>QLOD02000002.1:16917865-16936060 GCA_003260245.2 Sideroxylon spinosum
TCTTACTAAAGCTCTAAATCTAGATTAGCCCCAGTCAAACTATTATAAAAACATCTAGAGAACATGGGATTAAAAAATGATGTGTGTTTGGATCCATGTACGGAAATAGAAAAAAATGTAAAAGAATGTATTATATTATATTTATTTCATTTTGGTAAGTATATAATCAATAACAAAAACAACATAAAAAAATAATTTAATAGCATAGAGATATAGACTTCCCAAATTATAAAAGTCGAACACAAACAACATGATGAACCTAAACCGTAAATTAAAAAAAAAAAAAGAAAAAAGAAAAACAACAACAAAAGCCAAAAATTGATGTAGCTTTGTCATTGACAAAAAACTAAATCTATCAAAAAGCGAAAGAGAGAGACAGATAAAGGGGCAAGCGTTAATGAGACCTAGAGATAGAGAGGTGCCCGTTGGCCGGAGCAAGAAAGAGATGGAAGTTATTGGTGTGATGAGTGGTGGTTGATGATGGCGAAGGCCAATTAGGAGGGGATAAGGAACTTGCTAAGAAGAGAGGGAGATAAATATCGATATATATAGGACATGCAAAAGTGCAAAATTGAGAAAGTTACTTTTAGTGACTGTCACTAATAGTCGCCCGAGTTCTTGATCGCAAATGGAGAAAAATCTAGTAATGATAGTTTATTTTGATGGATTATAATGAATTTGTAATAATCATAGAAAAAATAGTTATTTAAAATCTCTTATAGTTAAGAGCTCAATTATTTTAATATTTATTGGCTCCATTAATTTATTGATAATTATTATAATTTTTAAGTGTATTTTTACATAAGCTCGTTGTTATTGTTATTATCATTATTATATGATCTAAAAATTTTGTGTGATTTTTGTATTATTTGAGATACAGGAGTGTAATTATATATTAATTAAAACGTCTGGGGTTGGGGGTGAAAGTGTTCCCGGTATCAATGTTTTCATACCGGGCAAGGGTCAGCATAGGTGGGTGGGGCTTGAGTCCGCGGGCTGTCCAAGTCTCCGTTTGTGGGTGCAGATCTCCGTTTCCCAATTCGCAGAAAAAGTAGAGGGAAGAACCTTCGTCTTTCGTGTATGAGGGGCGGACCCACATAGGAAGCGCGTTTTGTTTAGACTTACTACGACCTAGAATGAATCAGCGGATGAGATTCATCCTCGGACTTGATCCTACGGTTATGACTTGTCATGTACTTTCATGGGACTGCACAACTGCTTTTATGATTTTTTCGGTTTATTAATAATGAAAAAATTGGGCTAGATCGATCGACGCGCAGGCACCCTACAAGGAATCACGACGCGACACCCGAAGCTGACGTGTCGCGAAATGAGAGAATAAACTTTCAGCGTAGGGAGGTCAATTTGGATTTCACTTTCGGGAAGGGTAGTTGCGCAACCAAACTTCAAAGTTCAAACTCAACGCAACGAAGATTCCAAGTCCTTCCTTTCGCAAAACGACGCTATTGAACGATCGTTTTGAAGATTTTTCTCAGAAACTCTCCTCTTTTCTCTTCTTTTCTCTTTCTCTGTATCCTTCTTAGTTCTTCTCGTCTTCAATTCAGGTAAATTCATCAACTAATCACGGAGGAATGCGATTCTAATATTTTTATTATTTGTTTACTATCGCTCGTCAGTTACTTGTTTGTCTTTGTTGTTACCTAGGTTGATTCAGCTCATTTTCTGTATTTTTTTTTTTTTTTTTTTTGCCAATTGTTCTGTCATTTCTGCTCTTGGATGGGATGTAAAAGGGTATTTTCTGGGTTTTTGGTTTTTAGCCGTTGATTTGGGAGCTGTGAATTCTTACACGCTCTCCAAAGTATGCCATTCTTCTCATTCTCTGCTTTGAATTGTTCTACTTCTTCGATCTTGAATTCTACTTCTGTGTTGATACTCTCTCATGCAGAACCCAGTAAGAAAAGGCTGCCTTAGTTGTTGAAACTCTCGCTGTGTATTTTTTGTGTGTGCAAATGATAAAGAACGTGGACTTGTGTATGTACTGTATATATGTTTTTATTTAATGACTAGAGAATTAGGGCACATACTTGTGTGGTGAGTAAAAAGATAATTACTATGTTTGTATGAAATAACATTTTAAATTGTATTAAAAATTAGTGAAAACAATTCTTCTCTATTTCAGAGTTATGGGAGCCTTTTTAAATTGAGAGTTTTTGTTAGGTGTTGGTTTTAGCTTTCGTTTGGGAGAATTTGGTGTGGGCGTGGGGACGGGGAGGGAAAATTTGGGCTGGGGGATTTGGAGGTGGAAGGGATTGGAGGGTGGAGTGACATTTGTAAAAACAACGAAAAATAGTTAGAACAAAATAGAGAAAACATACTTTAAAATTAGGTTACCTCCGTTCTCTACCAAATTAGAGGTGAATGGAAGTAAATGTTGCCATCATTTACTTCTCTTTCCTCTCATTCAACTGCTTTCAAATAATGTAAATTTTCTCGCCTACTCTTATTTACTTCCTTTTATTCTCATTCATCTCCTCCCAAATAATGTAAAATTTTTCACCTACTTTTATTTACTTCTTTTCACTCCCATTAACCCATTAAACTCCTCCAGACAAGAGCTTAGTTTAAAGGGTTATTTGGGAAAAGCATCTGATTGGACTTCATCTAATCAATTGATAGGATTTCACCAATTTCTAGTGTTGGGTTTATATATTGTATGGATATATTGAAATGCTTATTTCATATATATTCAGCCTTGCCTTGCAATTTTTGTTGCCTTATATTTAAAGTAATCATGAGTTATGCTCTGTTTCTACTGCACATTTTATTTCCTTTTCTTTGTTATAATTATTTTGATGGAAGCATGATTTTCTTCGTTGGCAGTCATTTATTTTGGTTGATATCTCCCAATTAGTGCGTTAGGTTATTAATTAGCTAATGAAATTCCCATATTCTTTCCTTTTTAAAGCAAGCAATCAATTTGGGTCTAAAACTTGACTGAAAATAGAAATTACTTGAACCATTAGTGGAGCCAGTTTTTTTTTTTTAATGAAGTGTGATAACAAATCTTCCAAAGAATAAATAGGATAAAGGTGAAACACAAAACTAGCACAACAATTGTATGACAGAGTTAGTGTTAGCGTCAGAATTGTTGGCAGTGATACAAATAATTTTTCAATTATAATTTGCTTGCATGAAGGATCTGCTTTAAGCCCTATCTTTTCAATTTGGTCATGGACGAGCTTATCAAGCATATTTAAGATGACATCTCTTGGTGTATGTTGTTTGTTGATGATATTGTATTTGATAAACTAGGTCTGGAGTTAATCGTAAGTTATAAGTTTGGAGGTATATTTTAGAGCCTAAGTGTTTTAGAGTGAGTAAGACTAAAATAGAATATATGCATTGCAATTTGAGTTAAAAAAACTAAATCTATGACCAAGGGCATGGTGAAACTTGAGGATTAAGAAGTGCCAGAAGCGATCATTTTTGATATCTTGGATCAATTATCAATGCAAAGGGAGGAATTAAAGAGGATGTTATCTATAGACTTTGAGCTGGGCGGTTGTAATTGAGAAGTGCTTTAGGTGTTTTATGTGACCATGAAATACCTATTAAGCTAAAATGAAAATTTTATAGGACAGACAAAACGCGAAATATGCTTTATAATGAAGAGTTTTGGACCATTAAAAGTATCACTTTCATCAGATGAATGTGGTGGGAATGTGGATGTTTAGATATATATGTAGTAATACAAGAAAAATAGGATAAAAAATGAATTTATTTGATAAAAGGTTTAGCTAACACCAATAGAAGAAAGTTGAGAGAAAGTTATTTATAATGATTTGATCATAGCCAACTTAGACCTAGAGATACATTAGTAAGGAAAATTGATTGGATCAAAGTAGAAGGTGTAAAAAAGACAGATGGTAGATCTAATATTATATGGATTGAAATTCTAAAGAAAAGCCTAAATTCAATTAAGCTTAAGTAAAACGAAATCCTTGGCATAATTGAATGGAGTATATGATTAAAATATCTGACTCCAAAGTAATGGCTTTGTTGAGTTGAGTTGTATCATAAGAAATGAAATTGAATAACATAATAATTGTCATAAATTTGAAAGAAAATAAAATATGTAATTGTTACAATAATTGATCACTTGCTAATTCACTATAAATGAGTTAGAAACTTCTGGGATATATTCTTGTCAAGTATCAAGGTCCAGTGAGTGTTCCTAAAGGATCCAAATAGTTTGTTAAGGGCTTGGTGGGGCTTCAAGGTTAGCTCAGGGGGGAGGAAGGCTTGGTGGGGCTTTGAGGATAATTAAAGGAGGAAAGCTTGGAGGCGTGGGCCTTTTTTGCAATTTTTGGTTTACTTGTAAGGAGAGAGACTAAATATGTTTTTGAGGAATGTAAATATTGTTATACAAACTTAGGAATCTTTTTTTTTTTTTTTTTTTTGGTTTACACTATATAGCTAGTGGGCGGGGCGGGTTTTGACGCCATTGCTTGGCATTCTCTTAATGTCTTTTCTTTCTTTTCTTTTTTTTTGAATTAACTGAAATTAATTTTTTTAGTCTTAAAAAAAAAAAATGAAAAACTATGTTAGCACAATTGTAATTTAATGGGGATTTCTTGACCTCCAATTTACAATTCCCCACTGATGCTATGTTTTTAATGATGTCTCAATTATTGGAATTGTAGTCAGTGTCAAAAGTGTCTTAACCATTTTTTTTTTCTCTCTTCCCCTGTAATTTCATGATTTTTGTCGTTTTTCAGTTCATTCACTTTTTAGTCGGTTATTAACACCATACAAAGTATTCTGAAAGACATTTGTATTCATGATATAATCCCTTTGTTATTCTTATTACTGTATATAAATATATTTATAAAATTTAACAAAGATATGGATGACTGACCATTTTACTGCTGTTTGTTTGATTCCACTTGGCCTTTAAGTCGGTGATTACTTTGTTTTCTTTGCCTGGTTAAGATTTATAAGCTTTTTAATTGTTTTTGGATCCATTAGGTGGCCAGCCACACCTATGGGATGGGGAAACATCTACAGAAGGCGGATGAAAGTTTTCACATTGGCTCTTGTTATCTATATGGATTACAAGGTATGCTATGATTATGTCTTCTTATATGTGGAAAGTGAAATTAACTTTGTTTATATGCCTGAAGGAATTTTCTTTCTTTCTTTGTGTGTGTGGGTGCACGTGTACACTTGAAGGCTTTACAGCAGAGAGAGAAATGGACAAACAAGTCTAAGAGAGCAGCTTTGTGGGAGAAAGCTCATGAGCGTAATGCGAAGCGTGTCCTTCGTTTGATGATAGAGTTGGAAGGTTTGTGGGTGAAACTTGGGCAGTACTTGTCCACACGTGCAGATGTACTTCCTCAGGCCTACATATACCTTCTGAAGCAGTTACAGGACTCTCTTCCTCCTCGCCCCTTAGAAGAGGTACTTTATTAGTTTTGAGTTTTTAAAAATGAACATAAAAAAGGTTTCCGTGTGTATATGTGTGTATATATAAATAATATTTTGGTTTCTGTTCAGAAAGTCAAGCAACAAAATGGTTGCAAGTTCAGTGGGTCTTCTTTTGGAGATAACTACTTGATTTTCTGAAATAGTTGAATCATTTTTTTCTCTTTTCCATGTTGTTGGGTACCAAGAAAAACTTCCTTTTTTCTATATCAGTAAAACGTATACAACCATAATGAGTATTCAGCAGTCTTCAAATACAAGCATAAGTTGCTCGAACATCTGGTCTGCTAAGTTGTGGAAGGGTAATCTTAGGTTGCATGAGTTAGCATAGAAAGTTGTGATGGGAGGATTCGTGTGTTACCATGATTTGGCATAGGAATATTCTTGTGACTCGCTGCATCATTCACCACAGTGAAGAAAATTCAGCTGCAAATTTGTGAGATTATCACCCATTGCCCTTTCATCTTGGGTGTTCGACTTGTCTATCATTCACGTATATGTCTAGTATGATCACCTTTTCTAGGGACGTACCAAACATTTCTATTCTTGTAGCAAGTGTTGAAATTGTGCTTCAATGAAGTTGCAAGCTGTCAAGAAGTTCGAATTAAGAGATGAAATTATTGTATTGTATTAGGGTCCACCTTAACATACTTATATACATAGGAATCTTACATATTAGGAAACGTTTACAATCAATCAAATATTTCTACACTTGGAAATTAGGGAACTAATTATTTTTCTATCATATTTACGGCAATATCTACCACTCCCCCTTAAGGTAGAGCACATATATGACATGTTCTGAGCTTGTTACATATATATTGAACTCTAGAACCTCCAAGAACTTTGGGGAACAAATTTGCCAGTTGATCCTTAGATACCAGTTTTGGCGATGTTCTCTATGACTTTTTCTCTTACAAAGGGACAATGTACATCTATATGTTTAGTTCTTTTTATGAAATATTGGATTAGAGGCAATATGAGTAGTTGCTTGTTTATCAAATAATAATCCCATCGGCTGTGAATAAAAAATGCCTAATTCCTTCATCAAATGTTGTATCCAACCAAGCTCATATGAGGTGTAGGCCATGGCCCTGTATTCTGATTTTGTTCTTGATCATATTACAAATTGTTTGCTTCTTACTTTTTCATGAAATTAAGTCGCCTCCAACGAAGATACAGTAATCAGTAGTAGCTTGCTTATCTGATGGAGACCTGCCTAGTGGGCATCTGTGTATCTTTGAATTATCATATGCCTATTTTCTTTTTACAATAAGCCTTTACTTGGTGTTTCCTTTAAATATTTCAAAATTTGAATAGCCGCATCCCAATGACTGGTATGAAGTGATTCAAGGAATTTATTGATCATACTCATAGCAAATGCAATATCCGGTCTAGTTACTATCAAATAATTTACTCTCCTAATGAACCTCCTATACTGACTGGGATTATCAGGCGATTTATTTAAACCATGATCATGAGCAAGTGCATAAATATACTCCTGAAAGATAAGTGGATATACGAAGTCGTGTTGCTGAGATCTATCTAGTTCTAAATATCTTTTGAACTCCTCCATTTGAAATTAAAATTGAATGTTAGGATCCATTTGGAGTATCCACAAGATTACTGCAATAGCATTTCTGTGTCAAACAACAAGTCAAGCACATATTCCTCCGTGAGAGTGCAACTCCCTTTGGTGACCGACCTATTTCAATGCCTAGGAAATATTAGAATGGTCTCAAATCTTTCGTATTGAACTTTCTTTCGAGGAATGTTTTTAAATGAATGAAGCCTCGTGAATCATCATCTATGATAACAATATCGTCAATATATACCAAGACCAATACTCGTCCATGAGTAGAATGACTATAGAAGACAAAGTGGTCAACCCACATCGAGTCAAACCTAACATAATAGCTACAACATTGAATCGACCAACCCAGGCACGTGGAAATTGTTTTAAACCATATAAGGATTTTTCAGTTTGCATACTTACTCACTCCCTCTGAGCAACAAACTTAGGAGATTGCTTTATGTAAACTTCCTCCTTTATATCACCATGTAGGAAGAGATTTTTGACGTCTAGTTGATAAATAGGCCAATGATGGATGGTTGCCAAGGAGATGAGAAGATGTATAAAGGTAATATTAGTAACAGATAAAAAAGTCTCGGAGAAGTCTAGACCATACACTTGTGTTTTAGCAACCAAGCGAGCCATTTTGCCTGTCAAGAGAACCATCAGGATGAACTTTAATAGTATAGACCTAATGATAGCCTTGCCGGGTTAGCCTGAAGTGTAGACATCTTATCCTCTAGTGCAAAATGGCATCCAAAGTGAGATAAGGCTTCATGCACAAAGTTAGGAGTGGAAGTAGAAGATAATGAGGAGACAAGGCACGAGAAGAGGGGGACAAGGCTAGGATGGAAAGTATATGTACATTTCCCTTTTTGGAGTGCAATGGGTAGGTTAGAGTCAGTATCAATGTTGAAAGAGGTAAGAGAAGATGGTGGAGCATTAGAAGCAATAGGTGGTCCATCTACCTTTTGTCGTCTATACACTTGCAAACCACAATGATATAAATAACTAGAATCAGAGGGCGAGTCACATGGTTGACTGAAAGAAGAAAAAATAGGTAATGGAAGACTAGCATCCAAGGATAAATACTGCAACTCAAAGAACAAAGGAGTGGACTCAAAGAATGTGACATCAGCTCTGACAAATGATCAATTGAGAGGAGGACTGTAACACCGTATGCTTTTTGCAAATGAGAATACTCCAAGAATACTCCAAGAATACACACTTATGAGCTTGTGGTGCTAATTTATCAACGCTGCTAGTCAATTCATGAACTAAGGCAACATAACCAAATATATGAAATGAGGCAGAGAAAAAAGTGTATCGAAAAATAAAATGGAATGAGGGGATCTGTTAGATAATTTAGAAGATGGCATCCAATTAATTAAGTGGCATGCAGTGAGAACAGCTTCTCCCCATTAGATGCGAGGAACATGTATTTGGAATAACAAGCAACGAGTTGTCTCAATGAGATGATGATTTTTTTTTGTTTAGCCACCCCATTTTGTTGTGGTGTGTGAGAATAGGAAGATTGATAAAGTATGTTAAGGGAAGATGTAAAAGCAGTAAAACGGTTTGGAAAAATATTCCTTGGCATTATTACTACGGAGAATTTTAACTAATAAACCAAATTGAGTTTAAATTTTAGTGCAAAATGATTTAAAAATAGAGAATAACTCGGAACGATCTTTCATTAAATAAATCCAAGTAGTTCTTGAAAAAGCATCTACAAAATTCACAAAAATACTGAGAACCAAACTTAGATCGCCAGGAACCCTAGACATATGAATGGACTAATGCAAAAGGACATAAGACTCGATTACTAAATCTAGGTAGGAAAGATGTTTAGTGATGTTTCCCTAATTGACAAGACTCAATTTAAAGACTACAAACGATGAAAAGCAGGAATCATAGACTTCAGACGATTAAGAGAGGGATGCCTAGGCAACAGTTGATGTTGATGGGTGAGGCAATAATAGAATAAACTGTAGGAGATGCCACGCTTGAAATATCAAAGTATTAGACTCCTTTTGATTCATGTCCTCCATCAATCTTCTCCTTTATTTTGATATCCTGAATAACGACAAAATCAATGACGAAGGTTAATGAACAATGAAATTGTTTAGTTAACATACTGATAGAGATAGGATTAAAGGAGAGAGAAGGCATATATAAAGGAGAAGATAAAGGCAAAGACGGAAAAGGAACTTTGCCAATATGTCGGATGGGATTATTAGAGCCATTGGCTGTAACAATAGAACTAGTGGAGGAATATTGAAGTTTAGAAAATAGTGTAAATGTGCCAGTCATATGATCAAATGCACCAGAATCAAGAATTCATGGTGTGGAGGAACAAGTAGAATTCATGGTGTGGAGGAACAAGTAGTTATACAAGCATTAGATGTACCTCGTTGTGCAAGAGAAGCAGTAGGATAAGATATTTGCCTGCGGGGCTACTTGACACTAGAGGAACTTAGTCCTCGTCGGAAATTGTGACCGGTGTGCAGGCTGAAGGGAGCATTAGCATTCTCTCAGTACTACCCTAACTTTGCAGAGGAGCAGAACCATCAGAGGAGACAGAATGAGCCATGTGTGCAAGCTTACCATGAAGAACCCAACATTTTTCACAAAGGGGATCCATTTTCCCATAGTGTGTACATTTAGGCCTAGATTCGCGGCATTTACCGTTACGATCTCCACGAGTACCACCCAGACCATCGTTATTATCGCGCCTATCAGTAGGCGGATGAGCAGCTAACTGACTAGTAAGAGCTGAGTGGGTAGTCTTAGAGTTATGATAGGAATTCTGAGACGTGACCAGCAAAGCTCAAGAATGTCTCAGCAAAAGATGGAAGAGAAGCACCACCAAGTATCTTTGCTCTCACTGGTTCAAATTCGAGGTCAAGACTAGTAAGAAATTTCAGTAGCACCGTTTGTTGTTGTCGCTGCATCTCATTGATGTCAGTAGATAAAGGCTGAAGGCTATCAAGCTCTTTGTACATCTTTTTTAGAGTAGCAAAATATTAAGTGATGATGCGGCTAGACTGTTGGAGTTCGAAGAAGTTGCCAGAGACATTATAGATGCAATTGAGATTACTGGAATATACTCCCAGATTTCCTTACAAGCATCTAAATCAGTGCACATGTTAGCAAGTTCAGTTTCCATAGAGTTCTATCGAAGGCTGATAATATTTGCATCATCTTTTATCGAAGTATGATAGGTACTTGCAGTTGAGGCGGGGCAAGTTCGATGAGAGTTTTTCTTACTAAGACTAGTTAAAGCAATTTTAACTGCATTTGACTATTGTAAATGGTTCTTATTATTCATCTTTCGAGTAGTTAAATGATGAAGCCAATTAGTGGAGCCAATTTGCTTGGATGCCATAGGAGAAGCACTGGAAATGGTACTATAGTTAGTCATCACTGGAAATCAAAACAAAAAAGTACTACAAATGGTTACACTAGTCAGTGTTGATGGTGACAGCGAAGCTTTTGATGACGAGTCAAAGTCGAAGTGTCGCTACAATGGAAGTCGATTGACTTCGGTAAGATCGACTTAGGCCAGTTGACTAGGGTTGTCGAGGTCGCGACGATGGAAGTAGACAAGGGTTCTTGAGGTCATTACGATGGAAAAGGTCATCAACTAGGGTTCCCGACAAGGCTTTGACAATAATTGCAACGAAGCTCATTGTTCAACAGATGATGTTAGTGATTCTGATGGCTCGAAAGTCGACTAGGGTTGCTGACGATGGCTTGAAACTTGACTATGTTGACGATGACTTCGATTGGAATTAATGATGATGATGATCACTAAGTCATTTGCAACGATGATCTAGAGTCGACGGTGATGACTATTGTTGAGGAGTCTATGAGACAAGGCTGAGTTGGGGATGATGACTGTGGCTTCGATGATCGCTAAAAGAAGAAATGAAAATCACTTATTTCGATGAAGCAAATGATAACTATCGATCACAAAGTTGACATCGACAATGGACCATGGGTTATGCAGAACCCAAAAGGAAACTCAGAGAATTAGGATCTCTACTTTGATAGCATGTCAAGAACATTGAATTGAGACATGAAATTATTGTGTTGTATTATGGTTTACCTTGACCTATTTATATACATAGGAATTCTACGTATTAGGAAACTACTACAATCAATCAATCAATTATTCTTATACTAGGAAATTAGAAAACTAATTATCTTCCTAACATATTTACAACAATATCTAACATAAGCAAATATATTTCATAAACTTAACCCTAATGGTTATTTTAACTGGTTTATGCTTAGGTTTGCTTCCTAATGGATACTAGTTTGAGTTTCCTTAGGACCATTAGAATCTTACTTCGTTGTTAACTTTAGGACCCTATAGATTAGTTGAGGTGTGCGCAAGTTGGTTTGGGTACCTTGAGTAATCAAACAAACAAAAAAAGGGGGGTAAAATATATATAACGTAAACTTCTTTTTTTTGGAGCTTCCAATAAGAATGGATCATTCGTTACAGTATGATAAAGACTTGAGTGGATATTTTGCATAGCTCCTTGTTGTGTGAAAGCTCGATTGACCTTATGCAACTGTGATGAATATAAGCAAAGAAAATTTAAAAGCAATCACAAAAATACAATAATTTTGTGGTTTCGCAATTGCTACGTTCACCATTATGGTATCTTCTGGTTTTCTATTCAAGACCCTCTAATAACGGAGTAAAAATTACAAGATAATAAGACAGAACCTTGAAGAAATTTTTAGAGAAATCTTTCTTTCCTTGCTCATTTTTTTCCCTCACAAACTTTGCAAAACGCTTTTTGAACCTATCAGATGTGTAAAACATGTTCTCTTATGTAGGAAATGAAAATATAGCCTGATTTGGACTCTTAAAGAGCCTTGCAAAAAGAAAATTTTTGGCCACTCACTCAGACGAGTTTCTCAGCGAGCTCCTAGCGTCACTATACAGATCCTGCAATTTAGCTCTCTGCACGATTGGGCTGTAGCTTTCTAGCTAAAGAAGTTATAAGGATGTTAGTTACAACTCTACGTTCACTAAAACACAAAGAGTGTCTCAGCTAGATCTCACATTTATAGTCCCCCTCTTGCTTCTTGCAGAGGAGATAGGGGTACCTATATAAGCTAGCAGAGGGAAAGGGCGAATATGATACTTCGCATTGTTCTGCACAATTATAGGTAATAGCTTACTAAGGCGATGATTAGTAGCTGGTCTGAGAGTCTACTTAATTATTTTCCTTGTTGCTGGATATCTCATTTGTACACTTATCTTCTTTTTTCCTGGGTCGCTAGTGAGGTGCCAACTACCTTTTTGGCAAGTACCAAACTAACTAAATACCTTCTTTGAATTTTCCGACGACTTGGAGCGGCCATCTAGTGACCTGTAACTTGCTCCAAAATCTTCTAGAAATATTGTACTATATAATGGGGGGCAAGCCTACCACATTCTTTAACCTTCTCTGCATTTTTGTAAACCAGTATAGATAAATATAAACTCTGCCATTGTATTGGAGTCTTATTATAACATGTATGGGCCATAACTAACACTCTTATTACTTTCAAAGTTATTAACTTCATTTTTTCGTTCGAATATTTAATTCTTAAATCATGTATGTTGCTTTCTTCATTTCTCGTCCTTGGACAAATGCAAATGTCATAATTTTTTTTTTGTTTTTTTTTTTTTTTTGGCCTTGGAAATTAGATGTTAGAATAGGAAATTTGTTTCTATATTTTCCTTATCTTTGTTGTCAATTAGGTGTTATTCTTGGAAACATATTGTGTAATTATAGTTGTAAACATATCGTGTAATCATGGATAGCCAGTTAGCATAAACAATACATATATACAAGGTTAATGGTCTTGTGATAGATCAATTAACCCTTTCATTATTTTCTGGTTCTGTATTCTTGTTTTCAACTTAATGTTAGAGCAATCTTCATTTAAAAAAAGAGAGAAAAAAAAAAAAAAAAAAAAAAAAAAAAAAAAAAAAGAGAAAACCTTAGCTTGCCGACCGCTGCAAAGCCTTGATGTCTATTGGTGTCTATCAATGAGTATCGCGAAGCCTAGTCGACCTTGCTAACGTTGTAATCCTTGTCATCAGTTATCGAATTTGTGGCGCGAATCTCATCATCGTCTTGTCATCTTCGTAGCTGCTCCTCGCGAAGCCTATTAGTTGCTCGCCGTTGCTGCACATCGCTCTCGCTAATTATCCAGTTGATCTCGCTGATTAAGTGTTGCGAAGCCTTGTTGTTGCTCGTCGCAAATCCTTGTGATGCTTATTGCTGATTAAGTGTTACGAAGCCTAGTTGCTACTCTTGCTGATCCTTGTGATGCTTGTTGTGACCTTTTTAGCCTTTATCGTTGGTCCTCCTCGATGGTCCTCGTTGCATCTTCTTGTCATCATTGATTCTTCAACACTGCTACTTGTAGCTACACTGCAGATCTAAATTCTTGGTATTTTCTTTCATGTTGATTTCTGTTCCTTATTCTTGATCACATGGTTGAAGAAAAAGTTACTGTTTTTGAGCTGAAATCAATATTAGTTAATAATGAAGTTCCTCGTTCTGTTACTTTTAAAAAATTGAATGGTCTAAATTATTTGGCTTAAGCTCATGCAGTAAAGATATTTCTTCGTGGGAAGAAAAAAAATGAAATTTCTTATTGACCTCCCTCCCAATCGTGATGATAGTATGTTTATGATTGGCTTAATAAGGACTCTATTGTTATGGGGTGGCTACGGCACAATGTTGAACCTCAAATTGCTACTATAGTGGAATTCTATGACTCTTCTGAGAAAATTTGGGATTCTTTTGTTGACTCAGTTTTCATTGCAAAGTAATGTTTCATGAATTTTTGAATTGTATGAGTGGACCTTCAAAACCAAGCAAGCTAGTCATCCACTTTTAGATTATTATAGTGTTCTTAAGAACCTATGGGATTAGTTGTTACAACATAGACCCTTTACTACATACCTTTAGCAACAAAAGCAGCAATGGGAAGATTTTATGATTGCCCTTTTTCTCTCTAGACTTGATTCGGATCTGCGTGATTTTAAAGATTAAATTCTTACAAGTGAGACCTTGTCTATAGTTACAAATACTTATTCTCGCCTGTTGTAATCATCCTTAGGCCATCATTCACTTGTTCAAACCTATACTTCAGAAAAAATTTCTGCTTTGATCTCCAATAATACTGCTTAAGGATCTTCTCGTGGTAGCATGCAAGGATATAGTGGTTGTTCTTTTCGGTGTTTAGCCCGTGGCAGTGGCTCTCCTCGAGAGTGAGGAGATCAGTAATGTTCTCACTGTGGTTGTCCCAATTACACCGAGCCATATTGTTGAGCCAAGTGTGGTTGGACGGATCAAGTTCGCCGTGTCTTGGAAAGTTCTACTCTAATGGCTTCCCCTTGGTAAATCTTAGTTGTTTCAGAGCTTTTAGTATCTGGTACCCATAATGACCTTAACTTCCAACTTAGTGAATTGTTGCAAATTCTTTGGACATCTCATTCATCTACTTCCGCTATTACATTAGCAAATTTAGGTAATATTGCTTGTACTATTTTCACTCCACCTTTATGGGTCATTGATTCTAGTGCAAATCCTCATATTCTTGTAAATATTTCTTATTCTCTCATTTTAATTCTATTAATCATCATGTTGTTTTAGTTGATGGATCATCTCGTCCTGTACAAGGACAAGGAGTTCTTTCTCCTGATTCTTTAATCCATTTGCCTCATAGTCTTTATGTGCCTAGCTTTTCATTTAATTTGTTATTTGTTAGTCAGTTGACTGAATTATTATATTATTTTGTAATATTTTCTCCTACCTCTTGTGTGTTTTAGGACCTTTCGACCAAGAGGATAATTGGTTTGGAGCATGAGAAAGGCGGGTTTTATTACCTGGATTCAGCTAGTTTTTCTACCACAGTTTCTTATGTTTTGAGTGCTATAGTTTCTTCTCTTTAGTGCTATTTTCGTCTTGGGCATCCTTCTTTAAATAAATTGAAGTCTATCATTTCCCATTTGAGTCTAGAATGTGAGGCTTGTCAACTTGACAAGTAGTTCTTTTTCCAATCATGTTGTCAGTTATCAAACATAATCTTTTAATTTAATTTATACAAATATATAGGGACCATCTTGCCTTACTAGTATTAATGTTTATAAGTATTTTGTTATTTTTTTGTTGATGATTATTCTCGCTTGACTTGGTTATTTTTTATGAAAAGTGATATTACTTACCCTATATTGACTTGCTTTTACAATGAGATTTTTACCCAATTTGACAAACGTATCGAAATTTTCAGCTCCGATAATGCTTTGGATTCATGCAATCTCTTATGGTTTCTTTTTGTACGAATCGGGGGATTATTCACCAGGTCACGTGTGCTCATATGCAACGGCAAAGTAGTGTTGCCTAGCGTAAATAGCTTCATTTGCATGACGTTGCTTGTACTATGATGTTCAACATGCAAGTGCCAAATATCTTTTGTGGAATGTTATTCTCACTACCTGTTCTTTTATCAATCGTATGACATTTGTTGTATTGGGTAACAGGTTTTTATTTTCCAATTTGTATCCTATTGGTAACCCCTTCTCTCTTACTCGAGTTTCCCCTTCTCTCTTACTCGAGTTTTTGGTTGTGTTGTTTTATTTTTTTTTTCATATTCTTGATTCTAGTATAGATAAGTTGTCTCCTCATTCTCGAAAATGTATTTTTTTTGGGTTATTATCGTATACAGTCAGGGTGCCGTTGTTATCACTTGCCTTCTTGTTGATATTTTGTGAGTGCTAATGGTATCGTTTTTGAATCCATATCCTCCTCCTCCATTTGTGGGACTCAGTTATCTCATGACCTTATTTTCTGCATGCATGGGGAGTCGTATCCTCATTCTCATGGAGGGGAGATTAGTCAATGGAAGACCAGTCTTACGTTGATTCTTTCTCAACCTTCTTTATAGGAGTATCAGCAAATTCAAATAGTCATGTTGTTCCCTTGTAGGTGTACCAGCGAACTCAAGATAGACTAGTTGATTTTTATGGCCTATTCAATTCATCCAATTTGTTTGAGGTTCCAACCCTTGGTCCTTTTACGTCTGATGATGATCTACTTATTGCTTTGCGTCAAGATAAGCGAACTTGCACCTAACATCCCATTGCCAATTTTTTTTTTTCTAATCATCGTACTTCCCCTTGTTTGCATTCTTTTGTTTGTGCTTTATTCTCGGTTGCTCTTCTAATCTTATATCGAGCGACATTATCTTCTCTTGTCCTGGGTGGAAGCATCCTGTAGATGAGATATTGGCACTTTATCGAAATCATACTTGGGAACTAGTACCATTACCTTCTGGAAAGCATACAGTAGGATATCGTTGGGTTTATAATGTGAAGTATCTTCCAAATGGTTCTAATAAGTGACTTAAAGCACGTCTTATTGCCAAAGGCTACAATTAGATTTTCGGAGTTGATTATGTGGAGACTTTTTCTCAAGTTGCGTGGTTGAACTTTGTTCACGTACTTCTTGTTGTGACTGTGAGTCCTTACTAGCTTGATATTAAAAATGCATTTCTTAATGGTTAGCTTCAAGAGGAGGTTTCTATGGATCAACCATCTGGCTATGTTGTTTCGGGGAGTGAACCCTTAGTTTGCATATTACGTCGTGCCCTATATGATCTGAAGCAATCCCCTAATGCCTGGTTTGATCACTTCAGTGATGTTCTGCTGAAGTATGGTCTGCAACATTCTACTTCATATCATTCTGTTTGCACTCTCTCCTCTTCTTCTGGTATCATTGTTTTAATTGTGTATGTTGACGACATTATTATCTTTGGGATAACGTCTTAGGTATTGTTGATCTGAAATCTCATATATGTTAACTTTTCCACACTAAAGACTTGATTGTTCTTTGCTATTTTCTTGGCATAGAAATAGTGCAATGTAGTGCATGATTCCTTCTTTTATAACGCAAGTATGTTTTGAACCTTTTATTTGAAATTGACTTGCTAGGTCATCGTAGATAGAATTATTCAAAAAAACGAAGAATTGATATTTATTAGTGAAAAGGAGAGCTGATGTATGTAACTTGATTACATTAGAGAAAACCCTGGAAACTGAATGTGAAAGAGAGCCCTTTATTTAAGTGCTAATGATTGTTTAACCCTTAAACCTAATATGTTAATATTGCTCTAATACTCGCGCCGCTGCTCGAATGGATTCGTTTGTCAAATGTGATACTATTGTTGGCACACCATTGTCTATTGTTAGTCGTTATTGACGCTTGGTTGGTAAGTTGATCTATATTACAGTCACTCATCTTAACATTACATAAGCTATGAGTGTTGTCCGTCAAATTATGCATGCTCCCTATTCTTCACACTTTGAGACAGTGTCACGCCCTAGATTTCGTAATCCGTGAAGTGAACTAAATAAACACATTCAATTAACATGATCAATCATAACCTTGATCAGAGCCATACAACTACTGAGCGGAGACATCCCCAATAAATAATCATAAATTAATAGTAACAAAAGCCTCGGTTATGTCCGGGAAAAGTGCTCTAATATAATATCCAATAAAATATCTAGGTCCACCGACCTTATAGAACCGTATTGAATAATCAAAAGATAAATATTGATTACAAAATATTACGTCTTCAAGGAAAATAACTAATGCCATCAACTCCATATCCTCGGAAGAACAAAAGCATAACAGGATTTGAAAATAGTCAAACATGGTGGGCTCGTCTAAGTCTTAGGCTCTGCACCTGCAATATTACGCGTGCTCATGATACACATATAAACATGTATAATATGCAACATGTCCTAGCATGATGATATCTTGCAATAATAATAATAATTGATAAATAACATGGCATCATCATATCATATCATATCATTAACATCAAATAATCCGCATATCATGATCATGTATCAACATCAAATCATAAATTATCCCTTTTATTATCTTTTTCTTTTTTCTTTTTTCTTATTTTTTTTCATTTACCAATTCTCACTAACACAACACACATGGGGTGGATACTCTGCAAGTCTGACCCATGTTCAGCGAGTACAGTCTAAACCAACGTCGTCTTTTGTGAGCCAACGCCCAACGGAAACGATAACCAAGTTGTCGTCGTTTATGAGTATGGGCTCAAGGGTCACAATATGCCAA
>QLOD02000002.1:16937328-16953335 GCA_003260245.2 Sideroxylon spinosum
TGAGCCAACGCCCAACGGAAACGATAACCAAGTTGTCGTCGTTTATGAGTATGGGCTCAAGGGTCACAATATGCCAAGTTAGTGTCGTTGTTTATGGGTCAATATCCAATGGTCATGACACAACAGTATCAATTTCGTATTGTTGGCTAATAATTTAGTGGCACATAACCAGTCCCTGCGTAGGTTTAGAGATTTAGGGACTCTCAATACAAGGGTAATCACGTACTCACTTATTTATCAGTGTTCGCTAAACCTGAAACCACAACCATCAATCACATCTCATCATCTATTTTCATTATCATTATAAATAAACATTATATTTATCATAACCAACAATATCGTCATAACATTTCATTATCATAATATCGAAAACAATCTTACACTTTATATCATATCATAGAATTGATTTAATTTGATATGATAAATAAAATTTTGTACTTGGAACACACTTTGAATTTAAGAATTGATTTGATTTGATTGGAGAAAAATACCATATTTGACTATGTTAATAAGAAATAAAAAATAGGGTAAATATGATATATGAGGATAAATTTGTTTACTTACTAAAGTGACTTAAGAAAAAAAAAAAAATTTTATCAAATTTTATTGCTTTGGATTGAGTTTCAAATGCTATAGAAATATCAAATTTTAAATTATGAAATGAAATCAAATCCAACTCATGAAATTTTATTTTAATTCGAAATATAAGAATTTATGAGAATTCTCATCAAATGAAATTAAAGCTCGCTCCTGCATAATTTTGGTATGGAGGTTCGTCAATCGATGTCTATGTTTATGATAATCGATCAACTATCTTCAATGGCAGCAATCCTGTTTTTTATGGGTGCACAAGACATATTGAAGCTATTTGTCAATTTATTCGGGATCTTTTGATGTAGGGTGTAATTTGCATATTGTATGTGCGCTCAGAGTGACAATTGGTTGACATTCTTGTAAAGCATTTGTCTTGATTTTCTTTTCAACATTTGTCTACCAAGCTGGATTTATTTGATTTGTGTGTTCTAACTTGAGGGGGGAGTGTTATAATAGGAGATTTGTTTCTATATTTTCCTTATCTTGCTGTCAATTAGGATCTGTTATATTTGAAAACATATTGTGTAATTATGGATAGCCAGTTGGCATCCAACAATAGATATATAAGGTTAATGGTTTGGAGATAGATAAATTAATCTTTTTCATTATTTTCTGGTTCTGTATTCTTGTTTTCAACTTTAGGCATCAATCTTGAGTTCACTAATTAAAGATTCGTGGTGCTTGTGGTTTGAGAAGAGAATTTTCATCTATGACCACTTCACCCATTCCAATTTGAACAGTTTGAATATCTTCCCTCATGTTTAAGGTACTTAAAGCCCACAACAATCTAATGTTAATTGAAATTTTCTCAACCTTTAATTTAAATGCAAAAGAGTGAAACTCAAAAATATGATCAGCGCCTTTTTTACTAATTGATGCTGTGGGTTGTGGAGGACAAAGAATGTGTTGTCTTAAGTTCATTAATTCATGAATATTGTCTAATTCGTTTATTTAGCAACAATATTGAGTGGTATCAACTGTGTTGATTCACACTTAGTAAAGTTGGAACAAAAATAACTGAAAGCCTCTCAATTATTTTAAAACTCTAGTTGCCTAGGTTGTAGCCATTACTTTTTTATTTATAGAAACTCAGAATCTCACTTGGACTCTAATCAGGCACAAAATTTAGATAGTTATAAAATGGAAAAATCAAACTTAAAGAAGAAAACACTAATATAGATTCAAAGAATTAAGCTAGCACTAATGGTATCAACCTATGTTGCTTGCAAAATAAATAAATAAATAAAAGCTTGGTGTGTTCTTTTAAATATGGAAGGTTGTATCTTTAATCATTTTTGGATTATATTGTTTACAGCCTGGTTTAGGCGAAATTGCATACAGGTGGACAGACAAATTATATGCAGTGTACGATTCATCCTTTCTGTAATCTTCATCCTTTAACTAGTATCTCACCATTTCTAGCCTGCAGATGACATATTTATATTATATGGAATGTTTGTTATCGTAAGATCAAATTCCAAAGGGAAACAGAAACTTTGGTATCTTTGGGAACTTGTTAAAAGCTGGCAGAACCTATGGCAAAGGTTATATGAAATGTTTGTCTTGATTGAGTGTTGTGGGTTTGGGATAGTAGAGACCAATAGTTCTTTTTTGCTTTTCATTAGCTATAAGGAGAAAGTTGGAAATATAGCAGTTTGTCATTATAACTAAAGGTAAATAAGTGTGTTTTGTTAAAAAAGCAGGAAGTTGGTTAAAATACCTCCAAGGAGCATGGAAATTAGTTTTTGTGTGCTTATATATGCATATTGTGTATATGAAATATTATGTGTTCTTGCATTCAGACCGAGTATTAACTCGAACTCCTAATGTTTCTTTTTTTCCATTATACCGACATTTTACTTTGACGCATGGTTGAAATTTATTGCCCTTGCATCATGCATGATGGATATTGATCTTGTGCGCATACTGTATCTTGCCAAACAATTTGCTGTAGTGAAATTATTTCTTGTAGCATTTATACTCAAATTAATATGTACATGACAACAGATAATTGACATGCTATGTACCAAAATAATATAATATGTTTTGAATGTGACTATCAATTTCTAAAACATCAAACAAAGACGCATGAAGGTTTACTTAAGAATATTGAAGCAAATATAGGAGGAAGTACAAGACAACTTGTAGCGTGCAAGGTTATATAGTTCCTCCAATTGTTCTCATTCCATGTTAAATTGTTAGTATGTATTGGTAAATGTGTATATATATATTGGTATAAGGTTATATAGTCTCTCCAATTGTTCTCGTTCCATGTTAAATTGTTAGTATGTATTGGTACATGTGTATATATATATTGGTATTACCTACAACATCTGTGAAAACGTTGTCCCTTAACTAAAAGTTCAGTTTTTTTTTTTTTTTTAAAATCCTTTTTCGAAGGTTTGCCGCACCATAGAAAAAGAGTTGGGGCAATCCATGGATGATCTCTTCATAGACTTTGTTGAAGAACCTCTGGCTACGGCATCGGTGAGATCCTCATCTTAATTTGGTAATTTATACCTAGCTTAAGATCGTTTCTTAATGGTTTACCTTCTTCTACTCATATGCCAATGGAGTACTTTTACAGCTGTTACCGCTACGGAATGAGGGGCTCTGTAGCGAGAAACACGCCGCTGAGTTAGCAATGAAGTTTTGAGTTATTAGATCAGTGTGGGATTCATTGTATATCGTCGACCTCATATAGATCTAATGGCTTAGGAGCACACTACTGGCTCTACAGTATATTTCTTACTGCTGGGTCCCTGGACCCATAGGTCCCATACCGCTATTATTTGTTTTCCTTTTACGGTCTGTAACTGCCACTGATATTGGTACATTTCCACTTTTGTTAGAGTAGCTTGTTTTTGCTAAAGCAATATACACAACCATCCAATGCTTTTACTAATTGTTCATTGCTCTGACAAGAACCATTATTGCCCTGACATAGATTTATCTGGAATATGATAACTAAATAATATATCAATTATTGAAGCAAAAAGTGTTCAACAAGTTTGAATCACTAGAATTAATCAGAAGCAGGGCTATGATAATATATTTGAGTTAAGACCAACTCCGCTTGAACTATTTTCAAGCTCGTAAAAGAAACCAATGCCTTATGGGTAAAACTCTCGGTAGCCAGAAAAATTCTAAGATGATTCACGCACACAATATTAGATAGATGTGGGACCTTTTGTTGTCCTAGCCACGCACAAGGAGCCAGGTAGGCATGATGCTTATTTGTTGTGCCGTGTGAAACTAATTTTTGTTACCTATCTTACCTCCATAATTTTCTTTTATGTAGATAGCACAAGTTCATCGTGCAACTCTGCGTAACGAGCAGGAGGTGGTTGTTAAAGTTCAACATGAAGGTGTCAAGACAATAATATTGGAGGTTGTACCTTCCCTGACCTTTAAGATGATTGGGATAAAAGTGGTAGTAGAACTTACAGTCAAATATATTTGTACGGTGCTCACTTGTTTACAGGACTTAAAGAATGCAAAATCATTAGTTGATTGGATAGCATGGGCAGAACCACAGTATGACTTCAGTCCTATGATAGATGAATGGTGTAAAGAAGCACCAAAGGAACTGGACTTCAACCATGAAGCTGGTATGCTTTATATGAATTATTATGTTCACATTGTTGTCCAATTGTGTAAGACAGTTCAGCTGATCAGCATGTCCTAGAATTTCTTAATAATGCTTCTTTTGGTGCCTGTAGAAAATACTAGAACAGTATATAGGAATCTGGGCTGCAAAAACAAATGCAATGACAAGACTCCTGCTAATTGTGTGGATGTGTTGATCCCAGAAGTTATTCAGGTATTATCCTGCACTAAATTTTAGTTTTTAGCAGGAGTACTAACATTATGGCCATATTGTGGCACGTTTATGGATTTGTCTGCTGCAAACTTCCGTAAACTTGACTTCAATGTCCCTGTGAAGTTTGACAGCAGTTTCTCAAATAAATAAATAAATGAAATAAGGTACATTTTAAAGACTTAAAACGAGGTAAAAGTTTTGAAGCTGAAAACTTCCCCTGATTACATGTTATAGAAGACATGCACTATTTTTTAACTATACCCTCTGCAACCATTTTCCATATGAAAGAGATTATACAGCATTTATGATCGGTAGTCCTCCCATCTGATGTTACAACCATAAAAAATTTTATGCTAAGTTTATGACTGAGTGTTGAATGCAAAAGGAGCCGAGGAATTGTGATTAGGTAGATACTGCAACCTCTATATGATCAAGCATTTGATAGAGTGGATCTCAAATTGGTAATGGGGAGCATCCCCTTTTCGCCTATATGGAAATTTTATCCTCATTAAAATAATTCTTTACCTGTTGGTAATTAGATTTTATTCTTCATTACAATTAAACTTTTAACACTTCTTATCCCTTCTCTCCCCCCCCCCTCCCTCCCTTCTACATGTTTGCTATGGCAGTCAACTGAAACAGTCCTCATCTTGGAGTATATGGATGGGATTCGTTTAAATGATTCAGAGTCACTGGAAGCTTTTGGTGTTGACAAGCAAAAGCTAGTTGAAGAGATCACTCGTGCATATGCCCACCAAATTTATGTTGATGGATTTTTCAATGGTGACCCTCATCCTGGTACTCATCCATCCTTTGTTCTCTCCACCCCCGGGGCCCACCCGCCCACCACCAGAAAATAAATAAATAATTCAATTGACCAATATCTGTATGGATCTTCTTGATTTAACATCATAATTGCTGTTACGTTATTTCTATTTGTTGGCGTGATTTGTTTTTAAATGGATTTATTCCTTTTCCTCTGTTGAAATTCTATCTGGTTGGTTGTCCTCTGCAGGAAATTTTCTTGTGAGTAAGCAACCTCCACATCGTCCAATTTTGCTCGACTTTGGGCTTACAAAGTTACTATCAAGCCCCATGAAACAAGCTTTAGCTAAAATGTTTCTGGCTTCTGCTGAGGTCTGTCCAATAAATTGGTGATTTTATTACAATTTTGAGAATTCTTGCATGTGTTTTAACAATAAAATTTAGTGACCTCACTAAATGGGCATTTCTTTGAACTCATGTGAAAGATGTTTGTCATATGGGATGTTCAGGTCATGCATTTTGTATCTTTTGTTTCTTTCTTTCTTGCTGCACAACGTTTTCTCACTTACTAACCGTTAAATATGTGATTGGTGGGGCTTGGGTTGTTATTCATTTGTTTACTTCCATATGTAGTGTTATCAAATTTTAACTGCTTGATGAACATCATCTAGTTAATATTTCACTACATTATTACGAGTTTCATACGATCATGAGAGAGTCCTACCGAGCTGAATTTATAAGGACTAATTTCTGTACTGTATGTTGCTGATGCTGAAATTCCTTCTTGCATAAGATTATTGTTTTTTCAAGTTTAAGGATGATTTTGAGAACTTCCTGTGCTGATTCTCAGGTTCGTATATTGGAATAACTGGAGTTATCATTACTGTAAAAGAGGCCGATGGCAGGGACTTTCAATACATTCCAACGCAATTTTATAGCCTTAGCCATAAGAAAGAGAAATAGGGAGATTGGAAGAGAAACCTAATCATAAGATATAACTACGTTACGTGGACTTGGCTATGGGTATTTGGTGCCTGTGTACGTTCAGGTGTTAGACCTCCCAAAACCTTAAATTTAAGATAACGGGATATGTACCAAATTTGGGTATGGATATACATACGTGCTGTGAACATTTATATATATATTGTATAAAATATAACATACAAACATAAAATACAGTTATCATATAGGAATGTACTTGAAATAAACTAGAGTTTGGAGAAAAATGATATTTTTATATTCCATCTGTATGACAAGTTAGAAATTTTCTTCACTGTGAGAGGTTGAAGAACTTCAAATATCATTAAAATTAGAGGATCCAAATGTTTAATTTGGGTACTCGAGTAACACATGTTCCATGAACTCTTCCATTTGATACATTGGAGGAAATAAAAGTGTCCATGTAATATCAGATACAAACATGGGTAGATAATTGTGCTTAATATGAATAATTGAAGTTGGCATACCTCGAGTTTGCTAAAGAAATTGTGTCTAGTAAATTTCTTTGTTAGAATATTCTTTTGAGATTGTTTTGAGATTCTTTGAGAATACGAAGCGTTTTTGTGAATAAAAATCTTTCTTAAAAATAATTTAGTTATTTTTCATTAAATATGATTGGGAAGGAACAAATTTTGTTCCTTCTTTTCCAAATGGCTGTTTCAAATGAGAGTGAAATGAAGTACTAGAAGAATAATTATTGTAATGTTTTTGTTGATTGATAATAGAACATCCATATTACATGATGGCATATTAAAATAATTAATTCTTTAACTAATTTATTATTAGGTTTTCATATATTTAGATAGATTTCAATTTATAGTCTTTATATACTATTATAATTTTTAGTGCTTCTTTAGAAATATTTTGAATACATTTTTGAAATATTTTGACAGTGTTTCTATTTCTATGCTAATTGAGATAGCCTATTGAAATAAAATTTAGGTCTTGGTAGTACGTTTTAGACAACGTTACTGTTTCCATGTTTTTCTCAATCTCTTACTTTTTGGTTGATGAATACTGGAAACTTGTACTTTCAGGGCGACCATGTGGCACTTCTTTCTGCCTTTGCAGAAATGGGTCTTAGGTTGCGTGTGGACATGCCAGAGCAGGCTATGGAGGTTACCAGTGTGTTCTTCCGTAATTCAACACTCGCAAGTGAAGCTGTTGTATGTCTGCCTCATTTCTTTTTAGATTACTTGCCCTTTTTGCCTTTCGTGTTACTAATTATTTTTCTTCATAAAGGAAAATGTGAAATCTTTGGCTGAACAAAGAACGAAAAACATGAAAGTCTTACAGGAAAAGATGAAACTCAACCAAAACGAAGTTAAACGTTTCAATCCTGTAAGTTTATATATTATCTCCTATTTATCCCGCACAATTTTTCTTCATATAGGATGAAGTAATGAAATTTTTTCTCAGGTTGATGCTTTCCCGGGGGACATTGTCATATTTTCACGGGTCCTTAACCTGCTTAGAGGTCTCTAATAAATCACTCCATTCCTTTCTCATTTTGTTAAAGAATTGTGCCCAATTAATTCATTTATTCACATGGATTCAGGTCTTTCATCCACTATGAATGTTCGAATAATTTACCTTGATATCATGAGACCCTTTGCTGAGTCTGTTTTACATGGGTAAATTCTATCCTGAGTCCCTTCTATCATATTTTCTAATTCCCAATAACATTATTGAAGTGTGGATTAACTTGTGCCAGAAACATTAACAAGGGACCGGGTTTGAATGCGCAATGGATGTATGAGACACCTGTCCATTCCGATGTGGAGGCTAAGCTGAGGAAACTCCTAGTTGAGCTGGGGAATGGGGATAAAGTACTTGGAATCCAGGTAGATGTAATCACTATATGTAAAATAGCATGATGTTACTTTTTCCCTGATTCATTTGGTTATTCATTTCCATGGATGCAGCACTTTCCTTGTTTTATTGCTTCTGGCCCTTGGGATGAATGCATATTGCATATTTCAATGGATTTGGGAGTGGAAAATTTACTCCAGTTTTATCGTTTTCTTAAATATCTGTTTTGTATCTTATTAGGCATTTGTTGTAAATAACTCGTTGTTAGGGCTACTTTTGCTTCTTGCTGATGCCTAACATGATCTCCACTCTCCTGTATTATACATGGGTATTTGCCTGATTATGATGGTATTCGTGTTACTGGATTTCATGTTTTCTCATGGGGAAGTTCATTTTTGTGGGCAACTTCTGTTAATATGCTTTTATGAACTCAATAGGTTTCTTAATGCAATTATTGTTGGACTTCTGGGTGTGGTAATCAATTTCTTCATTTTCAAATCAGGTTTCATTTTTAAGTTCCTCTGTTATACCATAATCACAGTTTTCTTTAACATATGTAAATGGATTCTTAATAAGCTCAATCTTGGACCTTAGCCAAAACATTGTGAGCAATGCATTGTTTGAGGGGTTGAAATGATATTCACATTTGTTCTTGCTGAAATATTTTGAATGTGAGCATATCAATATTTTCGATAAAAACAGATTAAAAAACTATGCATATCCTTTTTTTTCTTTTTTTCTCTATTGAAGGAATGTGACAGTCTTTTGTTGCATGCTTCCCATGCAAGCAAATTATTTAGGACATAACGCTACTATTTAACTTTTCAAGAATTGGCTAGGATTTTAATATTTCCCTTCTGATTTCACATTGTAAAGGCTCTTAAGTTGTTTCTAAATCCCTTTAAGATTCCTAACTTTTTATATTGTTGATTGTTTTCATTCCTAAATTTATTAATTTTTGATATACTATGTATTTTTAATTTGTTAGTTTTTATTTTTAAGAATTTAATCATAAAAAAATCTAATGATCCTTAGATGCCAAGTTATCAGAAATTATACATTTGCAAATTATAAGTACGGACAGCCATGTATAGAGAGGCCTTAGGATTCTGTAAAATGTCAATAGTTGACCCTAAACATGTAGAAGCCAATCCAGCAACCATGCGAAGTTAGATGGTTCTTTTTCTCTTAAAAAGAAAAAAGATTGATAGATAAAAAAAAAAATTCTCTTTCTGATACTCAAATATTGGTAACATAGAATTATAAAATTTAGTTTTCCGTTGTCCAATTCGTTACTCTGATAATCTTTAGGTATGTGCTTACAAAGATGGGGATGTGATCATTGATACTGCTGCTGGAATGCTGGGAAGATATGATCCTCGCCCAGTGCAGCCCGATAGCTTATTCCCCGTTTTTTCTGTAACGAAGGGTATTACAGCAGGAATGTTGCATTGGCTCGTTGATAACGGGTATGTAATTATGTTTAGATTAGCCCAATTTTATATTTGGAATCTGCGTTATGTGTTCTTATGGATGACAATATATCTTTATTTTCTTTTCTTGTCTTTTTTATTTTCACTGAAATAATTATAATCTTTTCCTGCAATATCTGTGCTTGCTTGGCTTTTAGTTTAAATTTTTGTGTGCATTAACATTCAACAATTTCAGCTACTTGAATCAAATGCACTGGTGACAGTGTGACACTATGGTCCATAGATGACAAAATACTGTTCTCGAGTTAGAAATAACAATGGACAGAAAATTACTATATGTAAGGCATTTATTGTGTGCATTTCTTTTTCCTTGTTTTTTAAATGTTAATCTGATGTCAAGAGTTCTTTGCTGCTTGTATTGGCATAGACAATATTTATATTCTTAAGATTTGCTCACGTTCCTATCCATGGACAGGGATGTGCATAAGCACAGCCTTTGGCATTATTTCTTGTGTCTTTTAAAGTTTGTTCAGTCTTCAAAGCATTTCCTCAGCGATGGCTTTTAAGCAACTGAGAGCTTTGCGATAGGAACATTTGGAAAAAAGTTATTTCTTGTGCATCTTAGGCCCTTAATATACGGTATTGATATTTTTTGTGGGAGAGTATATACTTATCAAAGTGATTAAAAAGTTATATTAATGTGATTTTGATTAGCTTTATTTGTTACTTCCTTGAATGCATTGTGGAAGAATATTTTTGGTTCCCTTTAGTTTCAGCTAGTTCTTTTATTTCAACATTGAAATATTTATGTTGGATATTTGCCTCCAATTCCTATCTAGATTGGTTTCCTATGTTAATAGTGTTTCCTCCTGGTAAAAGGAAATATATTAACCATTTTCCAGTAGAGATTTAGGATTAGTCCATATATACCTATGCAAGTAGCTTGGACTTATGAGTGAGATGGACTTTTAAAAGGTTTCAGAAGGATTGTGTAATGGCTTACACCCAATTTGATTTAATGATTATTGTGAACTAGCATCCATTTATGTAGAGGGAGGTTTGATGAAGTACGTTGGGGCTTTGTGCTTGTTGTTTGTGATTCTTTCTTCACATTTATGTGGGTGTTCTCCTACATTTTTTATTCTTATGCCATCATTGAATGGTTTTAGAGGGATTGCAGTTTCTAAAATTAGCTTATGGTTTAGTTTTAAGCTTTTGCTCAGATATGTTTTAGGTTAATAATAACTGTCATTATATTATCATATTGGAATATTAAGTCAAGGGTCTTTTAGGAATTCCATTGTCACATTGGATTGTAATATTAGCCAATTTATTTCTTTTCTTGGTAGATGTATATGTTGTTGGCTTTTTTTAAGTGTATAGTATTTTTTAAGTGTGGCTTTAATTTAGGTTTAGCTTACTAGCCAAGTTTTGTTAAAAAAAAATTCAGTTGAATTCAAACGGAAATGTAAGCCACTGTCTAATCTAAGCGGATTCTCTTTAATTTACATGGGTTTTGGCTTAGAGAAATTTCTGAAAATTTCTGAGGCTTTTAACTTAGAGAAATTTCTATAAACTTCTGCTGCTATTAACTTTGAGAAATTCTCAAAATTTGTAAGCCTAAGTCCGGGTTCATGCCCATTAGATTCAGATTTTACTTGTTGAATATTCTTTCTCTTCTGTTTTTTTGTTTAATAGCTTTAAATTCAGCATTCACTTCTTTTAACACAGCAGCACTTCCCTTGACATTTATTTTATCTGCACAACCCCTCTTTGCTTGTATAATTATAAGTTGTAATCTCAAATTGCCTCATAATCTTAGCGTCAACAATTTATTCTTTCCCAAGTGTCCTAAAATTTATGTTTTCTGAAATTTCAGCAAATAATTAATGACTTTCAAATCCAAGCCTTTCTAAAGTTTTCCCATTTGTAAAGTCTAGCTCCTTAATATTTTACTCCTCAAGTTTACAACCTTCTGCACATATATCCCACCAGATAATTGGTTGTTGAACAAGCTGTTATTTTTCTGAGTGACAACCTAAACCATTACAGGATATTTTGTGGTTGACAATTTTGTATCAAAAAGTGTGAATATATTGGTCAATATGTTGAGTAGTTGTATTCTAATTGTCAAAATAAATATGTTTGATATATTTGGTCAATATGTTGAGTAGTTGTTTTCTTTTTTTGAAAAGATTGAGTAGTTGTTTTCTAATTATCAAAATAAATATGTTTGAGTGGTTATATTCTGACCTTGATAATCTCTATTAATTAATGACACAAGGGAATCGAATCAGGAAATTTTGTCAGCTCATCACAAGTTGATAAATTTTGTTGAGAAATCCTTTTACATCATTAGTTATTCAATATTCAATTAGGAAAATTTATGCTTCTACACACACACCATATGAAAATTATTTGCAACAAAGTTTATAACCATATGAAAATTATTAGTTATGTAAAATTTATGCTTCTATATACACACCATATGAAAATTTATGTTTCTCACACAGTTAATTTCACACAAATAATATTCAAACACTTGATTCCTGATTAAAGTATTTTCTGGAAAATATGTTGTTTGCACAAATTTATTAGCTTTCAGCTGTTTCTGTTTGTTACTTTCATTCATTATATCCTTCTTGAAAACTAAAGAAACATGTTTAATTTTAAAAAACGAACAGTAATTAATTATGTTATCCAGCAGGAAACTGAAGCTTGAAGAAAATGTTGCAAATGTTTGGCCACAATTCCTATCAAATGGGAAAGATCTAATAAAGGTACTCTTAATGAACATTTCCTTATCAATTTAAGTTATTAATCATTTTCTTTATCACCCTTTCTTTGTTTGCTGAGAGAAATGAATGAAGAGTTACACAAACAAAACCATGGATTTGTTGTTTTATGGGCTCTCCTTTTTGGCCTCCCAAAATTAAATATTAACTCTGGAACAGAAAAACCATAAGTGTGGAGTTAGGCTTTTCACTTCTTCCAGTCTGAATGTAAGAAACCGTTAAATGGTTTGGTTTCTTTTATTTACCCTAGTTATCCTCAGCAAAACCAATGGCCATTTTATGTTTATTCTTCATCAATTTTGTTTCCATTGATTAGGTTCATCACGTGCTTAACCATACATCTGGTCTGCATAATGCATTGGCCAGCCTTACACAAGAAAATCCTTTATTAATGCTTGATTGGGATGAGTGCTTAAGTCAGATTGCTATGTCAGTCCCTGAGACTGGACCTGGCTCTGAGCAGCTGTATCATTATCTGTCTTTTGGCTGGCTCTGTGGTGGCCTTGTTGAGGTATTATTTTTCAATTTTTAGATTAATGAAATTTTATGGCTATTGCTTTTCTCCATTCATTAAGTTTGAAAGCTTTTTTAGTTTATGGTACTTATTGGTTTTATGTTTTGATACTTAGTTCTTTATGTTATATTCTTCAAATATGTCTGTGACTTCGAATTTGTAAACATCTCTTCTTCTTGTTTCTTCTTTTCTATTTTATTTTATTTTTCCTCTGTAGATTTGAAGTGTAGAAGCTACTTTTAATTGTATGAGAAACATAACCTTCTCAATACTGTACTGAGTTTTTATACAAGTGTCATTGTAACCAATGGGAACCAAGGAAGAGACATATGGCATAGGTCAATTCATTCTCCTTCCTTCCCTTTCAAGATACTGAGAATTTGATTATCACATGAATCAAAAGTTCTCTGATATTCCTTCCCCTAGTAAAATGTTCGACGTCCCTCCCAAAACTTCTATTTCCAGAAACTGCCGTTCTTTACATATGTTTGAAACGTCATATTTTAAAAACCTACTCTCTCTCTCTCTCTCTGTCTTTCTCTCTCTCTCTCTCTCTCTCTCTCTCTTATGTTTGTGTGAGAAATGTTGTGGAATAAGAAAACAGTGAAAAATAATCGTTTGACAACTTTTATGGGCCAATCCATTAGTCTAAAAAGGACAAATTAAAAAATCTCTAGTTCATTCCAAGCCCCATGCAGCCTTATAGTTTGAGAGATGATTATTGCTTACTCATACTATCTTAAGATAAACGATGCATGAGGTAAATTCACTAAAGTGAGCTTAAATAGTTGTATCAGCAATCAGAATTTTGTTTTGGTATAATATTGCCATCTTTTAGGAGTGACCAAGTCCCTGAAGTGATGGCATCTTCCATCTGGTCACTCTTCCTAAGGTCTTTATCTTTGGGTGTCTCTAGGTGTTACGGTATTCGTTTGCCACTAAGGGATACAGGTTGATTTCAACTTTGGATGATATGTTGAAAGGTTATGGTAACCATAGGTAATGCAGAATAAGATATTACCACCGAGATGTCACATATTTGGTACATGGCAAAGTTGACAGACCATGTTTTCGTTTGAAAGATTTTGTTTTCCAGATTGTTTTCGTAGTGAGTGAAGCAATGTTGAAGATGGCATCAAAGCAATTATGTTAAAAGCGCACAGCCTAGGCAAGAGGCTCTTGAGGCAATGCCTCTTTCATGTTATGCAATATTTTGATTTTTTGGGTACAAATGCAGGGCCTAGTAATTATTTTGAACCAAGATGGTTAATAATATATTTTGGAAGCTTTTTTGGCACAAATATAGTGACTGACGTGATAACTGATGAGAGAACATAGATGAGGACATTATGAATATGAATAAAGATTTGAGCATCTTGGAACTTCTTTTTTTTTTTTAATGATTATTTGAAGTGATAAAATTATGTTTTTGTTTTGGACCTACATCTTTTGCAAAGAATAGTTACTATTGGATGATCAATGATAGTTTATTTTTGTTTATTGTCATGTTTAAACAAATTGGAAAAATATATGGAGGTTTTTTGTTCTGTACAACTCAACAAAGGATTAGTCCCTGTTAATGTATTTTAATTAATGTGTAGGATGAATCTGACCATTTGGAATGTAAATAGTCGCCCTAGAATGTGTATAGTCTCTCTTTAGGTGTGTATAAATTAACACACATGAACCTAGTTGGTGTGTGTGTTCTCTCAAATAATATTCAGAGTTTTGTATATTCTCTCACATGGTATCAGAGCCATCAACTCTGAATATTCAAGTGTCCTATGAGTGTCCCGTTCACATTGAACAATGTCCAGTTCACGTTGAACAATGAGAGGCAAAAGTCCATAGTCTCTGTTACACAAGAACAGTACTTTCTGGTTGCTGGTTCAACACGTGACCAAACCCAAACTAGTCGCCAGCGTCAGGCGACCTAAGTCGGAAAAGCGCCGTTGCCGGAAGTGCTTCCACACGCCGTCACGCGCAGTCGACCTCCCTGTGCGTGGGCCTCACGCGCCTTCTTTCGTCCAGCGCGTGTGAGCGCGTGACCTCTTTTCGCCACCGTCGATTGTCAGCAGACCACTCGTCCAGCTCCGACGACCCTCCAGATCCACTTCGGCGACCCTCTAGGTTTCTCCTTTGTTGATTTGTTGAATTTCTTCACATTGTCTTCGTTCCACAGCCTATATTTTCTGCTTCCAGTTATTGTTCGCTGCTTCCATGGCTTCAGAAAGTCCTGTTGAACTGAAAGTGATTAGTAGTTCAGTCCCTATACTACAACAATTAACAACCCGGAAATTGAATGGCACAAATTACATTCAATGGTCCAAGGCGATTCGGATTGCATTGACCGGTTATGGTAAACAAAAGCATTTAATTGAATCGGGGCCTGCAGAAACAGATTCCAAATTTGATACTTGGGTCCAAGAGGATGCTCACTTGGTTAGCTTGCTGTGGAATTCCGTGGAACCTCCCATAGCCGATATGTGTACTCATCTTGACACATGTAAAGAAATATGGGAATACATTCGTTTGTTATTCTCTAGCGATCTCACCCGCATGTATGACTTGTCATTGGAGTTTTTCTAGTTGCAACAGTCCGGTAGACCAGTCATTGAATACTTTGGTTCCCTTAAACGTGTTCATGAAGAGTTGAATTCTCTTCAGCCATTGTCCACAAATATTAATGTAATGCAGAAACAAAGGGAACAAATGGTTGTACTTCGATTTCTTGCGGGATTGGATCCAGTGTTTGAGCCCGTTAAAGCTCAAATACTGAGTGGAGCTTCTCTTCCCTCATTTGCAGAAACATACTCCCGAGTTATGTGAGCTGGTTCTCGTGAGTCATCCGCCACTACAGATGCTACACGATCAGCCCTCATTAGTCAAACACCCGCAGATAATAAGAACTTTGGTTCACAGATTTCTTATCCTTCTGGTGACCGTGGGACTCATGGGGTTCGTAGTCGTGGACGTGGAGGACGTACTATGAAACCTAAATGTTCAAATTGTGGCCGTGTTGGACATGTTCGAGAAAATTGCTGGGATCTTCATGGAAGGCCACCACATATGACTCATGCAGCGTCATTTGATGTGCTAGTGTCTATAGAGAAGTCTGGTAGCAGTGAGCATGCTACATCATCCACAGTGACTATCTGAGGAGATGAGTATACAAAATTCTTGCAGTATCAGACAGCTTGTCAGGCATCTCTTCCAACAGCTTCTTTAGTTCATCAAGGTAATTCTACTTCTTGTGTGTCTACCTCTTCACA
>QLOD02000002.1:17036629-17047809 GCA_003260245.2 Sideroxylon spinosum
TGAAGTCTTGATTAAAGCAGTGAGTCCCATGAAATTTTCTTGATCCTTCTGACTCTGAGTCTGATGATTGTTCCTCTTTGATGTCATCCTATGTGACCTTCAAAAGTTTACCTTTCTTATTTTTCCTTGTTGTCCTTCAGTTGCTATGTGACCATATCCTTAACATTCATAGTATTGAATTCCCTTCAAAAATTTTTCTTATTAGCATACTACTCCTTTGAACTTGTTCTTAGATTTCTTATTTGGTTTATTTCTATTAGAAGACTCTTGGTTGCTCTTTCTAATATTTAGTTTTCCATCTTGCTTTTTGAATAATTTCTTAAACTCTTTGGCAGACAAGCTTCTCTATGTCACAATTACAATCTTCATCTTCTTCCTTCACACTTTTTCAAGCTATTCCCTTATTTTTCCATTAAGCATGGTTAGACCCCTCAAATAGAGGTGGTCTGATAGATGATCCTCCCTATCTGGAATTCTCTATAAGAACACAATAAAAAGGATCACACATAAAAATTTAGTTGAAAATAATTGAGAGTGTAACCACTCTAATACCAACTGAAAAACTGAAATTACTATGGAGAGAAATCACAGCCAACAACAAACAAAGAGAGCACAATATCTTAATGAGGTAAATACTAAAACCATATTTAGGCAAAACTTTGAGTTTATAAGGTAATTAACCTAAAAATCAATCCACTATAATGAATAGGTTACAAGAGATTCACTAAATACAAATAGAACTTGACTCCCATCTTAACTCGATTATTCTCTTGCTCGTGATGAACCAAACTCGTAAATATACTCCATTCTTGAACCCAAACACCATCTCCTACAACCCAGAGATGTCCTTCTTCATCTAGATGAAGATCTTCAATCATTATTCTTTTAAACCTAACTTGTAGATCTCCTCAATTTGGATGTTATGATTTTTCTCAATATATTGAAAGATACGTGCAAAAGCTGTTAGAAACTATTGTTTTTACATGCTTATCAGATTAGGGTACAAAAGAGGCGCAATATGGACAAAATTGGCCAAAATTCCATCAAACCGTTTGAATTCCTTTCGAGCTCTTTTTCCAGAATCTTGAGTGCTTGAACTTTCTTCGAGCTCTTTTTGTAGAATCTTGAGTACTTGAATTGGCTTTGAGATCTCTCCCTACTACAAAAGTTGTTTGAAGCAACGTTTTTTGAACCTAGGAACAACTCAACCAATAAAACTTAATATATGACATTTCAAAATCTTTACAAATTCAAGTTTGATACGCAATTGTCATTAATTAAAGTAATAGAGAGACCAAATAGAGGATAAAATGAGTATAATATTTTACCATTAAAAAGAGAGACCAAATAAAAAAATAGAATAACTTATGGTTATTCCACTCTTATTCTCCAAAAATCAAATATATCCTTCTAACACTTTTTTGAAATTTCACTTTAGTCTTGAATGGGAAGTATTTATGGCTTTGATTAGAGCCACAAGTTTTTTCAAAGAATTTTTAAAAATTTAAAAATTTTTTTAATTAAATTTTATTATGTATTACTTTTATACTAACTTTTAATTTTCTTTTAAAAATTATTTCAAAAACTCTAAGGGCGACTTATGTGAACCTTTAAAATTGTGGGGTAATTTTATTGTTTAAAAAAAGAAAGTCAAAAAAAATTCATGGGTAATTTTGAATTTCATTAGGGTATAGAAAACAATTATCAATTTCAAAATCAAACGCCCAGCTCCAGCAAAACTACGGGTTGGACAATGTGGTCCGATTGCGATGCGTTGGGTTCGCATTTTCCAGTCCACATCTTTCAGTTCCCACAGCTGTCTCCGAAACCCCACAGCCCTCGCGAGGAGTCCCGCCTCAACCTCAACCCTCATTCACATGTTGCTACACTATTATGTTTATATTTATATAATCTTATTATATATACACACAGATTGATACAGATGCCCGAAAATTGTATTATACATATTAGACTTGTATACTTTCCATGCACTTCTATACTAACTTCCTTTTTGGGGATATCATTCGATTTGAATTCTCAAGAACCCTCTTTCTTGATCCAAGAAAACCCTGATCAGATTCTCCACGATAGTTCGTCTTTAACTCTGTATTTTTTTGGTAATTTCTTGCACACATGTAGAGATATATAGCATTGGATCCGACTTATGTAAGAGTTCAATCCTTTTTATCCGGTAATTTTTTCGATTATTTCATTGATTTGTACTGGTGTATTTGTGCTGCTTTGTCTATTTGAATTAGGGGTATTTTCTTCCCTGAACTGACTTGGTTCCGTTTTCTTTAAAATGGCAGGGATTTCCCTATTGGGTATCGGGTTTGTAATCCTGAAATTATTTGATTTCATGAACTGAATTTTGGATATTTGTGTGTGGATTATTACAGTCGAAAGAGTAGTTTTAAATTTCAGTCATGGACATCCGCGGGGATAATTATTCCAGTCCATATTTGAGGTTCCTTCCTTTCCTTTTGAATGCTTTGGTTTCTGTACTTGATTTTGTCCTGCTATCCTTGGTTATATTTTTTCAGATAGAACTGGCAGCACAACTAACTGAATGATTATTAGGTTTTGTTTTGCATAGAACTGGCATCCCTATTTTAAGTGTTCAATTCTTTTGAAAATCACATGCAGAGCACAATTAAATAGATTTTCGTTGCAAATCCAAAAACATCCTTAATTTTTTGACCCATCTGTGGGTAATTGTGCTTAAAACACTTCAAATCACCAAAAGACTTGGGGGGTTGAGCGAGAAAAAGTACTTAATCACCAAAAAGACTTGAAGGGTTGGGTGAGAAATAGTAAGTTAATGAAACATAGATGTAAGTTTTGGTGCTATGTTGATCTGCTCTCAGTCATAGCAAACAATCCTATTTAAAGTTGAATGTTGGCCAAGTGAGATTGACATCAAATTAGGATTGGAACTATCCCAAATGAGGATAAGCATATAGAATTTGAATCCTTGTATTCAAGAGTTCATTCTAGATATGGATAAGAATCCTCTATTTCTAGTTACTTATTCACTTGAACCTCTAGATCCTGCATTATTGAACCACTTAAACAATGGCCTTGCGTTAGACCGAACACATCCATATTTGCTTGAAGCAACAATGGTGGCGAACAACTACAATCACGGTCAAGGTGAAGGTGAACTTCATCGAATAGGCAAATAGGAATTGGATTTAATGGAAGTTTCCAAACAAATGTCTAGACCAAAGTGCATGCTAAGCGTCTTATGATTCCTTCGAATGCATTGTTTTTGGAATATCAAGCACATACTTCTGATTGTGGTTTGGCATCACGAACCAGAATGCCACATGACAAAATCCACATACAATGATAATGACACATCACTACTAGGATGTATTTTCTACAATGATTTTTTTTTAAAAATTTTTTTAGTGACTTTTACGTAAATTGTGCATGCGTGTACTCATAGCATTGCTCGACGATGCAAATTAAACCGCACCTAAAGTGGGTTCCATTATGTTTTATGGATGTTGATAGAAATGAATGGAGGAAAATGATTCAAGTAGCTGGCCTCAATTAATTTGGGACGAAGAGTTTATTAATTTGAGTCTTTTGTGTTTTACTCTTTCTGCGAGATGATCCATTATGTTTTTTTTTTTTTTATTCCATTTATTTTTTGAGAATATTGCATCACAAGATACCACCACTTGTATACGAAGGTTAAATTAAAAAAAATAGAACGCTTGAACCTCCATGTGATCTATAAATACGAAAAGTTATTTAAATCCGGTTCTAGCCCCCAGATATCCATTTATAAAAAATCGAACAAGAATACTTTCAACTCTTTGCATGGAAAGTTTAATGTTTTGAATTGTTTTATATTCTGTCCCCTCAAATCAGCCACCCTAGACAAAATGGTGTAATTCTCCATGCTTTTCCTTCTTTTGTTAACACTTGTGCCCTATTATGTTGTCCTTTTGGGAAAAAAACCCAATCATTCCAAAACTAGAACAAATTAACTTTCACAATTCTGTTGCCCAAAGACGATCAATGAACAAGTGATTAATGGAGCCACAATCCCATTTGCATGAGCAGCACTATTTGACAATGATAAGGCCCCAAACAGATTTGATTGGCGTCGTCAAATCTTTATAGCTGACCGCACCTAGTGGGAAAAAGTTTTGTTTGGTTTGGTTTGGTTTATGTATTCCATGACAAAGCACTTACCATTGATAATCCAATTGCTACAAGATAGCCTCCATGGTTGATCTTTCAGGCATGAAACCAAATTGATTTTCTGAAACGTTTGTTGTCCTTTTTAGTCTTCTTTCAATAACTCTCTCCCATAATTTTATTGTATGGCTCATCAATTTAATCCCACGGTAGTTTGCACAATTCTGGATATCTCCTTTGTTCATGTATATGTGTAAAAGGATACTTTTCCTTCATGCATCAAGCATCTTCTTGCTCTTTAGTACTATATTAAAAAGTTTTATCAACCAACTTATGCCATCCTTCCCCAACCGCCTCCAAACCTCAATAGGGATACCATCTGGCCCAACCGCTTTCCCATTCTTCATCTCTTTTAGTACTTTTACTTCCTCCCTACTGATTCTCCTATAGAGTATATGATTCAATTCTTCCCTAAAAGTGGTAAGCGGCCCTAATTGTATGTCACTACAATTGCTTTTAGTAAATAACTTGTAAAAGTAACTCTTCCAATGCTCCTTTATCTCCTCTGCCTTTGTTAACACCATTTCATCCTCATTCTTAATGTATTTAACTTGGTTTAAGTCCTTGGTCTGCTTATCTCTGACTTTCGTAAGCTTGAATATCTCGCTTTTGCCTTCCTTAGTGTCGAGTCGCCTATATAACTCTTCATATGCCTTTGCCTTGGCCTCACTAAATGTTTTTTTAGTTTCTCTTTTTGTTTCTTTATACCTTTCCATGTTCGCTACCTTTCATCCCTAACTGTCTTTTGTGGGTAGGCATGGGGGAGGAATTTAAGTACCTTTTAGTGGAATGGTGTCTCGTGAGTATACCAATTAGGGATGAAAGTTTACGCATTCAAAAGCTAAAAGTTTTAATGAAGTTTTATTAGGGGAAGAGTTTTAGAGATTTAATTGTAAGAGGGATAAGTTGTGGTCCTTGTGGGGAAAAGGTGGTTGCTAAATACAGTCTATCTTGGAAGAATATCAGAATAGGAATTATGGTACAAGTTTTTGGAGGAGTATTGGCAAACTATGGGGTCTTTTAAGGAACTTTATTTCTTTTGAAATATATGCCAAACTCTCTTATCGTCGAAGGTAGGACCTAAAAGAAGCCCCAGATAAAAAGCTGGGAGATAGCAAATCTTACAAACTATGAAAGAAGCCAATTTTGACATATTATGCACCTCCCCCACTGGTATTAACTCTGATGTGCCTATATTGACTTTGAATTGAAATATTACTTCGAGACAAAGTAATACACGCAAGATGACCCAGCTCCGAAAGATCATTATTTAAAAATCCTCCGAAGGGCCTACTAGTTTTATATCTCTAGTTTGTAGATGTTATCTCTTTAGTCTACAAAAAAGATACATCTCTAGCCTACTAGTTTTAGCATCTCCTTCTGCAAAACCTTCTAGAAAACCTCTCTCAACCGCTCTGTCAACAAGCGCACTTAAAGCTCGTGAGAGAGGCTTTTCATGATGAAACACTTCTAATAGAAGCCACTCCATATTATCAACTTTAGTTTCCTGTAAACGTGTATCTTGGCATCTTAAGAAAACAAAAAGCCTTTACTTTCTTGGACAGATTCTCAAGCAACTATTTTATTATTCTCGTTGCCTTCATTGGTAGCAGTTTTTGTAAGGATTTACATATGGACACACCAATGTACATATGTACTTTGATGATGGAGAAATCTGGTTGTTATGTATACATTTGAAAGTATTTTTATCCTTTATTGACTTTTCCCTTACATCAATTGCTATACGCATCTTGGCATCATAAGAAAACAGAAACCCTTACTTTCTTGGACAGATTTTCAAGCAACTACTTTATTATTCCTGTTGCCTTCACTTGCATCACTTTTCTGAGGCTTTTCATTGTACCTAATTCTTATGTCAATGTAGTTTATTTGCTGCCTTATCGTATGGAATTGCTTCAATGGCCATGGTTTTCATCAATAAGGCGGTTATCATGCAGTATGCACACTCAATGACCCTTCTCACTTTTCAGGTATTAGTTGGAAATGTGTATAATTGTGGATCGTTTTGCTGGTATTTTACTGTCTTAATTGTCGTCTGGTATAATATTTGCTATATTTGGAATGTTTCAGCAATTGGCTACTACCATGCTTATACATTGTGGTCGGGTGGTAGGCCACACAAAAGCCAAAGGATTTAATGTTGCAATCGCAAAAAAGCTTATCCTAGTTTCGTTATTCTACAATGCAAATGTTGCATTCGCCTTAGCAAGCTTGAAAGGAGTAAATATTCCGATGTACATTGCTATAAAAAGACTTACACCACTTGCTGTATTAGTAGCTGGGTTCTTTTCTGGAAAGGGGAGATCTTCAACCCAGGTTTGTGGCTGGAAACAAGAATTAAGGTGTATATTAATTACTTAACAGTTTGAAACAAGAAAGTTTCTTTTTACGAGTTCAGAAAATTTTGCTGTGAAATGTTATGGTACTTGCGCGACAGCTGTTTTTTTTTTTCCCTTCCCTTGCCTAATAGTTTATTTTCATACTGTTAATGTACATTCATATGCATCTATAGTCTAGGTGTGATGTACATTCATGTATATGCATTTATAATTATAATCTAGGGGTGATGGATCTAGCCTAGGGTAATATGTACAGTCTGCTTTTATTGGTCTATATAATCATAAGACAACCCAATTGGGTGCCAAGCCATTCAATATATTTGTTTCTATGACATGGTATCAGAGCGTCGATTCTTGGTGTTTCTTGTGTAAATCAATAAGCCATAGCTGTATGAGTGTTCAACAATCAAAACGCGAAAGTTTCTGTTCATTGTCGCTTATGTCACGAAGATCTTTCGCCGTCATTGTTATTGACAAGTGCTAGTGAGCCATCATCCCGTGTCTACTTTGACTAAAGCCATACCTCGGTGAAGTCATCGGAGGCTGGCAATCACTGTCTGAGGAATCTTGTTGTTGGAAAGTTCCTCATGCGCCGTCACGTGTCACTAAGTCTTCTGCGTTTGAGATTCATGCACCTCCAATCAAGCTGCACATGTGAGCACGTGAAGCATCCTCTGGTCTTCGGCCTTTTTGTTAGTCCACTCGCCTCTTTCCAATGCGCTCTTCGGTTTACTGGTTTGAACAATGTCTCTCTTCACTGTATTCTTTTCACACATCAACCTATCTTTTTTTTTTTTTTTCCTTGTTCTAATGGCTTTAGAAACAACTGTTGAACAAAAGATGCTCAGTAGTTCAATCCTATGCCGCAACAATTAACAACCAGAAAATTGAATGAAACAAATTATATTCAATGGTCCAAGACTATTAAAATTGTGTTTATTGGTTATGGCAAACAAAAAGAAGATGCTCATCTAGTTAGTCTGTTATGGAACTCCATGGAATCCCATATTGTTGATATGTGTACTCACAAATCCATAATGTAATGAAGAAAGCAAATCCATAATGTCTACATTGGTAATAATCATTAAGATGCTTATTTTAATTTGATATTGAGGACCAAAAGAAAAAAACAAACAAATGAACAAAATTTTCATGTTCTACAACTGAAACAGATTTTATGCACTGTAAGCATCTCCATATGCTGCTAAACTAACAATCCTGTCTTTTATCAAGGTTCAGGATAGGCAGTTCGTAGTAACACTTGGATAATATTAGTTGAATATTCATAGTAGGCAAATAAAATTTTCAGCAGTGAGACTTCAAAAGGATGAAGAAGAAATAGTCTAAAGCCCAAACATATATGGTGATTAGGCAACGGAAACAACACATGAACAAAAAGATAATCATAGGATGCTACTATCGGGGAAAATAGTGGATACTACAAATTTGATAACTTATATAAATAACTGCTCATTTATTATTTGAAGAAAAAGTTCCACAGAAAAATATATAGAGTAACTGAAAGCCACATAAATGGCTGGGATGGTAATAGTTTGATAAGAATAGAATTAAGACATCATGATGATGAACTTGCCTATTAAACTATAGTAGCCCACAGCAGCATAAAAAGCAGAGCAAAAATTGCAAACAGAAGCACAACTCACAGCATTTTCACAATTAAATCACAATGTTCCTTGGAACTTCGAATATGCTATAGCCAAAACCCTAGGGTAATGTTTGAAACTTGTGGAAGGGCAGATAAACAAAGGGGAAGATATTGAAAGGGAAAATTGGAGAAAACCAGTTTCCATTGTTTTGTTACTGTTAAAATCCTTAGTTTGTATAGGAAAGGAAAATGAATGAAAATATTTCTTTATTTCTTGATTGATTTCAGAAGACAAGAGGTAAGAAGAAAGAAACTAGCTTTCTCCTTCAATTTTTTCAAGTAGAACTGGGTTGCAACTGCATTGTAACTTGTGATTACACACATCCTCTTTGCATGATTTGGACAATAAAATTGTCTATTCCACATCTTCTACTTTGTCATCCATATTTCTCTTCAAATTCTGTCCAATTTTCTACATCTTCACCATTTCTCTTACCTTCTACAAATTCCATGCACACTTATGATCTCTAAACTAACCATTTCTAAGCCCGTGGTCTTGGTTAAAGGCAGCAGCATATAACGTTCTGTCACCAGATACAGGGACAGGAGGGAGGGGCATCCAGGAGGGTCACTTCCAACACTCCCCCTTTTTTCCCAAGAAAAGAATTCAAGAAAAATGATATCTCACCTAACTTTAAACAATGTTGTATTTTTAATTTTTCTTGCCTTTAAGTTAACAGATAGGGAAGCAATCAATTAAACAATAATTATTAAAACACTAAAAATCTCACTCTCACATAGACTATCAATTTAAACTCTTATCATAATTGTTAGATGTTATCCCACATCGGCCCGTGATAAAAGTCACTCCCCCATATAAAAGATGGACATCCCTCACCTTAATACTTAGGTTTTGAGGTTGAGGCTCCTACTCTTATACGTTGTTGGACTCATTTACATTGTATCAGAGTAGGTTTTCAAATTAGGCCTCACCATTGTCCACGAGAGCCTATGTCTATGCGAGTCAGTGTGAGGGAGCGGTTAGATGTTGTCTCACATTGGCCCGTGATAAAAGTCGTTTTCCCTTCCCCTATATAAGAGATGGACGTCTCTTACCTTAACACGTAAGTTTTGAGGTTAAGGCTTCTATTCTTATACGTTGTTAGACTCCTTTACAATAGTTATGAAACATTTCCTATCGTCATAGTTCTCCACTATCTCATCCAGCTTATGCTTAAAATCAATTAAACCAGGGAAAGATAAAAATAAAAAAAATAAAATGAAGCCTTGCATTCAAAGGGATTGCAGCTTGTTATGTTTTTATCTAATTCATCCATTAAATCTGTTCCATTACTTTTGGTATTCAGAATAGTTTTCAAATGCATTCAAATTTATATTTAACTTTTGACCGATTTAACGTGGCTATCTTTTTTGCCTTAATTTCTTAGGTCATAGTTAATTTAACAATTATTTTAGGTCTTTTTTACACACTAATATCAGTGTCTTAGTTTAAAATACTATAATCAACCACAAAAAATTGAAAAATCTTTGATTGTACAAATTTACTAACTAAAAACAGCCTCTCTGCAAGCAAGGTAAGGTTGTGTACATATGACCCTCCCAACCTCGCGATGCAGGAATCTCGTGTACTTGATTGCCCTTTTTATAGGTTTAGTTAACGTCAAGTAACTATTAATTGAGAACAATAGTTTTGACTCACAATAAATAAAAACCTTTCCTTGGAAAACTATAAAAAGAGAAATGAACAGTACTCTATTTCCTTTTTATATCACTTGAATTGATATTGTTGAATACAACCCACATTTTTTCTTGTTAGAATATTAAGGAATAATTGATATATTATACTTTAATTATTTTTGGTTATTAGCATATACTAGGTTATTCTAGTTTCCTTTCTTGTAATTAAACCTTGATTATAAATATAGTATGAGAGAGGAAGATTATTCATTCTTCTCAGTTATTTTTTACTTCGATTTCCATCATGGTATCAGAGCGAGTGTAATAACGATAAAAAGAAAAAAAGAAAGGAGAGAGTCAGAAAACAACGTCATCCATCGGTTCCCTCGTTGCTAACGTCATCTCCAATCACTAGAGTTCATCTCTGGCATCACCAATAGCTTTGTCAGCGACCGACGACCACAGTCCGCCTACCCTCATCGCCTGCAAGCTTCACACTTGCCCCCACATGCCGTGGACCGTTCCTGTGAGTTGATCTCACGCCCTAAGATTGTGACACTCTTGCCGACACATGAGCCCTGGTCACACCGTCGACGACCTCTGGCAGTGGTCACCTGATGTAGGAGACTCTCCTATCACCATTGTTGTGATGTCTATGTAATCGTAGCTCGTCAATTTGTTGCTCAGTTTCTGTTTCTTAGTTATCTTTATGGTCTTCGTGTATTGATGGGTGTTGTTCGAATCTACTCATTGTTGCTCTCGGGATTGCGCATTGGTCTTGATTGGTCTTCGTTGGCCCTAATCACCTCGTCCGTTGATCATTGTTTGTCTGTTCATTTGGAATTTGATTTTTGGGTGGGGCTCGTTGATTAGTTTGACGAATTCAATTGGTGTGGATAGTCTTGTTTGTTTGGTCTCTTTGGTCTATACTTTTTTTTTTGGGAAGGCTACTAATCCTTTGAAGAGTTTGGTCCCGACTTCGACAGTACCTACTATTCTGGCTGAGAGTCTTCCCAAATCAATTGTTTGTGAGAAATTAAATGGAGCTGCCAACTATTTGACTTGGTCTCATTTCGTTCGTATATTCCTTATCAGGCGACACTTAGAAAATTATATCAAGGATCTCCCACCAGGTTCAACATCTTCCACTTAATTGCAATGGCATGTTGCTGACGCTATTATTATAAGTTGGTTATGGCACAATCATGAGCCTTCAATTTTTCGTATTGTAGCCTTATGCAACACATCTAAGGCAATTTGGGACTCTTTAGCTGATTTTTTTCTCAACATGTAATATTTCA
>QLOD02000002.1:17073654-17098155 GCA_003260245.2 Sideroxylon spinosum
CAAAGTTGATTCGAGTTCATTTTAGCAACGAATCGAGCTTGAGCTGAGCTTCTTTAGAGCAAAGCTTGAATAGCTCATGAATAGCTTGATCCATTTCCTCCTCTACTTTCATCCATCAACGTGGTAGAGTGAGTGGAGAAATATGAAATGGAATTACCTTATTGAGTAAAGGAAGAAGAAAGACGAGAGGTCTGCTGAGCTTTCTGATATTGTATGCTTGCTAGCAGACGAATCTAAAGAGACTATATGTGCCATTTGGGGTTTCACAATCAACTCCAATGATTGCTAGCAATAGTGGCGTTGCATATTCAGATCCATTCACATCTAACAATCAAACAAGGATCCACAAATCATTGATGGGTTGAATCAAGTATGGATCTACACTAGCATATTAAAGAAATAAGCAAAACAAAAAATAATGAAAAGGTAAAGAACACAAACTCCATAGATGAAAATACCACAACTTGTATTAAAAACTGCTATATAATCAAATTTTTTTATCCAAACTTGAATGGAAAAACTAACTAAGCTTTTATGTTTTTAGGTAAAAGGTTTGAATATTGGTGAAATTCCAACAATGTGTGCTTAAGAGTGTTGAATAATTCCTCATTAAGATAGCAAATTATGGACAGATCATCCGCAAAAGTAAGGCGATAAATTTCTAAAATAGTCTAGTGAAAAACTCCATAGCAAGCAAAAAAAGGTAAGGCGATAATGGATGAAAAGGTAAGGTGATAATGGATCACCTTATGTAAGCCCTCCAGCTCCACAAAAGAATTCTTCAAGTGGACCATTAAAAGAAATAGAATAATAAGGGGGTGTGACGCATGATTGATCCATGGAAACCAAACTATCAATGTAGTTTGAGTAAGTATTTCCTTTCATGTATCCCACTGAAATCAACGACCTTAATCGCACAATCACAACTATGCAACTATGCTTTGCTAAAATGCCCATATTGTTTGGTTTAACCATTGCTAAATCCTAGCATAAACAAGATACGCTCCATGGTAAAATTACAATCATATATATGAACATATATAAATTAGGAACCACAGACTACCCTTTTTAAAGAACATAGCTTTGCAATAATAATACAATTAAATAGATTAAACCCCAGCATTTGGTAGTGGAAATTATGTAAAATTTAATAAAAATTAATATGATGAAAACAATCATCATTACCCGAATCTTATTCACATTGAATCATCAAGAATATAAATTATTGCGGAAGCGTACTTGAATCCATAATTGTAAATTTGTGGTTCTTGATCTTCTAAGTCAATACGGAGGTTTCTTTTCTTAATTCTCTCTGATGATGGGATGTCAGAGTGATTAGAAAATCCTACGTATGACATGGGGACCATAACCTATTTATATTAACTGTAAAAGTCCAACTTTTATTTGGTCCATCATAAAATAGAAAGATAGGCTCAGGTATCTACATATTATAAAACCCATACAAAATGAGATGTTATAAAGCCCAAAACTTTAAACCTTATTAGATTACTTTAAATGGGCTAAACATTTATGATAGCCTATAACACACAATTAATAACATACTGGCCCACAATTGATTATTTTTCCAACAATCTCCCACTTGGGCCAGATATGTTAGCTTACAGTTGTGCATTATAACCTTATGAGCTCAAAATTTGCTATCATTACCAAACATCTCTATATAATCTGGTCCATCAATCATACCAATGTAGGATTAAAGCGGTCTTCGTTATATATATCATAACTAAACCCATCAATAGTCACGTATATCAATATAATCAACGACATAGATCAAGCATGGATGTGTTGCATGGAAATTACATGTAATGTGATCTACACATGCCTATTTCCAACTGGTCCAACTTTATTCTTTAGTGAGATCACAGTAAATACATTTAGAGTTCAAATAAACCGTACTTTATTCTGCAGAAAATAAATCCATAAAATGTGTCTACAACTGAAAAGCATCTAAAAAACAAACTCCCACTAAACCAATATATCATCAAGTAATATAACACCCATATGAGCTAGGTGCTCATGAAAGACCTTGGGTGTTAAGCCTTTAGTGAGCGGATTCGTAATCATGGAGTTTGTACCAATATGCTGTATAGACACCTGACCACTTTGAACTCTCTCTTTAACAACTAGGAATTTGATGTCTATGCGTTTAGACTTCGAAGAGCTCCTGTTGTTGTTGGAATATAGCACAGTTGACTTATTGTCAAAAAATAACTTTAATGGTCTTTCAATACTATCTAAAATTCACAGCCCAATGACGAAGTTTCGCAGCCATATTCCATGATTGGATGCCTCATAACAAGCTATGAACTCCGTTGTCATTGTGGAAGAAGCTATGAGTATCTGCTTAGCACTCCTCCATGATATAGCTCCTCCAGCCAACAAGTAGATATAACCTGATGTGGATCTCCTACTGTCTTGGCATCCAGTAAAATCAGTATCAAAAAACCTAATGATCTCTAACTGATCTGATTTCCTATATGTGAGCATGTAATTCTTTGTTCTCTGTAAGTACCTCATAACTCGTTTGGCTGCTTCCAATGATCCATCCCAGGATTGCTTAAATATCTGCCTAGCATTCAAACAATGAATGCTATGTCCGGACGTGTACAAACTTGAGCATACATTAGACTCGCAATAGCTGATGCGTAGGGAATCTTCTGCATCTCCTTAATTTCAAAGTCATTTTTAGGGCACTGATTGAGACTAAATTTATCTCCCTTAGCGATAGAGGTGTCACCTAGTTTACAATCTTGCATGCCAAATCTTTTAAGTACCTTATTGTTATAGCCCTTTTGTGATAATCCAAGAGTACACCGAGAGCGATCTCGATGTATCTGGATCCCTAATACAAAAGATGCATCACCAAGATCTTTCATCTCAAAATTCATTGATAAAAATCTCTTGGTTTCATGCAACATGTCTATATCATTTGTGGCAAGTAATATGTCATCAACATATAAAACTAGCAAAATATACTTACTCCTACTGAACTTGTGATATACACAATCATCCATAGCATTTACCTCAAAACCAAAAGAGATAATTACTTAATGAAATTTGTGGTACCACTGATGGGAAGCTTGTTTGAGCCCATAGATGGATTTCTTGAATTTGCAAACCATATCCTTTAGGTTTCCCAACACAAAGTTTTCTGGTTGCACCATATAGATCGTTTCATTAATGTCACCATTAAGATCGCTGTCTTAACATCCATCTGATGTAACTCAAGATCAAAATGTGCAACAAGCGCTATAATAGTTCTGAAAGAGTCTTTTGTAGAAACCGGAGAGAAAGTCTCTTTGAAGTCGATGCCTTCTTTTTGAGAAAAGCCTTTTGCTACAAAACGAACCTTATATCTTTCCACATTACCTTTCGAATTTCTCTTGGTTTTAAATATCCATTTACAATCATTGGGTTTTGCACCTTCTGGTAATGGAACAAGATCCCAAACTTTATTGTCTTGCATAGACTTGTATTCCTCATTTATGGCATCAATCCACTTTTGAGAGTTAGAACCCTGTATGGCATGATGAAAGTTGATTGGATCATCTTCCACCATTCCAATATCTTCCTCACGTTCTTGGAGAAAAACTATAATCATCTAGGATAGTACTTCTCCTTTCTCTCGTGGATCTCCTTAGTTCTTGAGGTTGTTGATTTTCTTCTTCTGGAATAATTACCTCATTCTGGATGGGAGGTTATTCAACATTGTCTTGTTGAGGTTCCTGATTTTCTTCTTGATCAATGACAGGTATAGAAGCCTGTATATTATCATAAACAATAGTAGGGATTGAAACCAATTCCTCCTCAAAGACAATGTCTCTAACCTTATTCCCCCCCCAAAATCAACATCCTCAAAAAATGTTGCGATTTCCGTTTCAAAAATTGACCTAAGTGTGGGATCATAAAATTTGTAACCCTTGGATCGCTCAGAATAACCAATAAAGTAACTGCTCACTGTTTTGGAGTCCAATTTATTTTTATGTGGCCTATAAGGTCTTGCCTCAGCTGGACATCCCCAAATGTGAAAATGCTTTAAACTAGGCTTTTGGCCTGTCCAAAGCTCATAAGGTGTTTTAGCAGCTGCTTTAGTTGGTACTCTATTAAGAATATAAGCTGCAGTCTTTAGTGCTTCTCCCCAGAGTGATTCTGGTAAAGTAGAATGACTAATCATACTCCTTACCATATCTTTTAGAGTTCCGTTTCGTCTCTCAGCTACACCATTCATGCTAGGAGACCCTGGCATGGTGTACTGTGGAACGATTCCATATTCATCCAGGAATTTAGCAAATGGTCCTGGACATTGTTCTCCTGAACCGTCATATCTGCCGTAGTACTCACCACCATGACCAGATCTGATGCTCTTAATCCTCTTGTTGAGTTGATTCTCAACTTCAGCTTTAAAAGCTTTGAACACGTCCAGTAACTGAGACTTCTCATGAAGGAGATATAGGTACCCATAGCGTGAGTAATCGTCTATGAATGATATAAAATATTGTTGACCATTCTAAGAAGTCGTAGGGAATGGTCCACAAATGTCCGTATGTATCAATTCTAAGACATCTGAAGTTCTGTTGGCACCCAATCTCTTAGTTTTGGTATGTTTTCCCTTAAAACAATTAATACAAACATCAAAGTCTGAAAAATCAAGGGAATCCAAAATTCCATCAGACACAAGTCTGTCAATTCTATCTTTTGAGATATGACCCAATCACTTGTGCCATAATGATGCTGAATTTTCTTTATTTAATTTGCGTTTAGTACCACGTGATTCCACATGCAAGGTTTCCTTATATGATACAACAGTATCAAGCAAATATAGGTTATCATATGCACTCAATGAACCAGTACCAATAACATTTGAATTTAATGAAAGACTAAACTGATTGTTTCCAAATGAACAATGATATCCAGATTTGTCCAACAAAGAAACAGAAACCAAATTCCATCTAAAAGACGGTACAACAAAAGTGTCTTTCAAATCCAAATAATAACCAGTTCCTAATAATAACCTAAAAGTGCCTATTACATCAACTTCCACCGATTTGCCATCTCCCACAAAGATGTATCTTTCACCATCATTTGGCTTTCGGTAGCTCAAGCAACCCTGCATAGAAACACTTATGTGAGTAGTAGCACCAGAATCTAACCACCAAGTGTTTCTAGGTACTGAAGCTAAATTAACCTCAGAACAGACTAAAGTAAGAATTATACCTTTCTTTGCACGCCAAGCGTGATATTTGGCACAATCCTTCTTTACATGTCCAGTCTTATTACAAAAGAAATAGCTCTCATTGTTTTGCTGCTGTTTCTTTTGGGTTGGACCCTTAGTTGCAGCTTCATATTCTTCGCTCTCATTGTTTTGCTGCTGTTTCTTTTAGGTTGGACCCTTAGTTGCAGCTTCATATTCTTTCTTTCTTTTATTGCCCTTATCGTTAGAGGTGCTTGCCAAGTGAGCACTTTCAGTTCTGTCTTGCTTCAACCTTTCTTCCTCTTGCACACAATACGAAATAAGCTCATTTAAAGACCATTTCTCCTTCTAGCAGTTGTAACTGACCTTAAAGTGACTGAATTTTGCAGGCAGCGAGATCAATACCAAATGCACGAGCAAGTCATCAGCTTTAGTTTCTTAAGTTTTGAATTAATATGAGACATCTCCATGATGTACTCCCTTATGTTCACCTTGCCTTTAGACTTCATTGAAATCGCAAGAAACTCCTTGGCATTAGTTATCCCTTCGGATACTACGCCCCTAAAGGTTTCTGGAATGCCGCGCTTAATGATCATAAGACTCATACGATTTGAGCGATCCCACTTCTCAAAGTTCCTCTTGTTATCAGGTGAACTTGCATCCGTAAGATAAGCGGGTTGCTCAATCCTAAGTGCAAGGTCTAGATCTATGTAGCCAAGAACAATCAATATGTTCTCTTTCCAATCCTTGAAGTTTGTACCATTCAGCATAGGAATTGATTTTATATTGGCAGATATGTTATTAGCAGACATATTAACTGAACAGAGAACGAAATCATCAAAATAAATAAATAATCATGCTCACATCAATATACATAATTAATAATCAATAAATTCAGATAATGGCAAGCCCCATCTCAAGATAACCAGCACAACATTAATATCAAGTCTTTGGACGGTAATATTAATTGTAAGTGGTACTCTTGTTGTAGTGATCAAACACTGACAATAACTCATGTCAAATAATAAACCCATCTTTGGATTGACTTATTATTCACATGGAAACCTAATAATTGTCACATGTTTACCACCACAGGTGTGTATGCAATTCGGTCAAATATTAACCTTCCGTGGGGCCAGCCAATATTCGCATGAATTACAAACACAACCTTTTAATATTTAAAAATAAATCAATTTTCACAAGAGATGTTGCTTTGGCAACATGTTGCTTCAATTAATTTATTGTTGAATATTATATACCCAAAAATAATAATACCAAAATTTGAATTTAAATTGATTCCTTGATCAATTCCAGATTGTCATAATCCAATATATATATATATATATTATAAAGTAACTCCAGTGACAAATTGATTCCTTTTCTAAATTGGAAAAAAAATCCAATTTAAAATTAAAATTAAAGGAAAGAAACCTTTAAAACATGTCAATTCCAGTGACTTTCTTTAAAATTAAAGAAAAAGAATGAAACGAAAAAAAAAAAAAAACAAAAAAGGAAAAAGTCTTTAACACTTAAGTGTTTTGGAATTGCCGCCACCATGAAACATTAAAGAGTTCTAGAACTGAAATTTTTTTTTTTTAATGCACCGTAATCCAAGTATTTGCCTGAAGCCGCAAATCACAAAGCTTTTGCTCTTATATATATATATATATTACTTTGTTTAAATCAGTGAATGAACTTAATCCATGGAAAAGTCTCTGAACAAAAAAAAGTAGGCGATCGGAATTCTAAACGTTTCGGCCGCCGCAACCAAAACAAAATTCAGAATTTGAAACTTAAAAATTAAAATTAATTCCCAAAATTTTAAACCCTATCCATCAACTCTAAATGATTCGAGAATGAACTTGCTCTGATATCACTTATAAAATTTAATAAAAATTAATATGATGAAAACAATCATCATTATCCGGATCTTATTTACATTGAATCATTAAGAATATAAATTATTACAGAAGCGTACCTGAATCCATAATTGTAATTTTGTGGTTCTTGATCTTCTAAGTCAATACGGCGGTTTCTTTTCTTAATTCTCTCTGATGATGGGATGTCAGAGTGATTAGAAAACCCTACGTATGACATGGGGACTATAACCTATTTATATTAACTGTAAAAGCCCAACTTCTATTTGACCCATCATAAAATAGAAATACAGGTTCAGGTATCTACACATTATAAAACCCATACAAAATGAGATGTTATAAAATCTAAAACTTTAAAACCTCGTTAGATCACTTTAAATGAGCTAAACCTTTTATGATAGTCAATAACACACAATTAATAACGTATTAGCCCATAATTGATTATTTTTCCATTAAATTAATCTATGTCCCTAGCTTCTTCTCCCGGAGCTGTCCGATGGACTTTTCCTTAATTGCCAGTGGAATGGAAGTAATTGTGCTTTGTCAAGTAATCAAATACTAGCTATCTATAGCAGAGTTTCACTTCCCTTTAGTCGTCGTCATCATCATCATCCTCCTCCGGTTCAGCCGAGAAGTCAGGCTCATCAGGCTTCTGTAACTTTGATAGCTGATCAGCATCCTTCATCTTCTGCGCCCCTCTCCTCGTGTTGGCAGCGAATCTCGAAGCCAGGAGAGTCACCCCCAAGTTCTGTTTCGCCTGAGAAGAAGGATTCGCTGCTTTACTACTATTGTCCTCTTCTTCCTCCTCCTGTTCGGTGCCTTCAGGGGCAAACGAGAACGAGTACTCTCTCAAGCTGAGATTCATTGCCATGAGTCTCCTCTTGCATCGACGCCAAGCAGCCTGAATGAAACAAGCAGCCCATGTCCTCCAATGGTAGGAGTAGAACCGGAAGGTGTGCTGCAGCTTCTTGCTGTGCAGACGCCTAAACTGATTCGCCACGAACCTGAGATCTTCCGCTTGCAACGCAAACGCTTCCACTTCAACCAACGCTCTCACAGTTCTCGTGGAAGACGGCAAGTTAATGGCTGATCTCGGAAGCAACGCCCAAGCGAGCAGTTCCTCCCCGCAGAAATCACCCGGTCTCAAAGTGATTGAATTGAAGAAGCCGGTTCGGCCTCCATTTGTGGTAGAGCTGTCCAGTCTTCCTCTAATGATGAAAAGCATCTCTGAGACAGGATCGCCCTCCCGAACTATGCAGGTCCCTTGTGTACTTAAGGATGACACGAGCCGCTCGCATATGGCATCGAGTAGTTGATCATCCATCTGTGAGAATAATGGCGCCTGCACCAGAAATCCCAATTAATGAAGCCAAGTTCTCACTCCACACCAGATGCATTTGCGAGATAATAGGAATTAATAGCATTTGGGAAACATACTAGGTTTTTTTATTTTTGGATGTTTTACGCACAAAATAAGGGAATGTTACTCTAAAAAAAAATAGTATTTCAATTTTCGTTGTTAATGAAATCGCAGTATCATATCACGGTTATTGAATTGGCCTAATAACGCTATGTGATGGTGTCTGCACAAAAATTCTAACACGCTATATTATTTGGTGTTTTGTTAGAAAAAACAATTTAGTTTTGCGGTTTTTGGAGAAAACACCATCTCATATAGCATTTTCTCATCCACACAAACCCCTAGCAATGCCACATTTCAGGATATAAATAAAGAAATAAATCGAAGAAAGAAAACCTATAATGAATTTGTCTCTTCTTCCATTGAAATTAAGATTAAAGAAAGAAAAAGAATATATAAGTTCAAACTTTTTGAATATCTTTTTCCAAAAAAAATTTTAAATGAATAATGTTAAAAAAAGCGAGAAAAATTTTCATTATCAAGAAAAATAAGAATTAAAAAAAAAAAAGGAGAAACCCAGGAAAGGGTATATTAAATCAACTACTAAAATTTCAAAGAACACAACCTATCTGAGAAATATATGTATTTCTCCTATGCAGAATATCTTATGCTTGACTGAGGATGACTCAGATGGGATTTGAAATCAGCAGCTTGAATCAATGGAAAAAATAAAAGAGTTGTTGGCAGAAGGCTGTTAAAAAGGAGAATTCAACGTATAAATCCGCCTTTAGTGAGAGAGAGAGAGTCAAAGCTCTTTATCAGAGACCTCTCTCTCTCTCTCTCTCTCCCTCCCTCTTAACCCACTTTCCCTCTCGCTTTCTCTCCTCTCTTTGTCAAACAAAATGACACTAAACACCAAAAACGTATTTTCATATAGCATTTTATCGGAATAGAGTGTCTTTAGACCTACCCAACAACTACAGTATGATATCTCGTTTTCATTAACTTTCAATTTAAAATACTGTTTTTTCCATCGCATTCTTTTATTTTTGTGTAAAACATCAATACAACCAAAAAAAAAGTCAACATACTACATGAACCTAGTACTTATTCCTTGATTTTAGGTAAGAGAACCATGCAATTGAAACAACGCTAGAAAAATTAAAAAATACACAAAAAAGCACAATTACATCAATTAGTGATATAGCAGATGCACACATATAACAATATCAGAATTAATGCATGCAGAACTTATTTCGGACGTTTGAGTATAATAACAAGAACATCTTACACGTCGAACGAGGTCCAAACAGAGGTGGCGTTGGATGTCTCGACGTAGATCGGTGGGTAAGGCATGCAAAATTGACTCTTCATCGACCCCGCGTGTAGCAAGCCAGTTGTACTGAACAAAACGCCACACACGTTCCTGCAAATCTTGAGGGAGCTGCCGATGTCTCATCCACTCTTCGGTGTCCCGGCGCTTGAGTCTCCATTCTTCAAGCCTCACAGTGATAGATTGCAAGTAGGTCTTCACTTGAATTAAAGAATAGGGTATAATTAAGTTTCAAAATAATTTATGTATACCACAAAAGAGGGTAAAAATAAATTACAATAATTAAGCAAATTCGAACACCAGAGGGATAGCTATAGAAAGAACAAAACTTGTGCAAATTCACATGGAACAAGCAAATGAAATAAGGATAAAAAGTTCTTTGAGATAATAAACTCCATCACTATTTTATTATATATGGAAAACGTTATGATCCGGATACCATAATGGGTGCATTTCATCAAATAGGATTATAATTGTCTTATACTAATCAGATCAGCATGTCATATTGTGATGCTATATTCCATGAACCCCTCTAAATATATGTTACATCCATGATGTTGGATACTAAACTGAATGACACTCGATAAGAGTTTGGCATATGTATCCTAATATAAGTTAAAATTTTAATTTTAACTCATAATTATGGAAAAAAAAAAAACTATTATTCTATGCATGAAATACTCTAATAAGCCTTTGTTAATATTTTTTTTTTCTATAAAATTAAATATTTTAAATATATGAATTTTTACTCGTGTGTACCCACACGCTTGAATAAGAGAACTAATAGGTTCCACTCTTAGACATCTATTTATACGAAACACTAGTATCTGAAACTATATCACTTGGTTGTGATCAGAACATACTAAGTTTATATAGCAGTTACTTACAAACTAATAGGATTACCATATTGTCCATTGAATTAACTTTCAATTCACTAAAAAAAATAAATAAATAAAATTCAATCATGGGCTTTTATTGACTTTTCACAGCACGTATGGATATTATGACATTGAAAACAATAGAGAGAAAGGATCTGAAAGTACCTGCATGTTTCCAATCAAATGGGCAAACAAAATGAGACCAAAGATGGCGATGAGTATCGCAAATGCAGTTTCACCAATGAATGTGCTTGTAGACAAATTCTGACCATATGAACTGCAAAATTTAGAAATCAAACCCCAGATATCTCTCAACTAGATGTGCCTTGCGGCTGGTAAATATTTCTGTTAGTCATTCAATCACAGCATTCATTTTTTTCTTTGTTTTTGTTTTTTTTTTGTTTTTTTTTTTTGTTGTGAAAAAAGTTTGATTATGCAATGCAAAAAAGACTGTTTTAGTCACACAGCGTTGATGACAAAAAAAAAAAAAAAAAAAAAAGAGGGATTCTACAGTATTTTGGAATAGATAACTTATGGGGAAAATCCTACCTTAAATTCTGTAATCCCCACCACAAACAATACAAGTACTTGTCAAGGAACTTTCAGGAGACAACATTGTTTTGTATTGCATTTTGAAATATGCCATAATTGAAACTGGTAGTGTTAATGGTAGGATCGCAACTACTAAACACTGCAGTAGTGTTTGTCCACATTGCACGATCATCGCTGCTCATCGTACCACAATTCAAAAAATCGAGAGAGCATCTCACGGGGCCGCTTTCATGTCTGCAAGCTGATTTCCAGCATGTAGCGTGTCTTTCAATTGACAACAAATACCAGGATGCCCCTAAGATCTACAAACCTCAGAAAAAATAATGAAAAAAATGGCATTCAAAAACTCTGAATATATATATTGATTTAGTAAAGACCAAAAGTAGCAGAAAAATGGAAAGAGAAGTTCGTTAGGCAGGCATGTATACATGACTAGCTAGCATATAGAGGAGGAGATTATATGCAGCGCCTGCCCATGCAGTCTTTGTGACTAATCCAGTAGCTTTGATGATCTCAGAACTTAATGGGAAAATCAGATATAAACGAGGGATATAATGGAGCAAGACAATCAGTACAATCGCATTGTTGGTGTGATCAGCGTGCGAACTTCTAATTGCTGGTATAATGAACCATATGACAATCTGCCAAAACAAGGTTTAATCTCTTAAATTAATTTACTTGGTGGCCACCACATTCAAACATGAGAACATATACAGCTAGAGTAATAATGTTCCATACAAAGAATCAACAAACGAAAATAAAAAATAAAATAACCAAAAAATAAATAAATAAATAAAACAAAGTTATTATGTGGACACTATATTGTTAGATCAAAGTGTAACATATCAAAGCAATCACTGCCTAGACAATGAGCCTAAATTAAGATGTGGATCCTTTCTCTTTTGTTTTGAGCTTTAAAACCCACAAGGGAAAACAATTTAGAATTAACACAATTTTTTTTCCATATATATATATATAAACATAAGAAGTTCATTGTAATACAGAGGGACTAATTGTGAGCACCTGAGGAAGAGGCAGTGTTGCAATCACATCTATGAAGAAGTCAGATTTCAAATACCTCCTTGCTATCTTCTTTGAATCCATAACGAGTTCGCCTCTGCCAAAAACCCTTGAGCTTGGGGAGACATAAGCAGTCCGAAACTTTATAACCACATGTAAGAAATAGAATATATCTGCCACTGTCCTAAAGCAGGTGACAGTAATTCCCAGATTCAAATCAGTTGCCATACAATATGAATTCCCATTTCCATTAGTCACTTCTGTTACTGAAGGAAGGTAGAAGAACAATGGGTCAACAAAGAGTGCCACCAAACACGAAAAAAGGAAAGCTCTGTTCCATTTTAGGAATATTTCACTTCCTGGATCCAGAATTCTCTTCCTCCACTGTTGATGATTACTTTCCGGGAAAACCTTAAAGCCCCCAAATTTGAGACTTCTTGTTTTCTCACCAATTATTCCACTTTCGGGCTTCAACAGTGGTGCTGAAACTCTGTACAGCGGTGATGGTTTTTCGAGGTTCTGGTTGTTGTCCTTCTTTTCCCAGTTGGAATGGTCTGGATTTTGTTTTCCCTCGTTGCAAAACCTGTGAAGTATTCTCAAAAAAATCCCATAAATTGAAATACCAGAACAAGAAGAATCAGAAATGGGGAAAAAAAAAAAAAAAGAAAGAAAATTCAGAGGAATGAGAAGAAAAGAAAATTCAGAGGAAGAGAAGAAAATTGATTACCTTACGAGCTTCTCTTTCTTCAACTCCATGCCTTGCAATTTGGGTCAGATGAGTATACCCAACCCAAACACAGCTTCTAATAGTAGGTGAGAATTGAAACAAAAGACCCAAACATTGATCATAGCTCCAACCATTTCAAGTCCTTTCAGATTTACAAGCCTTCCCTTCAACTTCAACTTCATTCATTGATTGCTTTTTGATAGAAATTAGATTTCAGGCTCTCAAACCAAGAGTCAATTGAGCAAACAAAAAATAAATAACTGGTTCAAAGTTGTAAGAGAATTTTGGAGTCTAAAGAAGTAACAGAACAGAGAGAGAGGTCTTCAGTGGCATATTGGGATTCATGGTTTGTGTTTATTGTCATAGATTCGTGTTTATGACTAATTTATTTATTTTAAAATAAGATTAAATTCGTACTAAATTTAAATTAATATATTTAACTAGTAATGCATTCGTTTTTTTTTTGATAACTCTGTTTTTGGCTGTATTCACACTGTGTTGGTCTATATCTGTTTAGTAACGTGCTTCAACTGAAAGGAAGTTAAGTGGTTTTCTTATGCGTTTGACTTTTATTATTGAATCTCTCTTATAACTAACAGTAACTGTGACAACAGAGAGACACCCATGAAACGTGAAGGCCATGACTGACTGGACATATTATATAAATAAATAAATATATTTATTTATTTAATTGAAAATTGGAATCAGTGTTCTCTGCCGGAAAGATTTCGCGGACAACGAGAGAGCGGGAGAAAGATTCGAAGCGGATTTCTGCGGTCTACTCAGCGTGCATCTCACCTTCATGAATACCTCAAGTTGAAAAGAGTGAATGAATTGCCTTATTATTTTGTAAAGAAAACAAAAATGAATTATCCTTCCTATACAAAATAAAAATGAAATTTCAACCTTTGTTACGTTAAAAAATTAAAAAAAAAATTCATTTTTTAATATTGAATATATATATTTAAATGTTGAATACTAAAATTAAATATATCTTTATATTGAATATATATATTTATATTCTCTGCCATTCAAATAAGAATGGCAAAACTAATACATATTATTAATTTGTAATTAGAAATTAATTTCGAGCCATAAAATACAAGGCTACGGGATGTGTTTTCTAGTAGATGACGTAAATGTGACTGTAAATTGCCAAAAGCTTAAGAAGAGTCACAAAAATTAGTGAGTTCAATGATGTGGCAACAAGGGTGATGGGGACCATGATGGGCGTTTCTATTTAGAATATTCCTGGCAGAAATGCAATATGAATATATACTTATTTAGGAATTTAGAATTTTTTGGGGAGATAATTTTATTTAGTTTCCTAGGTAATGAATTTAATTTTATTTGATTTCAGCCCTAACCTATATAAAGGTTAGGAGTTGTAAGAGATTGACAGTTTTTCTTTACTAATTGAATTCAGAGACTTCTTTGATATTTTTCTCTCTAACTTTGATATGGAAGGTTAGAGTTTATTTGCTTCTAGTTGCATCAGGTAGTATCAGAGAATTTTTTTTTTCTAATCTGATAGCGCAAGATAATGCCGATGGTTATGCAACGGCTGGCAAAGTATAGCAATTGTGCAACGAGGTGCAGTGATGTCTGGTCATCTCGATGAAGTGATGAGGATGCTGAGAGGTGATGGGAGGAGTTCCAGAGATGTTGCTCGCCATCAATCCCAGAACCTTGTGGCCGTGGATATGTGGTTTGCAATCAGCACCAAGACCATACATCTGGTGCTATTATGAACCATTGTCATCAACCTATCAACAGAGAAGATGAGTCATCCATAGATGAGGATGAGCAAGAAGATGATATTATATGTTGGCCAGATGAAGATGGAGAGGAAAAGATAGTTGTAGAGTATTCAACAAATTTTGATAAGTTTAAAGGAGATATTGAAGTAAAACTGGCTTCTATATTTTTGAATAATATTTTTTAAGCCAGTTATAATTTAGAGCAATTATTTTTGAGAGAAAAAAAAATTATAATTTGTCTTCAAGAGGAAGAGAATAAAAAATTTCAAAATATTAGAATTTATTGATTCTTTTGGTGATGAACACTACAGTTTGGATTTATTGTTCGATAGTGAAAAAGTTAGTAGCTTCATCAATCTTCGAACTGTAAGAGTCAAAGATGAAAGAACATTAAAATTTATTAAATTTACTGGGATGGATAAATATTATGTTGACAACGTATAGTTTAATATGATTTAATTTTTTAAGCATTAAGAATTGCTTAAAAAATTGTTTGCAAAAAATTAAAATTAGATTATTGTCATGTGTAAATATGAAAATTATATACAAGTTGAAACTATACACTTTTTTGTCCACAACAAAAATTGCATTAAAGATGCTTGGTCGTGATGGTTTTTCAATTTTGAGATCTTATCTTAGATATATTGAGGATGAGTTATTTGTTTTTCTTTTTAAGTAATTGAGAATGACGTGGACGTGATTGTAAACAAGTTCCTGCACTGGTTGGATCGCCAAAAGTCTAAGAAGACATGCAGAAATTAGTGAGTCCAATGATGTGGCAACAAGATTGATGGGGACCATGATTGGTGTTTTTATTTCAAATATTCTTGGCGAAAACGCAATATAAATTGGATATGTTTATTTAGGAATTGAGAATTTTCTTAGAAGATAACTTTTTTTCCTTTTCTTAGATAGTGGAATTTTATTTTATTTAGTTTCAGCCTTAGCCTATATAAAGGTTAGGAATTAGAAGACATTAATAAATTTTTCATTATTGCTTGAATTTAGAGGCTTCTTTGATATTTGTATCTCTAACTATCATTTGAAAAATTGGAATTTAATCACTTTCGATTACGTTAGTAGGAGACAATTTGAATTAGTTATTTGCTTTGTCTAGAATTAGAATATAAATATGTATGCAAAGTAATGTTGTAATGCGTGGAAAAGAGGAAGAAATTTATTTCTAAATAAAAATTCATTTTTTCCTCCTCTTTGTTATTTCCTTTTATTGTCGTGCAATATCAATTTATTTTATTAGCCTGCTACATTGGTATCAAAGTTAAAAGTTTCTTGTATAAAAATTAATTTGTAGCAATAAGTAATTCAAGTTGGCTGTAGCTTCCAAAGTTTACCAAAAACATTTTGATAATTAGTCCATCCATTTGAAAGTATTTTTTTAGTCTCAAGATTTCTGGAATTTGGTGAAAATAGCTACACTAATGTAACTGGCATAAGAGTATATGAGATATTAATAAAGGAGAGGAAGGACATGTTGCAAGAAACTCGTAAGAAAGATCAAAATGAATCATATGTTATTTGCAAGTTATAGAGGAGCCAATGTTTGAAAAATATCAGCTATGGAGACAGCACATCTTTGGTGAGATATTATACAAAAATCCAACAAAGCTGATGATTGAACAACACGGGTACAACTACAAACACTTAAAGGTGAATTTGAGTCTTTACGTATAAATGACTCGGAATCAATTTCAGCTTACTTTGATAGAGTTCACTGAATTTTCAACCAGTTACAAGTAAATGGTGAACGTATAGATGATCAAAGGGTAATTCAAAAGATCATCTAATATCTAACCACATGCTTATATTATGTTGTTGCAACAGTTGAAGAAGGACATGATCTATCAACCATATCAATTGAAAGGCTAATTGGTTCATTATGCTCACACAAACATTAGATGAACCAAAGAACCGGTTGTTCTAAATTAGAGTAAGCGTTTCATGGTAGGGTGGTTCAAAAAAATTATAGAGGCAGTCAAAGTGGTTAATGTTGTCGACATGGTTAAAGAAAAGACGGTGACTAAAATAACAATAGCATCGATAAAATTGTTGGGGAAAAAATAAATCACATAAGTTGGGGAAAAAATTGTTCTCAGTGGAGAAGTTAATTTTGAAAATAAATCCAAAATTGGGTAGATTTAGGCCATGTATGAGGAGATCTATTCCATAAAGAAGAAGACATATGGGAGTTAGCTTGTTTACCAAATGGAAAGAAGACAATTGATGACAAATAGGTGCGTAAGACAAAGCACAGCCCAATGGTCAAGTGGATCAATTCAAGGAAATTGTCAATAGTTATAAGCAGACGGCAAGTGCTTATGATTTTCTCTCAATAATAGAGAAGTAGATACACCCTAAGTGCAAGGTAATCAGTCGTATCAATTTAAATTTATAAATGATGAAGTACTAGTCGTACCCACAGGGAGAGGAGTAGTTAACTCATAATTCTTCTTCTCTTATTTAGTAGGTGTCACACAATAGAAATGAAGAAAAATTGTTTTGAATTTTTGAAAATGAATTTTATGATGGAAAGTTTAATGAAACTAAAATTAAATGGAGCTTGGATCAAATCAATTCAAGTAATGCTTTCTATGGATTTTGAAGGAGAACAAAGACTAGTCAATTTGGTTGTAAAATCAAGTTCACTTAGTGAATCTTTAGATTAAATACTTGGGAGTGCAACAATCTATATAGAATACATGAGAGTTCTAGGTGGCAATCCACATACAAAATCCTTAAGATCAAGCATGAAAATTCCAACTAGTAACTCACATATAATGTACATGGAATATATGACAAGAGTTAATAAAAAAATATCAACTTGTGATTTCAAAGGATCCAAACAAACTAATCATCATTCATGACAAATCCAAAGGAAATTGAACATTGAAGCATAACTTAGAATAATAGTTGATAAGTTTAGTGACAAAGTTAGGTTCATCTAATTAGAAATTCAAATCAAACATTTAGAGTTCATAATCTATAGAGAGTATGTGTAAATTCTATATTAGCAATTCACATACAAATCCTTCAAGAAAGTGCATAAAAAATCTAAATAATTACTCACATATAAACGACATAAGCTATACAAACAAGCTTGATCTAGAATTCTCAATTGATTCAATAGATCCAAACAAGCCAACTACTATTCAAGGATAATTCTTAAGAAAATTCAAACAATGAAAACGAAATTAATTTGAAAATCCAAATATATCATCCACTCTCCTTGATTTGAATCCAAGCAAAAGACTACTCAATCATAGTTGAAGATGAAAAAAAACTTGTATTGAATTGAAGTATTGTTTATAAGGAAATTGAAAAGGAAAATGAAATTTTCTAGAAAAACAAATAAGATCTACTTTCTCTCTCTATAACTATATAAACCCTACTCTATCTCTAACTATCTAATGTAATGTAATGTAATGTCCCCTCCCCCCATATTCTCTGCAGATCCTCTCCTTGTATAGTACAAATAATTATTTGAAATGAAAAAAGAGCTCTTAAAAAGAGTGGAGAATCACAAAAATATACAAGAAACCTGCATGGTGTGAACAAGGGTGCAAATGGGGTGTGGTGCCAACCCTTGTTCTCACCAATTCTTTATGCCTTAGGCCAAATCTTGAAGTTTTGAAGTTGCTCTTTTATGACTGAGGTTTGGAAATTTGATTTGATAGACTAGGATTGAAGAACTAGGGCTATTTATTCATTGGGGCTTAGCTCTGTGGTCACTACTAACCTTGCAGAGTACCTGATCCATAGTATAATATTGTGGTATATATATACATATATTATTGTGTGGTGATTGAGATGATGGATGATATATTTTAGCATGGCACTGTGGGTTCATGGCTAAGTAACTATCTATTTGGAATAGCAATTTTTTTTTTTTTTGGGTAAGTAAAATAATATGGATTAATGGGATAAAATTTTACATATATCTAAGGGGCATACCCCTAATGTACAAAAGAAATAATATCTATTTACATTCATTGGAATCCCCCAATTATAACACAAAGTACTATCTTCAAAAGTACATTTTGCATTCTTTTTTTTGCATAACTCTGATTTGAACTTTATGCCTTATAGTTGTAATTATGCTACCAACAGAATTTGAGATGCCCCAGTAAATTTTGGCATTCATTTTTATCCATATGTGGTAGACTGTAGCTGACCAAGCAAGTTTACATATATTATTTGACAATGTCTTCTTGCTAAACTTGCCAGTGGCCTATTAAATCTCTCCCTCCTCATATTTTCTTTGATTTTGAATATTACATAAGTAACATAATGAACTCCAGGTATCATTTGAGAAAGGACAAGAGAAGAACAAAAAAAACAAGAGAAGAACAAGTAATTTAAGGTCTCAACCCCATGATTACAAAGAACGCATTTACTGTTACTGACCACTCCCCACTTAGTGATACGATCAAGAGTTTTCAGCCTCCCTTGAACTACCAACCAAACTAGGAAACTATGCCTTGAGATACAGTTTGAGTTTGTGCTAAAGAGTAGTAGGGTGGCATACCCTTATAGTTGACCAGGTTATAGCAATAGAGTAGATATTATTACTTCAAAAGCTCCAGTTGAATTTGTCAGCTCTCGTAATGTCTGGTAAGTAATTAAGATTTGAGATGATTTCCTTAAGCTCCCTTGTTGTTAAGTAGGGCTAGATCCATAATCCTCCAATGATAATGGTGGATACTTTTGCATTTAGAGGGATATTAGCATCATAAGATAATCTTTGGCCATATTTAGGAACTAATGGACCAAAGGGGTGCCAGTTACTGTACCATAAGTAGACTGAATCATCATTACCTATGGAGTACTTAGAAAGTTGAATGGATTTACCTCTGAGCTTAAGCAATTTCCTCCAAGTTCATGAACAATCTCGCGAGGCCTTAATTTTCCAGAAGTCTTTACCTTTTAGGAGTTGTTTTTTGCACCACAAGGTCCATAGGGATTGCTTATCTGAACAAAGATTCCAAATGTGTCTAAGCATGGCAGCTTTGTTCCATTCATCTAGCTTTTTATTCCCAAGCCACCCTCCTTCTTAGGCCGGCAAACAAGATCCCATGAGACTTTACTACCATGTAGTTTCAGTTCAGTGCCTAACCAGAGGAATCTTCTAATGATTTGCTCAAGTGCAACGCAAACTTTCTTAGGAAATATAAAATGTAGGCACCAATAAAATTGGATGCTAAAAAGAACTGCCTTTATAAGTTGAACCCTACCTGCATACGAAAGCACCTTATCTTCCTAACTTTTTACTCTCTATAGCATTCTATCAATAATGGTAGAGCAATTAGAGAATTTAAGCTTAGTAGAAATTAAGTGCCTCACTGGCAAATCCCCCAATTGGAAACCAAGAATGGAGCAAAGGCTTTGCTTTCTTTCTTCATTTAGACCTATAATAAATGTCTTACTCTTCAACTTATTTGGAAGAAGCCCATAGTATTTATGAAATTCTAAAAGAGCATTCTTAATGGTGAGAGAAGATGGTTCATCAGGCACACAAAGAATGAATAGGTCATCTACAAAGCACAAGTGACTTATGGAAGGCTCATTGCATTTGAGATGATACTTGAAATCACTATCACCAATGTGCTTTAGTAAGAGTTTGGAGAAGAATTCCAAAGCAAGAATAGATAAGGGGGTATGGGGTCCCTTGCCTTCATCCCTTTGCACCTTTGAAATAACCTTCAAGTGATCCATTAATTGAGATAGAGAAACTTGGAGTGGTTATGCAAGACTTTATCTAGCTTCTAAAATTCTTCGATAATTTTAAAGCGTTAAGAATATCCAAAATAAAATTCCAGGCAACTAATTCAAAAGCTTTAGCAATATCAACACTTCTAGGACTTATACCAGCTTTATGGTAGTTCCTTACTAATTCTTGTAAGAGTAGAATTTGATCTGAGATTGATCTCCCCATGATGAATGCAGTTAGGTAAGGGCCAATAACTAGATGGAGAACTTTCTTTAATCTGTTGGCATGGATTTTGGAAATGCACTTGTAGATTGTACTGCAGCATGAGATAGGCCTATAATCACCCATAGAGCCGGGGTTAGGAACTTTAGGAACTAAGGCAATAGCAGTTGAATTGATCTCCTTTAGAAGCTTAGCTGAGCTAAAGAAAGACTTGAGAGCATAGACAAAATATTGGCCTATTATATCCTATACTTCTTTGAAGAAAAATGCTATGCATCCATCAGGGCCAGGTGCCTTATGATTAGTGAGAGAGAAAAGAGTAGTTTTAATTTCATCACAAGTTACCTCTGCTGACAATTCATTAATGAGCTCAGTGGGAATAGGAGTGCACATGACGTCTTTAACAAGCTGAGAACCATCATGTGGATATTCAACAGGGGGACCCAAAAGATCTTTCAAATGCTGTACAAGTATGGTTTTGACCTCTTCGCAGTTCTTATGCCTTATACCTTGCTTGTCATAGATAGAGATGATTTTATTCTTGGATCTCAGCAAGAAGAAGATGATTGTATTCCTCCAGAGCCTTCCTTTCTTCTTTCATAATAGAGTCATCAGATGGTTTTTGGAGAAGCTTCACTTGTGTTCTTTCAAGATGGTCTTTAGCTGCAAGTACTCTTTTAGAAAAGTCACCATAATGCTGAGCATTAAACTTTCTGAGCTCACCTTTAGCAATTTTGAGTTTAGTACAAAGGATATACATTGGAGTTCCTTTAATTTCCATGCACCAGATCTTTTTCACTCTCTCCTTGAAATTCTAAATGTTTTGCCCAAAAGTTGAAGAACTTGGAAGGTTTCTTACCTGCTGGTAGTTGGAATCTAAGATTGATAAGAGCTGGGCCATGGTCTAAAATACCAGGAGGCATAAATAAAGCTTCTGATTCAGTAAATTTGTCAAGCCAGGGTTCATTTACAAGCATACGATCTAACTTACTGAGGATAGCATTTGCACCGTCTTGCTTGTTCCACCATGTGAAGTATTGGCCTGAGAATCTGAGGTCTGTGACTCCAATAGTATCAAGGCAGCCTTTAAAATCTTGCATTGCTCGTTTGTCTGCATTAGAGCCTCCATGCTTTTCACATTCTCCTTTAATTATGTTGAAATCACCGGAGATGATCCTAGGTAAATCACCATGAGTATCTAAATAGTTGTAGTGGAGGAATTTCCAAAGATCTTCTCGAGCATTCCTATCATTGGCAGCGTAAACAAAAGTAGCATTGAACAAAACAGAAAGTGATTTGTGCTTTATCTTGCAATAAGCAGCTTGATCTCTACGATCTTCGACACTGAGTTCAATAGCTTGGGGGTCCCATAAAAGAATTATTCTTGCAGCACTAGTATTGCTACAGTTAGAAAAATAGTTGTAGTCATTTCTAATAGCAGTGCAAACCTTCTGGACATTAAAATGTCAAACTTTAGCTACAAGAAGACAATAAAAGTTGAGAGAGCTAGACTTAATAACCTGCTTTAGAACTTGGTGTTTGGAGGAGCTATTATAGCCACTTATATTCCAAGTAGTAAAATTCATTCAGGGGAAGCAGAGGAATTTGAACCTTCACTTGGAGACTGAGTAGTCCTAGGTCTCTTTTTTTTTTTCTTTGAGCTGTTGCCATTACCAATTGATTGATTTTGCTGCTGAGTTGGCTCGTTAGGTGGCAAAATTGCTATAGGAGTTGGGCTTGTGTCAAATTTCTTTTCAGCAGTAACAAATGCAGGTGAAAGGGGGAATGCATTGCTTCCTACTTCTGTGCAGAAAACATCTTCATTAAATGATGAAACATCCTTAACAATAGCATGGTCTGTGACTTCATTCAGGTGCTCTGCAGCAATTCCTAGTTGCTTCACCAAATTGCCCAAGCTTTCCTCAGATATGTTTGGTTGGCCAGTAGATTCCTCCTCAAGGAGTTTAAACTTAGTTGGAAATCTCCAAATTCACAACATTTGGATTCACTGCTACAGTGCCATTCACCTCTATACTAGCTTCCTTATCTTCACAGCTAGCTTCAACCTTATCTTCCTTTTGCTTGTGCTTGGGTCTCCATTCGTTTTTAGTTGTTTTTGGACATCGATTAGTTTTATGCACAAAGGTTTTGCGAATATCGCAGAGACTAGGAAGCCATTCGTATTCCACCACTTGCTGGTAAATAGAGCCATCGTGATCAGCAATGGAAATGGTTTGGAGAGGTGACATTTCAGTACTTATTTCTACACAAATCCTAGCATAGGCTAGTCTTTGCTTTTTGTGGGTCATACTATCAATAAAAAGAGGCCTCCCAATTACACTGGCTAGCTTGTTAAGGGCCCTTGATGACCATAAATGCAATATAAGGTGTGGCAGTCTGACCCATACTGGAATTGAATGAACTCCTTCCCTTTCAATGCGGCGACCAAGGCGTCAAAAGAAGTTGCTTGTCAAAGTAAGACCATGATCCTAACTGCAGCAATTTAATTTAGTTTCTTCATCCTGAAAGTTAAATATGAAAACTCCATCCTTAAGGATGTATAAATCAACATGGCCAAATGTCCTCCATTTCCTTTCTACATACTGTTTCATGAATTTGTATTAATTGGCTCCAAGGACGTAGCCCACTAGAGCATTTCTCCATCTGTTTATTTCATCAGACTTCTTCATGAGAGAAGGATACGTTTGGCTCAGAGCCATTAGAATTGGAGCTAGTAATATAGTCCAGAATAATGGTGGAAATGAGTCGAGTCGGCCTACGACCCGGCCCGACCCATACAATATGTATGACCTGACCCCCGGCTCGAGTCTTACTCCACGAGTCAAGGCTTGGGTCTGCTCGGCCCGGCCCGAGACCTCACCCCTTAGGCCGCCTCTTGTCCCGCGCCTCACCGTGTCAGTGACCGTTTGGGGGGGTTGAAATTTTTTTTGACCGTTTATTCAATGGCCATTTGGCCATAAGTAAGCAGGTAGTAGCCCACCGCCACTAAGTGGCATGGTCCCATAAATTGGGTTAGTGACTTAGTGACCATTGGTGACTTTAGTCCCAGCAGTCTAATTTTTTTTTGATAATTACAAAATTTTTCCCTAAATAAATTACAATATCCCCCCAATCTTCCATTATAAGACCCCTGCACACATTCATTTAAATTCACACAAAAACTAATAAATTATCTCTCTCAAATTTCCACACTACCATACTACCAACTCTCAAGTGTACTTTCCAATTGTGCTCAATTGCATCTAATTTTATCAAATTTAGTCAAGATTTGAAGATCAAGTGCTTCAAAGTTTCAAATTATTCTAAGTTCGTTTTAATTTGTTTTTTAATTTGCATTCATAAATTTTTTTTTATTTTCATATTTTTTTTATCAAATTATTTTTTCTAAATGGATCCTAGAGACACCTATTTATTTGAATTGAAGGGTGGGAATTCAATATCTTTTTCTCCTCAAGAACAAATGGAACAATTTACATCACCACAAATACCAACACCTGCTACTACAAGTGGTAATGTTGGTGCATCATCTTCCTGCCACATCCAATAGCATGGTTCTTAAAAAATATGGGACTTTTTTACTGGAATTCTACAAGATGATGGAATGCATAAGACTAAATGTAATATTTGTGGGGATTTATTAGATGATAGGACTACTTCTGGAACTAGTCACTTAAGGCATGTTTGACAACGCTGTCGTTTTTCTGTTGTCATTTTCTATTTTGTGTTTTCTGTTGTTGTTTATTTTTTCTAAAATGAAAACTGAAACTGCGTTTGGAAATGCAGTTTTGTTTATAATTATTAATTTTTTTATTTT
>QLOD02000002.1:17173710-17193284 GCA_003260245.2 Sideroxylon spinosum
CGTGCGTGGTTTGACAAATTTGCAAAGTCAGTAGTGAGGCATGGATACAACCAATGTCAAGCAGATCACACATTGTTCGTGAAGTTCTCTCCAGAGAAGAACATTGCAATACTAATTGTGTATGTTGATGATATCATTCTAACAGGTGACTATGAAGAAGAATTATTAAGACTGAAGAAACTTTTAGCCAGGGAATTTGAAATCAAAGATCTGGGTAATCTTAAATATTTTCTTGGCATGGAGGTAGCACGATCCGAGAAAGGAATATTCGTATCTCAACGTAAGTATTTTCTGGATTTACTAAAGGAAACAGGTATGCTTGGATGTAAATCCGCAGATACTCCAATGGATTCAACCAAGAAGATAGGAACCGCAAGAGACAATGCTCCATTCGACAAGGGGAGATATCAGAGGCTTGTGGGACGACTAATCTATCTCTCACACACCCAACCTGATATTGGTTTCTCTGTTAGTGTCGTAAGTCAGTTTATGAACAACCCAACAAAGGAACATATGAGAGCTGTGAATAGAATCTTGAGGTATCTTAAAATGACACCCAGAAAAGGCTTATTATACAAGAAAAGTGACTGTAGAGATGTTGAAGTCTTTTCAGACGCAGACTAAGCAGGAGATATCTCAGACCGGCGATCCACCTCTGGATATTGTTCATATGTTTGGGGAAATCTTGTGACTTGGAGAAGCAAGAAACAATCTATAGTCTCAAGAAGCAGTGCAGAAGCTGAGTTTAGAGCTCTCTCCCTTGGTATCTGTGAAGGAATGTGGATACAAAGACTTCTTGATGAGTTGGGAGTATTAAGTGAGAAGTCCATCAAGATGTTCTGTGATAACCAAGCTGCCATAAGCATTGCAAAGAACCCCGTGCACCATGACAGGACAAAGCACATCGAGATTGATAGACATTTCATCTCTGAGAAGATTGGAAAAGAAATTGTGCAGCTGGTTTATACTCCTACAAGGCTCCAAACGGCTGACATACTCACTAAAGCTCTTCCGCGAACTAAATTGATGAACTGAGTCACAAGCTGCGTTTGTATGATATCTACCACCCAGCTTGAGGGGGAGTGTTGATTTCTTACCATAGTTAGTTCGGATTCCTAGGGCTGTAATATTCTATTTTTGGATAGTTGAAAATCTGTATTAAGTTACCTTATTTTCAACTTATTCTCTTTCCTAGTTTAGGCAGGATTAGTTTTTCCTTTTTTCTTTGTTTGATTGTTGCATGATTTCTGCTGCCTAATTTAGGTTTGCAGTCCCTATATGTATGGCTGTTTTTCCATTCGAATGATTAAGAGAGAAAAATAAAACTCTTCTTCTTCTTTCAATATTTACAATCTTTAATCGGCGCTATTCCTATGTTGCCCCTAATCTGCTCGTTCCCAATCCTATCTCTCCTTGTGATCCCACACAAGAAAATTCAAATTTAATAGATTGATGCAACCCAAAAAATCTAAATTAAACTAGCGTAAAACGAGGACTTATATTTGAACAAACTGCCCTAGGAAATCTGGATTTTAGTAGTTAATGGAATGCGATGAATGTGAAGTAATAAGGATGAATAAATGAGGGTGTAGGAGTCCACCTCCTTGGAAAGATTTGAGAAATCAGAATCTGTACCAATTAAAATGAAAATGGCTCGTGGGAATAAGCCAAGGATAAGGACATATAGAATTTTTATTGCTTGCCACAAATGCTTACAAGTATTCCCCATTTATAAGCAACTCTAGAACATTCAGAATTTTAATGTTTTGGACCAATTTTCTGGATTAACTTTTCGAGTTCCCCTTTAATACATTGGACTGACTTTTGGACTCCTTATTTAATACATTTAGATATACAAAAATCCTCAACCTGCTAGAAGCTTCTACAAAAAACCTAAACCAAACCAAGCTTTTTTCCACTAGGTGGGGTCGCCTATATGGATTTGACAACGCCAATCAATTTTGTTTAGGATCATGTCCTTCGTTAGATCCATAGAGGTAAGGTCATGTCTAATAGTTTCCTTCCAACTTCTCTTAGGTCTCTCTTTCTCTCTCCTACTTCTGGCAATCGCCATGCTTTTACATATTTTAACCAGTGCCTTCATTGGGCGTCTTTTAACATGGCTAAACCATCTTAAACTATTTTCTCTCATTTTATCTTCAATTGGTGCTATTTCTATTTTGTCCCCAGTCTCCTCGTTCCTAATCTTATCTCTCCTTGTGATCCCACACATCCATCTTAGCATTCTCATCTCCGCAACTGCCATCTTCTAAACATTATTATACTTTACTACCCAATACTCTGATCCATATAGCAACGCTGGTCTTAGCGCCACTTTATAATACCTTCCTTTCACCTTGAGAGGGATTTTCCGATCATACAAAACCCCCGAAGCACTCCTTCATTTGGTCCACCCGGCCTAAATCCTATGCCTTACATCAGTATCAATCCCTCCATCCTGTTGCACCATAGATTCAAGATACCTAAAGTTTACTTTCTCTAAAATCTTTTGTGTGCCCAAACTTACTTCTACGCTCCCAGTTGTCCTACTTTAACTAAATTTGCATTCCATATATTCCATTTTACATCTACTTAGTCTAAACCCTTTTGATTTTAACGTTTCCCGCCACAATTCTAACTTAGCATTCACTCCTCTCATCTCATCTACTAAAACAATGTCATCTGCAAATAGCATACACCACGGTACTTCATCCTGAATATGCCTTGTAATCTCATCCATAACTAGGGCAAATAAGTACGGGCTTAATGTTAAACCTTGGTGTAAACCAATCGTGATAGAAAATTCCTTATTCTCCCCGCCAGTCCGTGTAGAGGTTACGGCTCTATCATACATGTCCTTTATTGCCTCAATATATGCGACACACACACCCCCTTCTTTTCCAATACTCTCCATAAAATCTCCCTAGGAACCCGGTCATAAACCTTCTCCAAATCAATGAACACCATGTATAAATCTTTTTGACCTTCTCTATACTGTTCTGTTAACCTCCTCAAAAGAAAGATAGCCTCTATGGTTGATCTCCCAAGCATGAAACTAAATCGATTCTCTGAAACGTTTGTTGTCCTTCTTAGTCGTCTCTCAATGACTCTCTCTCATAATTTCATCGCATGACTCATCAATTTAATCCCGCAGTAGTTCGCACAGTTCTAAATATCTCATTTGTTCTTGTATATGGATATAAGGATACTTTTCCTCCATGCATCAGGCATTTTCTTGCTCTTTAGCACTACATTAAAAAGCTTTGTCAACCAGCTTATGCCATCCTCCCCCAAGCACCTCCAAACCTCAATAAGGATACCATCTGGCCCAACCGCTTTCCCATTCTTCATCTTTTTCAGTGTTTCTTTTACTTCCTCCCTACTGATTCTCCTATAGAACATATAATTCACTTCCTACTTAGAAATGGCACAACAACAAAAGTGGAAGAGGTTGTAAATTGTAACTCCTCGAGACGACCAGATTCCAATTCTGCAAAGCTTCCAGAAATCAAAAGAACCATGCCAGACATTCCTTCATTTGATGGAAGTAAGGAAGATCAAGTACTAGGGATTCCTAAAGCCATAAGAGAATTTACTATCAGAAAAATGGGAAACTACCAGGAAAGCAAGTAAACCATCTGACTGGAGTTTCTTGAATAAATTTAAGGGATCAATTCCTAGCCACTCCTTTATCACATGGTTTGCAATCCAAAAAAAGATAATACTCAATATAAGTAAGCTTCTTATGATATGAGAGACATGATGGAGCGTTACCTGAGTGGGGAGAAGATGGAGAATATGGATCATCTCTTTATGCAATGCTCCTTCTGGGGACTAAAGGTTACCCTTCAACTACTGTCAATTGGGATGAAATTATCATTTGGGCAAAGTAACATCTCAATTATGAATCCTTAAAGATTGTAAGTAGAATTTCCTTTTGTGCCATTGTTTACTTGATTTGGAAACAAAGGAATGTTGCAGCCTATGAAGGGATCAAACCAAATGTTTGCCAAGTTGTTAGGCATATTTTGAATTTGATCAACTTTGAAGGGAATGTTTTGGCCAAGAGGACTATTAATAGACGCTACGCTGGACTGAATTGTCTGACTTAGTGAGTCATATGTGACGAGTTGACTCAGTGAGTTACCGACTCTAAAACCATTTTGAATTTCAGAATCTAGAATTTTTATTCAATTGATACAAAATACAACGAGGCTAACCTATTTTTACAGGCTACATAAAACAAAATAAATGGAAATAATTACGGCTATCATACCATAAATAAGGAAATAACCCAAACTAAACCAAGCCTTTTCTCACTAGGTGGAGTCGGCTATATGGATTTGATGATGCTAATCAAATCTATTTAGGACTATATCATTTGTTAGATCCTTGTAAGCAAGGTCATATTTAATAGTTTCTTTCCAACTTCTCTTGGGTCTCCCTCTCCCTCTCCCTCTCCTACTACTAGCAACCTTCATACTTTCACACCTTCTAATCGATGCCCCTGTTAGACGTCTTCTAACATGACCGAACCATCTTAATCGATTTTCTTTCATTTTATCTTCAATCGGTACTATTCCTACTTTGTCCCTAATCTCCTCATTCCTAATCCTATCTCCTTTTATGATCCCGCGCATCCATCTTAGCATTGTCATCTCCGCAACTGCCATCTTCTGAACATGATCATGCTTTAACAATCACCCTAAATAAGAAAAAAATAAAATTGATAGCTAATTAATAATTCCTATAAAGTAGGGATTTAAAATTCCTCTATATTTCTACACTCTCCCTCAAGCTAGGTGTAAATGTTAATTAAACCTAGCTTCAAACATAGATTTTCAAATGTTTTCCTTGGAAGAGCTTTAGAAAGAATGTCTAAGATATGTCGATTGGTAGGAACATATAGCAGCAACATAATATTATTGTCGATCTTCTCCTTGATAAAGTGACGATCAATTTCCACATGTTTTGTCCTATCATGGTGCACTGGGTCTTTAGCAATACAAATGGTAGACTGTTTATCACAGTGGACTTTCATAGTTTCTATAAAAATATTCCAAATCTTTCAATAGTTTTTCCAACCACATTCCTTCCATATACCGAGGGCCATCGTCCTAAATTCTACCTCTGCACTGCTCATCGACACAAAAGATTGTTTCTTACTACGCTAAGTCACCAGATTACCTCATACATAGGTGCAATATCTTAATTGTCAACAAAAGAACCAACCCAATCTGCATCTATAAACACTTCAAGATTGCACATGGAGCATTTCTTGAAGTATAATCCCTTTCCGACTATTTTTAGGTACCTTAGAATTCTGAGCACGACATCCAAGCATTCCTCTATTGGATCATGCATAAACTGGTTGACCACGCTAACTGCCAATTCAATGTTTGGCATGGTGTGATAGATAAATGAGTTTTCCCATAAGACTTTGTTATCTCCCCCTGTCTACTAGACTACAGTATGCCTTAGCCCCAAGCTTATTACTGGAATCCATAGGAGTATCAGCAAGTTTACACCCAAACATGACTGTCTCATTAAGCAAATCAAGAACATATTTGTATTGTACAACATATATTCCTTGTCTTAACCAAGCTACCTCCATTCCCAAAAAATATTTTAGTTGACCTAAGTCTTTGGTCTCAAATTCCTTTACCAAGGACTTCTTGAGATTATCTAGCTCTTCCATGTAGTCCCCTATCAAGATGATATCAACATAAACAATTAGAATTGCAACATTACCATTGGATGAGTGCTTAATGAATAAGGTATGATCAAATTGACACTGTGTATACCCTTGTTGAAGCTATCAAACCAAGCTCGTGGAGATTGTTTTAGACCATACAAAGATCTTTTCAGTTTATGCACTTTCCCTCAGTTATCTGAAGATTCAAAGCCTGGAGGGATGTCCATGTACACTTCTTCAGTGAGATCACCGATTGGAAAAGCATTTTTGATATCCAGTTGGAATAAGGGCCAATCAAGGTTAGCTGCCAAACTCAAGAGTACCCTTATAATATTCAACTTTCCGACTAGTGTAAAAGTTTCCAGGTAATCAATGCTATATGACTGGGTAAAGACTTTTGCTACCAATAGGGCTTTAAATCTGTTGATGCTTCCATCAGCTTGATATTTAATCGTGAATATCCACTTACGCCCTACAGGATGTATACCATGTGGTAACTCCAACAGAACCCAAGTGCCATTCTTCTAAAGTGCCTGAATTTCATCCCGCACTGCCTTTTTTCCATTCTGGTTTGATAAAAGCTTCCTAAATGGATGAAGAAACTTGCACAGTGGTCATATTCGCCACAAAAAACTTGTATTGAGATGACAAATTTCTATTAAGACACAGTTCCCAATCAGGTGTTTGGTATAATTTCGTACTCTTTTTCTTAAGGCAATACAGCAATCTAGATCATTGGTAACAGAGATAATAGGTAGAGTTTCGAAAGAAGTGCTACTTGAGTTAGAATCTAAATGACCTTTATCCGAATCAGGCAACTGACTTTGCATAGAAATGTCCTTGTGCTCAATCTTTTCAATGGTGGTTTTGGGTCATCTAGAGTAAACTTGGAGTGGGGAAGTCTTTTCTGTGGTTGACTCAAGAACGGGACTGAAGTGTAATGGATTAGGTTCAATTAACGGAATATCAAGTACAACAAGAGTTTCAAGAACAGGGATATCAAGTATTATAGGAACTTCAATAACAAGATCACACCAATTGGAATATTCCTCAGTATGCTTGCCTTGAATATGAGAAATGGTGTAGTATGACTGGTGTTCAAAGGTGACATTCATGGAAATATTAAACTTTCTGGTGGAAGGTGAGTAGCACTTGTAGGCACGCTGTGTAGGAGAATAGCAGCTAATTTGCCAAGATTAAGTTGGTGGTTATGAATGAAAGCAAAGTATCCAAACACTTTAAGTGGAATGTCTAACACAAGTCGGGTGGTGGGATAAGAATGAAGAAGAACTTGACAAGGAGTTTGAAATTTAAGAGTACAGAAAGGCATGCAATTGATAAGGAAGGTGGCAGTCATAAGTGCTTCTCCCCAAAAGTGAGAAGGGACATGTGATTGAAACATAATGGAGCGGGCAACTTCAAGTAGATGCCGATTCTTTCGTTCAACGACACCATTCTGGTAAGGAGTATCAACACAAGAACTTTGGTGGAGAATGCCATGTGAGCAAGTACTCCCCAAGGATTTGATTAAAGTAATCCTTAGCATTATCTCTTCGAATAATCTAGATTTGGGTTTGAAATTGACTGGACAATAGAACGAAAAATTTGAAAAATTTAGCCCACCTCAAACTTTCTTCCATTAAGAAGACCCAAGTGAGTCGAGTGTGATCATTAATAAATGAGACAAACCACTCGATCCAGTAATATTTTTGATACAGAAGGTCCCTAAATATCACTGTGAATTAATGCAAAGAGTTATGATGCTTTATATGAATACGATGGATAAGTATTCTTGACATGTTTTGCAAGCTAACAAGTATCACACTAGAAATCAAAAGGAGTTTTATTACTAAATAAATTAGGAAAAATTGTTATGAGATACAAAAAATTTGGATGCCCTAATCTATAGTGTCAGAGCATAATAGCACTTTCTTTATTTGAAGAGGAACTAGCAACTTGAGTGGAAAGGCTAAAGATGGGAGCATAGCGGACTTGTTGAGAGGTGCCTGAAAGTACATCGATTCTAGAACATTTTTTAGTAATGGCAATCGTCTTCCTCGAATGTAGGTCCTGAAGGGTGCACAAATTGGAAGAAAAATTAGCAATACAATTTAGATCACGAGTGAGCTGGCTAATGGAGAGAAGGTTGCAATTAAGTTTAGGAACATAAAGAACAATATGTAAGGTTAGATTGGGAGAAAGTACTATTGAACCTGTACCAGTCACCTTAGAAAGAGAACCGTTTGCAATTCATACAAAAAAAATTATCATCACATTCAGTAAATGTATCAAACAGACAAGTATTTCCTGTCATGTGATCTGAATCTTCCGAATCTACAATCCAAGTGTTACCCTTATAACTATGTGCATTCAAGGGTAAAGGAGTGATTATCTTTCTATGCTATACTGCTAGAACCAATGACTGAAGAAGAAGAGGCTTGTTACCCCATAATACATTACTGGAGGATCTCAATTTCTTCACTGCTAAATGGGAGTGGCCACTAAATGACTGCTAGCTAAAGAAGCAGTGGTGGTGGTAGCAACATTGTCACGACTATCACGAGGACCGAGGCGTGAAGGCTTCCATTCGGCTAGTTTCCCATGAATCTTCCAACAATTATCCCAATATGGCCACGTTTCTTACAATGCTCACACCAGGGTCTACCTTCCTTAGATTTATTATCAGAAGAAAAATTGCCCGAGCCCTGAGTAGCTACGACAGACACTTCAAGGCGGGTAGATGGTAATGTGGGCCCAAGCATAAACTTTTCTTCGGTTTTCCTCCATGTGAACCTCAAAATAGGCTTCATTCAAATTGGGAAGGGGTTTTGATCCTAGGATACAACCTCTAACTTCATCCAATCCCCTGTTAAAACGCAACAAGAATTTATACAATCTCGCTTCTTCAACAATCTTCCGAAACATACTACTATCCGCATTGTAAGTCTAGCCATACGTCTCATACATGTCTAATTGCTGCCAATTTCTTGAAAGAGAGTTAAAGTATCGAGTAACAAAGAGATCCCCTTGTTATAGATCATGAAGAGCACTTTCAATGGCAAATCGTTTAGAGGTATTGTCAAAACTCGAAAAAGTTTCTTTCACTACATTCCAGATATATCTTGGCATTATCATATAGAAGGAAATTTTCACTTATTTCATTTGCCATTGAGTTGATGAGCCAAGACATTACTAAATTGTTTTCAGATACCCAAATCTTATATTTCGGACCATCCAATGAAGGAGCAATGGCTTCTTCAGTGATGTACTCATCTTTACGGCTACTTCAGATGAACATACGGACTAAGTGGGACCATTAAAGATAACTGGAGCCATTAAGTTTATGATGGCCTGTGATGGAAATAGGTGCAGTGTCAGTACTGCCATGGCTGGAGAATTGTGAAAGTCCAGTAGTGGATGAAGACTTGTCTCCGCTTATAGGAAGGGCTACCATGCCGTACTTGGTCATAGGTAAGCAATTGTTCGAGTGATCGTTGAGAGGATCAGAAGACAACAATAGTGTCATTTGGTGAGTTCTGAATCAACAATCGAAGAAACTCACATCACGATCAAAGAGATCGACAACAATTATCGATCACAACCGTCTAAAATAAACAATTGATCACTTACGAGGGTTGGAGATCGATCGTCTAGAGCCATTGATTGAAGACCAGTGAGATGATTGGGGATCAATCGGCAATTGAAAATATGATCAATGATGATTGTGACACGATCCACAACGATCGATGATGGTTGTGGCGTGATCCACGGTGATAAGGAAAAGAACAATCGATTACGAACCAATAATTCAATCATTGATGAACGTGATTCACAATGATCGGAAAGATAAATTACAATTGTGAACAAGACGCTACACTAGAGATCGATCGATTGAATCGTCTAACTCAGCCAGTCATATGTGACTAGTTGACTCAGCGAGTCACCGGTTCATATACCATGTTGAATTTCAAAATCTGGAATTTTTATTCAATTGATACAAAATATATTTAGGTTAAACTATAGTTATAGGCTACATAAAACAAAATAAATGGAAATAATTATAGCTAACATACCCTAAATAAGGAAATAACAATCACCCTAAATAAGGAAGAAATAAAACTCATAGCTAATTAATAATTCCTATAAAGTAGGGACTTAAAATTCCTCTATATTTCTACAGTTTGTTTTTGTAAGGTTGGCATCCTTAGATAGCCACTTCTCCAGCTTACTCTACTTGATATTATTTTGCTCTCCTATGGGGCTTGTCCATTAGGAGATCCTGAGGTATGCCACTTAAAACTTGTATGAGTTATTTTTATGTTAATATCACTTGCTTTTACCCATCCAAAATAGGGTCGTGCTTATGGCAGAACATTAGACTAATTTGGGTGAATGACCTCAAAATCCTAGTTGAGCACACTTTAGTTGCCTCAATGTTTGAGTAGGCAGTATTGACCTTGTAATTTGGTTGCCTTAAGGACATTGTATTCTCCTTCATTTTATGTGGGAAGGTGGTGATGCAAAAAATAGACGTTATATGCCTTTGATTTGTTGGGTCGTGACACATAACCATGCTTCTTAAAAACCTACTAAGACGATGATGTAATGACCTGTACTCTTATATATATATATATATTATTTTATGCATAATTCATTAATTTTTGGCTTAATTTGTTAGTTGATGCGATTGATTTGGTGCATGAGTTGACTCGGTTGCTCAATATTCAGTCTGAAATTCTGTTTTATAGGATTTTGGAAGTTAGATGGGGGATTGATTGTTTTATGCGCACAACATGGTCATGTGCATGCGCCCTCTCCTCTCATGCACACAGCTTGTCCTAGATGCATCAATGCGAGTTACTTCTCATTTTTTGGTTTTTTGGCTAAAGTTTGAACTTCATTTATGGTTGTCGCTTAGTTTACCTCGTCTACCCCTAGCCTCACCAACCCTTGTTATCTCACCCACTTGCTTCTCTTTTCATTCATGGTGAAAGAAAGCTTGTCCATATATGTGTATAAAATTGTGTACCAAAAGTTTTATCGAAACTGAGAGTTGGTTGTGAGTTAGTGAATCTTATTGTTCACCAAATTGAGCCTTCCACTTGATTTTATTGTCAAATTAGAGTTGTGAGGAGTGTGTTGTGAGCTTTGGTTCAGTGTTGGGATTTTTGTATTAATCGTGGTAGAATACCGGCATTCCCAAAGTTTTCTTAAGTCGTTTTCAACTCCAACCAAGAAACTCGACATAGGGAATTCTGATTTCTTGCTTCATCATGTTATTTTGATGCATTCAGCAATGTTGAATATGATATGAAGTATGTTGAATGAGTATTGGTGAAGTTAATGCATTCTATATGCATATATGTAGATGTTCAGAGGAAGAAGATGATGAATAGTAAAGTTGATTAAGCTTGAATACATGATTAAACATGAAACTAATGTTATGGTTAAGTTCATACATTGTTAAGGACTTGAAATGAGCATAAACACAGATCTAAATGGTTTATTATAAATATAATGATAGAGAAGGAGGCTAATCAAGTCTGAATTTTTCTACCAAATTCTGAACTATTCTTTTAATCTCTAAGGAGATATATTTTGTTATTCGATACAGCTATAAAGGCCTAATGAGCCTAATTATTATGATTTGTGGTTAAAAGAACTTGCCTAGTTGTACACCGAGGCTTTACGTATTATTATTATTTTTTTTTTGACGTCTGCTCCCAAGTGTGTGTGGCTCTGATTGAATTTATTGTGATTAATAGTGATTTGCACGTGATTATTAGTTCACAATGATTACACAATCCAGGACATGACATATGAGGACCATGGTTCACCAACAATTCGGCTACTTCAACTACTAAAAGACCAATATGACGAAAAATCTACAATTCTATATACAATACATAATGATAAATGGAGGTCAAATGATATATGCATGTGTCAATAATTCACAGTTACAGAATAATAGGCTCATATGCAAACCCAATAGTTTTCTGATTATGCTTGCAGTACCACGTACACTAGAAATTAAGAAGCTAATCAATTTCATAGCAAAAAAATCAAAGGCCCATTGCCTGCCATATCAAGTATAGACAAGAAAAGAATGAGCATTCCAACTGAGTTAAGCATTACAAATACAAAGCAACTACAAGCAATAATAAAGTAGCATCTATCCCTATAATCTTACTAGGGCCACCCTTAACTATATATTTCATAGAATTAGGCCAAAGACGAGGGTTTAAGAAGAAATTTAGATATTTATCAAATTTTCAAGCTTCAAAGTGTTAGAAACTAAAATAATCGTTCAAAGTGTAAGAAACAAAAATATCACCTTACAATGGTACCCTGTTGCCACCTTCTTCCTGAAGACTTCTTCTTTCCTTTACTAAATGTCCAACCAGTAGGAGAAAATGCAACTATAAGACTGAATCGATGCTGAATAACAATGCCAAGTATAAAATTAGTGAAATTGAAGGGGAAAAAAAGAAAGAAATGAACAAAGTTGATACAACAACGAGGGCCTTTTCTCGTGCTGTCATTCTAATTTTCCTACAATCATACTCAACGCAATGTAAGAAATGTCACATCTAAATTTATATGTGGCCTTCTACGAAGCATAGGTACTTCAAAATTTGTGTTGAAATGTGTCAAATACACCATATGTCATATCCAACTATCAAATGCGCCAAGTGTTGCACCCAAATATTTTCTTTTATTTCATTCAAATATATGATTAAAACAAGCCTAAATTTGAGTAACCGGAAGCAATAAAATCATAAAATTTTTTGTTTCATATTTTCTTATTTTTATATGTTGAATTGTGTGTTAAATTACTGAATTAGCTTTTTTGTGGTTTCTATATTCATGTATATAAATAATAAAAATATAAAAAAAAAAATTAATGTTATTCCCACCACGTTCATATCCTTATTTTTTCATAATAGTCATGTTCATTCCACACTCTTATCATGTTTATATCCCCACATCAGTATCCATGCTCCTTAGATGGCATTTCTTGTGACATTGAAATATAATTGTTAGAAAAACATGAAAAAAAAAAATAGCTTCCATGGTTTACACACTTAATTGAGTAGAAAAACAATGAAAATGTCTCACTAAGGCATGTCAAATTTGGTCAAACTTCATCTCTTCATAATATAACGATTTGTTTTTCCTTTTTGTGTAAATATGTACATTTAAACTAAGAATATATAATAAAAGTGAGACAGTTTGGTCCAAGGTCATGTCCACATAAAATAACCTTAATTTTCCTTTTTATGTGAATATATTGCATTCAAAATTAAGGATATATCTTAGAGGCATAAAGAAAATAAGTTTCAAATATAATACAATATATATAATTCATTTAAATGAGCAATCATATATTGATACATGAATAGCTATATTGATGTGCACAAATCAATTTTTCAGAATTCAGAGTATAGACGTCTGCAAACTTTTGATATCATTTTATTTTGTAATTCCTTCATGGAGGTTTATTTATGTTTTGCCTACAAGTGAAAACCGACTCTAGTTTTGTTTTAAGTTCTATGCCAGAAATATTTTTCTTTTGGATATTTCTAGATCAAGAATCAGTTTTGGTCTCGATTTTCTGCACAACAGCAGTTGATCAACCATGTTCATATCATAATCTTGAAATAGCCCCAAACATAGGTGGCAGCCTCGTGCACTTAGCTTCCCCCCTTTTTTGCTAGCTTTTACAATATTTTCATATAGAAATCTAATCCAGCGTTATATGAAACTTCAACCTGATAAAACTAATTATACAAAATAATGTAATAATGTCCACACTTACCATATATTGATTAGACACAGATTTCAATCGTTTGAAGCTTGCAAGCGTCCACATAGGCACAACATGAATGTTGCTCTCCAGTTCGTTTGACGTGAACCACTGCATGTCTTCCGTAGAAAGGCCCAAACATTCCAACAGACGCAGCTTGGCAGCAGTGACATATACCTTTTTACACAGAGCACGAGCCACCTCCAAAAACAGCCTTTCCTTGCCTGTGAAAGAACCAATAATCTCACACACACGCGTAGTTACAGTTTACCATAAAAAATGAATCCTGTCAACTGAAAAGATCATATATGAAAGAAAAATGGATAACTTTTTCCTTCATTTCTACTCTGGAAAGAAATAAAAAGTAAAAATAAAACCAAACAAACAAACAGGAAGAGTAGGATAACTAAATAATGACAAAAGTTATTCATCAAATAAGCATATTCATGTAGGAAGGGAGAAAAAGTGGTGGTCTATACCAATCGTATAGCTACCAATCAAGAAGAGAGTCTTTGGGTTGAAAGCTTCAGCCTGGATGGCCTCAGTGACAAACTGAAATACAGCCTCCTGCTTTGGGAAGTCATACTGCATAATAGTGAATTAACTTCCGTTAGTTTTGAAACTCGACATGGAATAAAGCCATTATCCCACATTTATATATACAGAGTGTTAAGACTCCAAATTGTCCCGGATTCCTAAACTGTTAGGAAATGGGTCCAACAATTTATATCAAACTATTTCAATACTTCCCCTCACATGCAACCCCAATTTGCACGTGAAATAGAAAAAAGCAAATCAAATCAAATAAAGTGTACCAATACAAGTAAACAAAGCACACAGCAATGAATGGGATTAACAACATTCAAACCGAAGCCCTTCTTGAACCAGAGCTCTGATATTAAGTCATCAATTATCCTAAAAGCGTAAGCTATTAGGAAACGAGCGTTACAATGTATACCAAACTATTTCAACACAAAGAACCAACTAAATGCAAAAATTATTAGATTCCATGATATTCAAAAACTCAAAAATAGAAGGACTTGGAAACATGTCAACTTGTCTAATTATGTAAGTTATGCAACAATATCTGTTTAAATTAACAATAGTGACTGATGTAATGATGGTAGTGGTGGTGATGCAATTTTGGGTGTAAATGAAGTAGCATAAGGGTAATGGCAACTAAAGCCATGATTTATTTCTTTTTGTTCACACAACTCTCACAAATTTCATCGATACGCAAGGTTCTATTTCAAAATCATATGTTAAACTATAAAATACTTTTGGTGGGTTTTATCCGATGTATAAAGATGATTAACATGTGTACTACTAAATTAAATACATATTTACGCATTTTTTTCAATAAGTAATAATTTCAATTTGTCAATTGATAATTACTAATTAAAATCTAACGCAGCAATGGGGCAACTGGCGAGATATTATTCTCAAGTATGACGATTTGTCATTAAAACTATAAGAAACAAAGCAAGAACATAAAAGCTCTACACTAATCTAAAACATATTGAATAATTGAATGAATGAAATGTACTTTAAAAATGTTCTATTTGTAGAGAAAACTATTCTAATCCTAGTTGGTTTGAAAAACGGTTTTCTAACTCTTTGGAGAGTTTTCCTATCCAATCTATGAAAGATATATAAGTTTTCCTATCCAATCTATGAAAAGAAATATAAATTTTCTTATCTAATGTATGAAAAAAGATATAATCTAAATCTTACAAGGATTACAAATAGCTTTTGGCTCAAAATTATAAAAGACAATTAATTAAATAAAACCATAGACTAATCCTAGATAAAATAAGAATCAAGCTAATCCAAAAAAAAAAAACTAGAAAAATTAAAAACTATTTATTTTTACTGCCCCTTCCTATTTCTATTGGCATTTAACCACTCCTAAAGCTTTAGGACCTCTTCCTCCATGCATCCTACTGTCAATCTCCCCCTCATAAGAAGTGTTCGTCCTCGAGTAAAGAAGGGGAATAGAAGGTAATGCATAATACCCAAACAAATCTTGGACATTGAAAACCTTTGAAATATCCAAGTCAAGAAGAAGATCAACCACATAAGCATTGTCATTGAGCTTTTGAACCACACAAACAAGCCCCATTTCTTTTGTTTGAGCTTGTTGTAAGTACCAATTGAAAAGCGTTCTTTGTGAAGGTGAACCAAAACCATCTCTCCTTCGAAAGCCTTCTTTGTTTGATGTCAATCCGTCACTTCTTTCTGCTTAGCATTTGAATCTTCTAATTTTTTTTTTCTCGACATTCACATGAATCTATGCTATCTTCTTGGTCATATGTTCGCAATAATGCCCATCTTTGGCCAGTAAGGCGATGGAATAAAATCCAACGTACGCAAAGAGTGAATGCAACCAGTCTCAAGAGGAGTCTTTCCTTGTTAAACAATGAGGAACATTTTTATATGCAAACTCTGCTTGAGATGTACTTAAATCCCATTATCTTGGACTGTCTTAACAAATACTTCATAAAACGTTGCCCACAATGAGTTTAACCACCTCCGTTTGTCCATCTAGTTGTGGATGACAAGTACTACTATATTTCAAAGTAGTGTCTAATATGCGATAGTCATTGATTCAATTCTGATAGCCAGATTTTCTCTTTTATTCAATTTTTTATATGACTGATAATGTCTCTTTGAAATCAAAGAATACTAAAAAAGAGTTCCCCCTTTTAGATTTTTCCAAAGATTACTGATTTATCATGTTAATAATATCATAGGAACTTCCACCTTGTCAAGAAAGTATTTTTTGGGCTCACCAAAAATGAATCAAGAACTTGCTATCACGATTTAATACAATGATCTTTGGCAAACCATGAAGACATATCGCCTCTTTAAAGATTAACCTTGCAACATGCGATGCATCTAAAGTCTTTTTGCAAGGAATAGTGTACCATCTTAGAAAATCTATGTTCAATCATAAATATAGAATCCATACCACATTGAGTACATGGTAATCCAAGAACAAAATCCATGGATAGATCCTTCCAAGGTGCATCTAGAATTGGAAGAGTTATGTAGACGAAAGTATTCTGAGCTTGATCCTTAGCACTTTGACGAGTATAACATCTTTCCATATACCTCTCCACGTCTTTTTTTAAGTGAGGCCAATAATAGAGTGTCTCAACAAGTTAAATACTCTTCACACCATGTGTGACCACCCAATCTTCCTTCATGTAAGTCTCAAATAATATGCTTTGTTAAGGAACCTTTGGGAATACAAAGATGATCTTCATAAAATAGAAACCCATCTTGAATTTGAAACTTACTTGAAGTATGAGGTTGGAAAGCGCGTTGATACCAGTCGTTCTTAAAATCTTCATCATCTTTATAAAGGTCCTTCAAGTAATCAAACCCACTAATCTCATTAAAACTACCACAACTAGGACAGCTCGCCCATTCAATACATCGACAACTTTGTTCAATTAGACTGATTTGCATTTAATAGAGAAAGAAAACTTTTGAATTAAAGCAATCCATCAAAAATGCATCCTATTTGGTTTCACAAGTTCTATATAAACTTGAGACTTGATGGTCACTATTGAGAAAAAACTCAAATAAGAAAAAGTTCCCATTGTTGAAGTTCACATACGAGCACATATAATTTTTGTTCATAGGTTGTTCGTCTTTGTCTTGGCTCACATAGCATCTTGCTAAAGAAGGCAATTCATTGACTTTCTTAAGAAAGAACAACTCCAATTCCAAAGCCTAATGCATCGCAATCAACCTAGAACAATTTATCAAAATTTAGTAGTGCAAAAACATGGGCCATTGTCAACTTTTCCTTGATCAACTTAAAGCTATCTTCAATGACTTGTGATCGAGAAAGTTGTTTTTGCTTCATAGAATCAGAAAGGAGCGCGACAATGGCGCTAAAGTCTGAATAAATCACTGTAGATAGTACCAAGACCATGAAAATTCTCACTTTGCTAATTATCTTTGGAATAGGCCATTCGTGGATGGCCCTATTCTTTTCTTCATTGACCTTTATTTCCTCTAAAATAACCACATCGTCCCAAAAGGTCAAGTTATTGTTTATGAAACTACACTTTCAAGAATTCATGTAAAGAGTATTCGCCTTTAATGTCTCAAATGTACCAAGTGCTCCACCTCGTCATGGCTATGTATAAGGATTTCATCCAAATAAATAAGAAATTTACCAATAAAGGGTTTGAAACCCTGATTCATTAATCTCATGAAGGTGCTAGACATGTTGGATAAACCGAATGGCATCACCATCCACTCATACAAACTATTTCTTATCTTGGAAGCTATATTCCACTCATCACCGAACCAAATATGAAAGTGTTATCCACTCTTCAAATCAATCTTAGAGAAGAACTTCGCACCTTCTAGCATGTTCAACATATCATCCCAACAACAGAATGGGAAGCGATACTTCAATGTGCTTTTGTTGATGGCTCCATTATTGACGCACATATGTCAACTACCATCCTACTTTGATGTCAATAAGATCGGGATGGCACAAGGACTCATACTATCACAAATTAAGCCCTTTTTTAGAAGCTCATTAACTTACCCTTGTAGGATCTCAAACTCTTTTGGACTCGTGCTATAGTAAGGTAAGTTAGGAAGACTTGCACTAGATACTACATCAATTTCATGTTGACTATTCCTCATTGAAGGTAAACCAGATCGCAAGTCATCAGGCATATGATATCGTTGCACTCTTCTATCAACTCTTGTGATGGAGATGCTTGAACTCCTTCACCCTTCAAACTAGTGCCAAAATCTCGTTTGTTTTATGAATTCCGGGAATAAGGTCTTGAACAACTAGATGTACATTCCTTTTGTCCTTAGGCTTAGAAAGGGGCTTCTTATCCTCTAAGGGGGTGAGGACAATCTTGATCTTGTCCTTGTAAAAAGTGCAAGTTATCCTTACCCCTATGAATGGTTTTCCTATCAAATTACCATGGGCATCCCAATAACATATGACAAGCATCCATGTCAACCACATCACAAAGTCCCTCATCCTTAAAATTCTGACCAATAGAAAAATGGGGGCATTTCTTCCATTGCCATAAGATGAGGAATGCTTTTGCGTAGGAAGTTGTAGTTTGTCTACCATCTCCTTGGAGACTATGTTTTTCCTACTTCCTCAATCAATGATAAGATTGCATACGCTTTTGCTTGACGGTAAGTGCTGTGTGAAAAATGTTGTGCCTTTGGATTTCCCATTTTGGTGTACACACAAGTCTTCGCACAACCAAGGAAATCACTTTATCTCCAATGGAGATATTCAATTCCAATGTTATCTTCTCCCTCCTGATAAGGAAACTGTGAACTTTTTTATTCAAAGTAATGTCAAAAAGTACAAAATATCCTCCTATTTATAATATAATGGATAGCTAAAATAACGAAATAAAATTCCTAAATTAAAGCCTAATTAGTACCCATCCTTAATGTTCCTCTCTATTACTTTTTACACCATAATTACAAGAATTTTTACACCACAATTACAGGGATTTCTACATTCCCCCTCAAGTTGGATCATATATGTTGACCACGTCTAACTTGCCAATGAAATCCTTGAAGCTCTGATGGGGTAGTCCTTTGGTAACAATGTCTGCAATTTGCTCTTTGTAGGAACATAAGTCATGCAAATGATTTCCTCTTCAACCTTTTCTTTAATAAAGTGCCTGTGATAGAACATGATTAATGGGAAAAACTTGACTTGTATATTAGATCCTCAATAGGGGTATATATACATTTGCCAAGGATATCTTTTCATATTCCTAGAGTCTAGGTACATTATACGTTAAATACAAATACATGTACATTAACACTACCCCTTAAGCTGGAGCATATATATCATATGTTCCAAGCTTGTTACAAATGAACCTTCCTTTAACTCCTCCTAACCCCTTAGTGAATAAATCTACCAACTGATTCTCAGACTTTACATGACTGGTTTTGATGACATTTTGTAGAACCTTTTCCATGACAAAGTGACAGTCAACTTCAATATGTTTGGTTCGCTCATGGAACACTGGATTGGAAGCTATGTGGATAGCAGCT
>QLOD02000002.1:17230081-17241038 GCA_003260245.2 Sideroxylon spinosum
AAAATATTAGATACCAAAAGTTCAAAACAACTAACGTGAAGTTAATCTGTAAGTATTGTAGAATTCTTGATCCATCACAAGCCTCTCTAACTTCATTTCTCAAAAAAATAATAATAATCATAATAATAATAAAAGATATTTTGCAAATTAGGTCCAAATAACCGAGTTCACTTCCATACTTCTTGAATCGCAAGATTCTTTATGAATTAGAATCGGTTTGATTCATTCAATATGAAAGTCAGAATCACATTGATTACATAGTATATTGACTTGAAACAGGAATCATACAAATTTTTGACAATTATGATTTTAATTCATTTTGTTAATTTACTCCACAGCCAAAGCATTTGCTAGATGTTTAGTGGCACAAACACCACCCCCCGCCCCCAAAAAAAAAAAATTAATAATAATAGTAATACTAATCATAACAAAGAAATAAAAGGCACTGGTGAAGCATTAACAAACCTCCAAATCCTTCAACAAATGAAGAGCTGCTTGTCCCTTAGCAGTTTTCCTATTGTGCCCAAATCCTTCTCCAATCAGTAGGACATCTTTCAGCTGTAACCTAAGCTCAGCATGTGACCTTTCCCCTTTATTAATACATGTTTCTTTTATAAAGTACCCATGAGAGTCGCATAATTCAATCAGTTCACGCAGAGGGGGCAGTTCGAGTTTATCAGGGGTCACAATTGGAGATAATAGACACTTGTAGATTCTCCACACTTCATCCAGATTGAGCTTCGTATCAATAAGCATTGCCCCTGCAATACTTTCCACCATGTCTCCAAGAGCCTGTAGCAGAAAGCACATGCCAAGGGAAGAAAATTATTCTTTTGGGAAGAAAGGGCAAGAGGGAGGGGGGGAAAAAAAAGGAAAAAAGCAAATTGCTAGTGATAAAAATAAAAAGATATCTGACAGCTATACGATTTGCGTGCTCTCATTAGAATATCTCCATTCTTGAGAAAGGCAAGAGTAAAGTCCACAAGGGGCAGTTCAATGGTACGTTCTCTATCAATTGAAGTAAAGATCACCAGTTCAAGCAGTACTTGACTACTAGTTCTGGTGAGGATGAATTAGGAACGCTATGGGATTAGTACCACCAAAGGTTGAGTACCTCAAGTATTAAAAAAAAAAAAAAAAAAAAATTAATCGCTACAAATAACAAATTACCTTGGGACCTTGGAAGGGCTTGGTGGTGCTATGAGAACTAGAGACAGACTCCACATATTTTGTTATTTGACTTGAAAGGAATCCAGAGCAATGTTTAAGATGTGGGTGAAGGTTTCGTTTTACAGCAGCAAGTGCAAAATTTTCATTATTAACAGAGGCTGAACGCAAATCTGTCAATTCCCCTGGATCAATTTCTCTGTGGTTTTGGTACAGATGCCACGTAATAAGTATGTCCAACACAGAGTCACCAAGAAATTCAAGCCTCTGTCAAAAGCAACAGAAGAGAAAAGCAAGATCATATAGACACTTGTCAATGGAATTGTATATAAAGCCAAAAAAAAAATAAAAAAATATGTATGCTATTATGTTACTATTCACTCTATGTAAAAGAATAAAGTCAAGACTATAAAGAACATTAAGATGAAAACACGTTTTACCATTTTTTAAGAGGAACGGCTAAGAGTATATAATTGAGAGTGGAAAAGGTATCTGAAGCCTATATTGCAGTTAGAACACGTGTATTATGGCTAATACATATACTCAACATGCATATAGGCGCTCACACCAATTAGACATAATAAAATATTGTAATTCTTTGTTGTGTTAGCATACAAGTACAGGTTAACAAATAAAACAACCGACACCAACGAGGTTCATGACCTCCCATAGTCAGACTAGTCAAAGTTATATAACTGTTTTAATTTGGCTCTGCCACAAATTTCAAAATATTTTAGCAAGTTGCTTCAGACAAGAAAAAAATAGTATTGACGATTAACTAATAGTTACTTATGCATGCTTTGCTTGCAGACCCACTTAACTATATTTAAAAGTCTAATAAAGGTTTTAGCATTATGAAGCACCAACAATTTGCATTTATAATATTAGCTATCTGCTCATTCCATAAATTCAGGGATAGGAGTGGGAGCTTGAACTACCTTGGGAGATTTACCTGCTGTAAAACTAAATTACAGTGAGTTACAAGTTTCCAAGCTTTAACATATTTTATTTTTTTATTTAATTTTATTGCGTCCAAATGAAATAACAAAAGAAGAAATTAAAATCTCCCCTTGCTACCTGGTAACAGTAGCCAACTCCCTGTTCTTGCTCAGATGCATGTGTTATTGCCTCTAGTAACAGACCCTTGACAGAGAACTCGTACCCAAGCTTTGACTCTAGAGTTTCTATCTCTTTATCTTTTGGGACGTGGGAGTGAAGGGATGCACTTTTAATGGCTTCATCAACTAGTGAAGGCTCAAGTTCAGCATCAACACCAAACCATTTCATCGACTGAAGTGCTGCAGTCAATCCACCACCAACGTAGTATGCTCCTATGAGGGCTTCAACACAATCAGATATGGTTTTCGAACCCATCCACCTATGACCCCTGTCACAGCACTTCCCAACAACAATTTTAGTGTCTTCAGTTTGAAATTTGCTATCCAGAGGAACTTCAAAACTATCTACTCCACATGAACAAGGATAAGGGCGCAAAGAACGCTGTCCTGGAGCAATCCATCGACGAGGATCAAATGCACCGTCTCGTATATAGCCCTGTCGAAGCATAGAACAATAATTTAAAGACCGAATCCAATTATGTTTTAGTTATTCCATAATACATGAAAGAAGAGCAAAAATAAGAACATCTAAAAGGTAATAGGTTGTGTTAGCTGTAAAATATATTCTAGGGGATAAATATATGCATTTATGGTAGTTTGTATCTTTAGGATAATTATATATAATTATTCACATTACCAATTTGTATAGACTCGAGAGGTTATAAATACCAACCACAAGACCACTTATAAGTGTGTAACTTTTTCAATTCTCTGCTGGTTCTTCGGGTTCTTGTGTTTGTATCAAGAAACCCTAAATTTTTTTACTTTTTTGCCCGTATCAAGAAACCCCAATTTGTTCTTGTGCACTACCAACCAATAACCAGGAGCCCTGAAAACACACCACCAACTACTTCGTTGACAATCAATCTTGCTGCTAGAACCATCAATAGCTGCTGGAACTCCTTCGTCGACCATCTCAACCCAGCAACCATCGATTGCTGCTTGAACTCCTTTGTTGACCATCTCAACCACTCGTGACCTCAATTGAGAAACCATCAATCGACCACAACTGACCTCCTTTGTCACTGCTGGAGAATCATTGATTACCAAAACAAGTTTTACCAATGCAGAACTTACACCAATTATAGCCGAAGTTCCTCTGACCTTCATGATTCATTGACCCCTTGATAACTTTGCTCTGAGACTAAGCTTCATTTCTGAAAACCTCAACTTGGTAAACACAACACAGTTCCTCTGCTTTCATAAGTCTTATTTGAACTAGATTTTGGGACATAAAATTAGTAAACTCTCGATTTTATAGGTGATTTTACCAAGTTTAAAAATTGAGTATTTTTGTGTAATTGTCTCAAACAAAATAAGCTTTTATGGTTTCTTTTTTTCTTTTGTAGATTTTTTCAATTCTATAACATATTCTTTCTAGTTGAGGACTATGTGCATTGTTCCACCAAATGGATTACCATAAATTAAATATAATAGCTAGGATAGAAACCAAGAGACTTGCAATAAAATATTACAAATACATTTCAAATCCTACAAAAAATTAAGATAAAATAAAGTCAGTACTTTTAATTTCAATTATATAGATCACACCTAACACTTTTAAAAGTCTCAATTATATGATTGGATAAATGGGTATAGAACCAGGCAAAGAATCTTTGTTGAACTTCGCCAAGGGTTCATTTTGTTGCTATGGGTAGTTTTTGTGTATAACTTTTTCTTGATGCATATTTTTGCAGTCTTCTCTAATTAATATTTTTTTTTCTTACTTATAGAAAAGATGGAAACTCTAAATGAAAAATTGTAGTATAATATACTATGTTTTCATGTTATAGGCATTGGGTAAAATGTTATGGTTTTGCGATTCAATTTCTTGGAGCATCCGCTGGTTTTAAATAAAATTTCAATTTTAACAACTAGGGGTATTAGAGCCTCATTCCACACTACCTTATGGAATCCAAATATGAATGGTCATCGCTCTACGTTTAGTTGCCCAACTTCCACAAGTTCCACAATTGACTACTTGAAAATTAAATGAGAACAAGTATATTATGTTGCATAAGCCAAAACTGTGAAGCTCTCCCAGATCGGTTTTGGTAAAGAAGACCATCTCACCAAAGGTGGTCTCATAAAAGGCGAGGACAAGAAAACATAGGCCCAAGAATATGCTTGATTTTTTGGTGCCATGTGGAATTCTATGGATTCAGCCACTGCCATAATGCGTACTCACCTCAACACTTGCAAAGAAATTTGGAATTACTACATGCATCTCTACTCTGTGACCTTACTCGTATTCACAACTTGTCCTATAAGTTCTTTCTGCTGAAACAATATGGTTGGCCCTTTGTAGAATATTTTCCCTCCTTACTACAAATTCATGAAGAGATGAATATCTTACAACATATCACATTAGATGTTTATGCTAAGCAGTTGAACGGAGAACAACTAGTGGTTCTCAAGTTCATGGCAAGTGTTGATATTTTGAAAGAGGACGAAGCATAAAGAATTTGTTTGATGTAAGCTCCTCCGGAATATGATAGAAACAACTCATGTGAAATTTGAATATCAACTTGTAGATTTATTTACTAAAGTTTTAAGGGGCACTCGAGTTCAATATATTTGCAACAACCTTTGGACATATGATATGCACACTCCAACTTACAGGTGTATTAGCTGTAAGATATATTCTAGGGGATGAAATATACGTACTTATGGTAGTGTAGATATTTAGGATGATTGTAATTGATATGTAATTATTCACAACCTATTTTGTATAGGCTCTAGGGGTTATACGAGCCACAAGACCATGCTCATAGTGTGTCTAATTTTTTCAAGTCAATTCTCTGTACTTCTATAGGTTGCATTACAAGGAAGCAGGTGAACGTTTAGAATTAATCCTCAAGTATAAAATTCACATTTATTGGAAGTATATAAGCTATCAAAGATTTGACCTCACATCATCACAACTCAGAAGCGCCTAAACTTCTACTTAGGCATTGCAACTCGAACTCCAATTTTTAACTGACGTATGTGACCCTTTAATGCCTAATAAGCAATGGCTTCTTTCTTTCTTTTTATTTTTTGATAACTTGAGGTGTCGGGCCAGGTTGCACGCATCTCGACTAATTCCTAAAGTTCTGTAATTGATGACTAGGTAAGCCTTCAATGAACCTGAGAAGACTCGAATTGGTGACTATTGAAGAGCAAACCCAAGACCTAACCACAAATTAATCTGAAACATTAAGCAGTTAGCACCAACTACTACCTTGATCCACAAGCAGAAAACAAAACCAAACTGAGATTGACTGGGGCAATGCCAATTAAAACAGGGTGGAGGTCAGTAATGAAATGTGCAAGACAACTGCATGGGTTACTTGAACAGACCAATGGTGATGGACCAATCTTGGCTGCCAAAAGAAGGGAAAACAACTTAATGTATCATATATGCAGACTTGGGGCTGCAAATAGGCTATTGCCAGGCGAATTGATAATAAATTAGCAAAGCAAACACAGTAACAGAATAGGGTGGAGAAATAGGGCAAGTTCATCACAAGCATGCATGAACATTGGTGATAATGTTTCCACCATAATTTGTAGCTAAGTTACAAGGTAAAAATCAGTGAATAACACTGCATGTTCACTGTCCTATAACTTTTTGCAATTATGTTAGTGGCTCACATGCCTGACCGGGAAATCAAAATTTCATATGATTTATTTAATATATAATTACACAACTACTTGAGCCTCTGAAGATGCAGGAGAGCGAAAAGGAACGAGCTCAGCTACAAGGACTCCAACATCACCCCAACCCATAAATGACACCTGAATTATTCATGTCCTCTTCTTTGATAGAAACCATACAACTGAAAAAGCAGGCAAGTTGCATAAAGTGGAGAAGCTTTGCGAAGATTTGGGAAAAGAAAAATTTTCAGATCTGTGGTTTCTACATTGGGAAAAAAAAAGGTACAGCCGTACAGGTTTATCAATATGTAAGTAATCATATCTAATACAAAATGTGAGGCATGACTTTGTTTTTAAGATTTGCAAGATCTTAGTTTTAGAAGTAAATTTTTATCCTTTAAATTCTAGCAGTTACATATAAATGTGTGCATTACTTTTCAACATCACCTTGGCAGCTGACATATGTATTGCGTTTGAATTTTTAATCACAAGATGTAACGGACTACAAAAAATGGATTAAAAAAGAAGTCATCATGACTTTTAAGCAGCGTGATTAGAACCTGTAAATTGCGATCAGTTCCCAATTTATGCAGGGTTGAATTACAAACAGCCCAGGAGCGCCGGGAAGATAATTGTCCTTCATGCTTCTTGGGATATTTGAGAAAGAGGTGGCAGCTCACAACATACTTCAAAACTGAATCTCCCAGCAACTCCAAGCGCTCCATAGAAAAGCTTTCATTGCATCTAAGAGTTGTGATTGCTTCCAGAATCTAATAAGAAAATAATAAGATTAAAAACTAATAAAAAAATAATAATTAGATTAATAATATCTACAAGTTATTTATCAGCAAATACATAACCAAGTCAATCTTTCAGCCAATAGAACACAAACCAATGAGCTAGATATCCGAAAATCATTTGAAAGACCAGATATCTCTTCTCTGAGCTGGCTGGCCAACATCAGGGACTCCAATCGGTGCATTAGTGATGGTAGCAAGTAAAATGATTTTACGACACTTATTGGTACATCAAGACTGACTAGCAGTTCTGGTGGCATGTGCACATGATTCTGGGGTTTTTTGACAACCATTTTCTTGCCTGCTTTCAAGCTCTTACGACATGAAGCACCTGCTAATTCAGATGGATTATTAGAGATAAATATGTAAGAAAATAAAAATATAAAAAAATAAAATAAATTAATGAATACATAGAATACTCATATTACCAGTAGTAGTAGATAAGCTGTATAGAAAGTAAAAAGGAAACAAAACTGTTGGAAATCAGAATAAAAAAACTGAGGGAAAATTTCTTCCTCTCCTTTATGCTATATTTACAATCAGAATTCAATTACAAGAAAGGAAACTGGAATAAACCAGTATATACTAATAACCAAAAATAGCTAAGAGAATAATCGATCAATTATTCCTTAATATTTTAATACTCTCTCTCAAGCTGAAGCATAAAGATCAAACATGCCCTACTTGATAGACATTTTCTGATTAAAAAAAAAAAAAAAAAAAAACCAGCTAAGGGCTCAGTGAAAATATCACCCAACTGAGAGTTCGATCGTACAAATAGAGTAGTAATATCATGCCTAACCAAGAGGTCTCGAATAAAGTGACAGTCAACCTCTATATGCTGGATGTGTTCATAAAAGATAAGATTATTAGCAATGAACATCGCAGCCTGATTATTTTAGAACGTAAACCTCGAAGAACGTAAACCTCGAAGCTGAAATGTCAATACTGAAATCCCGAGGGAGAAAACGAACCCAACGCATCTCAGACGCAGTATGAACCATTGCACGATATTCAAACTCAGCAACAAAAGTACAATATCTAGAAATAGACATTCGATCGACTACGGCCTAATTTGCATCACTATATCTAGTTATATCTATCGTAGTAGAAGCTTGATAGAGTAAATCTTTACTAGGAGAATTCTTCAAATATCTTAGAATACGACACAAAGTTTTAAAGTGAGGATTGCGTGGGGCATGAATGAACTGATTGACCACACCAACAACATATGTAATATCATGGCAAGTCAAAGTGAGGTAAATTAGCTTACCCACAAGGCGTCAATAATGACCAACATCAAGGTAAGGATCACCACTCTCTTTATCCAAGCGAACAGAAGGATCCATAGGAGTGTTAACAAGACGAGACCCTAAAAGTCTAGTCTCTCAGAGAGTAAACCGAGAACATATTTCCTTTTGAGATAAAGTTATACCATGTGAAGAATGGGCAACCTCAATCCTAAGAAAATAGTGTAGAACTCCAAGTCCTTTGTATGAAACTGTTTACTCAGATAACTCTTTAGGCTATGTTTAGTACGTGAGAATGGAATAGAATAGAATGGAATCCATTCCTACTTTAGCCTATTCTCATGTTTGGTATCAAAAAAGTAAGTTGAAATGCTATTACATGGGAGTAGCCATTCCCACATGAAGTGGGAAAAGGCATTCCATATTTTGAATGATGGAATAGCCATTTCATTGCAACTAAAATTTGATCTATAAATTGAAAAAAATAAAAATAAAAAATAAGCAACTACTTTGTAATAAAATTTTTTCCTCAACTACTAATTTGTAAAAATGACCATTTTACGCCTTGACCTTATTTTCAAAAAAATCCAAACTAGGGCTATAAATGACTGTTTTACCCCGATTTTCATTTTCATTTTTATTTTTTTTAAATTTGTATTTCAGGCTTTCAAAATGCCAATAAAAATATTCATTCATATTACTTAATAACTAAACAAATTTTGATCCGATTCAAACTTGGGTTATAAAATGACCATTTTACACATGGATTCGTTTTTCGCCCAAATTTGTATTTATGGGCTTCCAAAAAGTTTAAAAAATATTTATTGATGTATTTCTTAATAACAATAAATTTTTATCTAAATCCATACTTATATTATAAAATGACGATTTTATCCCTGGCTACTTTTTGTCCAAATTTGCATTCTAAGTTACCCAAAGTCCTTGACATATTTCTTAACAGTTAAACAAATTTCAACCCGATCTGAATTCAAACTATAAAATGATTATTTTGTCCCTAGACCCTTTTTGGGCCAAATTTATATTTTAGGCATCCCCAAAGGACTAAAAAATAAGGAAGACAAGGGTTATGGAACAGTTTAAGAGTCTAGTTAACTACCTAATAGATAATAAGTTAAGAGAAAAGTTAGACACATAAAAACTCAAAGGTAAAGATAAGGAAGACAAGAGTTTGAGGTGTTCTTTACCGACCAAAGATGAGGAGGACCCATCAGCCAACGTAAGACAATGAGTATTATTAGTCAAATCAGAAAATAAGGAAGGCTTATCTGATACGTGAGCACTAGCACCAGAATCAAGAACTTACTGTGGAGTAGATGAAGAAAAACTTGCACTATTATCTAAATGGGCTAGAGTAGCGGTGGAACTAGAAGAGCAAGAGATGCAAAGAGGTTGCACAATAGCATCCAACTTAGCAGAAGAGAAGGCACCCTGATAAACTGCTCCAGAGTTAATTGGATCACTCGAATGAGTACTAGAGCCAGCAACTACTCTAGAGCTAGTAGAATTAGCAGTAAAATGATGAGCTTGTTCAAGACGGCCATATTTCTTCTAGCAATATGGCTCTGTGTGATTGCTACCACCACAATGATCGCACTTTTTGGTGCTACGTCCAGAATTGCGACCTCCACCACGGGAGCCACCCCGAGACCCTCCATGACCACTAGAACCATTTATCGAAGCAATAGAGTGAGACCCACAGGAAGTAGAAGATGCCGAAATGTGATGGCCTAGGGAAGAACGTTGTAGTTTAAAATAAGCACTGGTTAAAGGAGGAATATTTTCTTCGGTCAAAACTGATGTCTGTAACTAGGATGATATATCATTTAGCCTAGCAAGTGGAAGAATTGTCATAAGCTCATTCCAATGTCGTATCATCTCTACTTTAGTCTCAGGGAACAGACGGAGCTGTAAAAGACGATCACCAATAGCCGTCAAAGTGCTATAATAATCAAAGAGTGATCAGTTTCCTTATCAAAATGAAAAGAGTTGTTTGTAGGCCTCAAAAAACATTTGAAATATTGCTGCATTGAGAAAAAGAATCAGCTAAAGAATCCTGAATTGCCTTAGAAGTTTTACACAAGGCCACAACAGGAAAAACTGAAGGCTTAAGACTGGGCCATAACCAACTCATAACAATAGTGTCAATAGCACGCCATTGTGAGTAAGTGGGAGATGTTGAATCTGAAGGAAGGTCCCTAACATAGTTCTCTAGCTGTTGATCGATAAGATATAACCAAACCAAACCAAACCAAGCCATTTCCCACTAAGTGGAGTCCGTTAGATCCATGGAGGCAATGTTATGTTTAATAGTTTCTTTCCAACTTCTCTTAGGTCTCCCTCTCCATCTCATACTCCTAACAATCTCCATGCTTTCATACCTTTTAACCGGTGCCTCCATTGGACGCTTTCTAACATGGCCGAACCATCTTAAACGATTTTCTTTCATTTTATCTTCAATCGGTGCAATTCCTATTTTGCCCCTAATCTCCTCCTTCCTAATCCTATTTCTCCTTGTGATCCTGCACATCCATCTTAGTATTTTTATCTTCATAACTGCCATCTTCTGAATATGATTATGCTTTACTGCCCAACACTCTGATCCATATAACAACGATTGTTTTACTGCCACTTTATAATACTTTCCTTTCACCTTGAAGGGGACTTTTCAATCACACAAGACTCCCAAAGCACTCCTCCATTTGGTCCACCAAGCCTGAATCCTATGACTTACATAAGTATTAATCCCTCCATTCTGTTGCACTATAGATCAAGATATCTAAAGTTTTCTCACAAAATGAGAAAATATATGCGAACAAAATGAGACCAAGTCAAATAGTTGGCAACACGAATTAATTTCTCACAAACAATAGACTTGGGAAGACCATCAGCCAGAATAACAAGTATTGTTGAAGCCGGGACAAGACTTTTTGAAGGATCAGCAGCCATCTCCAAAGTAAACCAAACA
>QLOD02000002.1:17244976-17263346 GCA_003260245.2 Sideroxylon spinosum
CATGTTGTAGGTTCAAGCTAGAGTCCATTACTTTGGGATTAGTCCTCCTAGAGTAGACCTTAAGTTCATTTGTTTTAGAATGTAAATTCTGTTCTGTTTCACCTGGTTGTGACTCTATAACATCAGATGTGGACTGTGAAAAAGGCTGAAATAGTTGCTGAAGTTGAGGTTGTGCTGTAGGCTGCTGAGGCTGAGATGCTATGGCAGGTTGAGGTTGTGGTGTAGGCTGCTAAGGCTGAGATGGTATGGCAGTGGAAGGCTGTGTAGAATAAATTAGTATAGTAGTAGAGTTCCACCATGAATGATCTTCCTGAGTTGCAAAATTCTCACCCTGAAGATCAGTTCTGGTATAAAAAGGACGAGTTTCAAAAAAGGTAACATCATGAGATACAAAGAATTTTTTGGTAATTGGATTATAACATTTGTATCCCTTTTGAAATGGAGCATAACCCAGAAATATGCACTTATGTGCTCTCGGGTCTAGTTTGGATTTCTGAATTAAATGATCATGGACAAATGCTGTGCATCCAGATATTTTTGGAGTTAGAGTTGTGAAGATTCTGGTGTGAGGATAGGTTTCAATAAGGACATTCAGGGGTCTCCGGAAGTTTAGGACACGAGAAGGTATGCAGTTTATAAGGTAGGCAGCCGTTAGGATCGCATCTCCCCAGAAGTATTTTGGCACATTAGAATTGAACATTATTGCTTGGGCTACTTCTAGGAGATGTTTGTTTTTCCTCTCAGCCACACAATTTTGTTGTGGAGTGGTAACACATGAACTATGATGGACAATACCATTGCTAGCAAGAAATGGGTTAAGAGCAGAGTTAAAATATTCTGTGCCATTATCTGTTCTTAGGACTTGGATTTGGGTTTGGAAGTTGTTTCTAATCATTGTATGGAAATGAACAAACACTTTGTTCACTTCTGATTTATCTTTCAACAAATATACCCAACACATTCTGGTGTGATCATCTATAAAGGTTATGAACCATTTTGTGTTGGTTAGGTTGGTGATCCTAGATGGCCCCCCTAGATCACTGTGAATCAAGTAAAATGGTCTCGATGGTTTGTATGGTTGTGATAGAAAAATGGATCAACGATGTTTAGCAAGTTGACAAGATTCACAATGAAAATGTAGAGGATTTTTACTATCAAATAACGAAGGAAACAGGTGCTTCAAATAAAAAAAACTAGGATGGCCTAATCTTTGATGCCATATCATCACATTATTTTCATTTGAACACAAATCAGATTTACAAAAAACAGAAGAACTAAGGCTTTCAGGGTTGTCATGCACAAAGTAATAGAGGCCATCTTTTTGCCTAGCACAACCAATCATCTTCCCCGATTGAAGGTCCTAAAATTCACAATAAGTGGGAAAAAAATTTAGCACAACAGCTCAAATCTTGAGTCAATTTGCTTATGGATAGGAGGTTGCAGGTAAGATTAGGAACACACAGGACAGATTTTAGGACTGTTGTTTTGGAGATGGGTATTTCTCCTTTTCCAGTGACTTTTGACAGAGACCCATTAGCAATTTTGACATTAAAATTTTTGGAACAAGGTATATAGGATGAGAAGTTGCTTAGAGTACTTGTCATGTGATCCGTTGCAGCTGAATCAATGATCCAAGGTCTAAGGTTGTCGGTCACACTGTTTAAAGCACTAGAAAGGCTACCTGTTTGTGCAAGATTTGAGGTTGGAATGGTGAAGGTGTTTTTCTGGGATGGTTGAGTTAGTAGTTGAACTAGTTTTGCCCACTGCTCCTTGGAAAGATTCAGAACCTTCTCCATTCTTCGGTTGGCTTGATTCCTCCATGTTAGCTTGGAAGCCCCTTGAGCTTTGAGTGCTGGTCATGTTCTTCCTCCAATTTGGTGTCCAGTTGGCTCGTTTTCCATGTATCTTCCAGCAGGTATCGCTGGTGTGTTCTGGTTTGTTGCATACTTCACACCATTTTCTATTTCTTGGTTCAGTTTTAGTCCTCCTGGTTGCCACCACTGCTGAATTCTCTACTCCAGTTGTAGCAGAGGACACAATGTTCTTCTTTAACATCACCCTGCGTCGGCTTTCCTCCCTCCTAACCTCAGCAAATGCTTCATCAATGGATGGAAGAGGTTTTGTTCCAATAATACGGCTACGTACATCATCGTATTCATCATTTAGTCCCGCAAGGAATTCATAGGTCCTTTCCTTTTCTACTTTCTTTGCATATCTCGTGCTATCTTCGGTGCAATGCCATTCCAGATCATCAAAGGCATCCAACTGTTGCCAATGTTTGTCTAGTTGATTAAAATAATGGCCTATGTCATCTTCACCTTGTCTCAGATTTCGTAGCTTTGTTTTTACTTCGAAGATCTCCGAAGCATTATCCCGGTCAGAATATCTTTTTGCCACTGCATCCCATAGTGATTTTGCTGTTTCGTGGAACAGAAAATTCTGGCTGATGTGGGATTCCATAGTGTTGAGAAGCCATGACATCACCATCATGTTGTCTGTGTTCCAAGCTTTAAAACCTGGATCTGTATTGGGTGGTGCAGGGATCTCACCAGTGATGTATTCAAATTTCCCTCTCCCACTTGTGAAGATCATCACAGCTTGAGACCACTGGACATAGTTTTTACCATTCAGTTTGTGAATAGTAAGTTGTAGAAGGGATGAAGAACCAGCACTCCCTTGTGGGGCAGCATTTGCAGGTTAAACCTCAGATGCTGTTTCTGAGGATTCCGAGCTCTTACAGCCAGTCATGGCTGTTTTCACCATTATTGGTACAGGGACAACTTTAGAGAATAAAAGATAATTCTCTGTTATTAAAAAAACAAACTGATTAAACCAACTTAAATAAACAACCAGAAGAAACTAAAGATAAACATTCCTATAGATCTTATCCTAATCAAGTCCTATCTTTAATCTTAAAGATAATCCTAAAGATAACTGCCAGCTTTTAAAATTACAAAAGAAAACTCCAATCCTAAGATAAATATATCCTAATAATTTGAATAAATCAATAACTAACAGATAAATATTCCTAACTAACAGATTTTATCTTTCAAAAAATATGTTGTTGAACTACTATCTAAAACTGACATGTTAGAAGTCAAACCAATTGATACTCCAATGGATTCCAATGCAAAACTTTTGGCAGATAAGGGAGAATTATTAGAATATTCCGGTCGATATTGGAGATTAGTTGGGAAACTTAATTGTTTGGCAGTCACATGGTCAGATATCTCATCTACTATTAGTAAGTCAATTTCTTGATGCATCTCGGTCTAGTCATTAGGATGTGATTATTCATATTCTGAGATATCTAAAATGTGTAGTGGATGTGATTTATTGTATTAAGATAATGGTCATACACTTGTTCAGGGTTATACAAATGCAAATCGATTGGTTCGCCAACAGATAGACGATGAACTTTGTGGGAAGAAACTTAGTATCATGGAAAAGTAAAAAGCAGACAGCGGTGACAACCTCAAGTGCAGAATCAGAATATAGGATAATAGCACATACTTCTTATGAATTGGTCTGAATACATCATACGTTGACAGAATTAAGAGTTCTTGGATCCTAACCAAGGACCTGTTTTGTGATAATCACGTTGCTGTCCACATTGCTTCTAACCCAGTGTTTCATGAGGGAACCAAATACATCGAAGTTGATAGTCACTTTGTAAAAGAAAATAGTTTATAGAATGCCATCAAAACAAGCCACGTGAAGTTTGATGATCAGTTAGCTGATTTATTCACTAAAGTTTTAAGAGGAATTAGAGTGAGATATATTTGTAACAAGCACGGAACATATTATCTAAATGCTCCAGCTTGAGGGGAAGCGTTAATGGAGCATTAATATATGTAGTACATTAATATAGAATGTATGCTAATTATAGAGATTGGACCAAGACACTTGGTAATCTGAATAGTCACCAATGTAAGATGTACAGTCACCTCTTCCATGTATATAAATCCACACATACACTGAGTTCGTGCGGTGAAATTCATCTCAAATCACATTGTCTTACACTTCCATGGCAGATTGTTCTAACAATTACATATAGACTGGATAGACAACAACGGAATGGTCATTTTCAGAAGCACATAAAAGCCCCTAATCAAGAAGGTCAGGTTTAACCGTGATGCTCCCCCTCATTTTACTGACAGCCTGCTCTTGAGCAAAATAAACAGTCTCAGTTAATTAATTCACCTAAACATTACCATTTACAACTTTTTGAATCATTCAAATAAGATTCCATGTATTAATGTACCAAAATGTAAAATCTGGAAATTTTCATTTTTAAGAAATTAAACTGAACAGCTGTAACTAGATGGATTTTCAATTTCCAACAAATGGAACATGGAACGATTTTCGTGGTGTGTGATAGAAAGGTAAAAATGTGAAATGCCTATCTGGGTCCATGGACCTACTAACAGGAGGCCTGTGATAGGAACAATAACTGTGAATAATAAATTAATTTAATTCTGAAATGCATACAGGTGGTTGGTCTAAAATGTCATCACAATCACTTCAAGATTTTTTTTTTTTTGGTTTCACTTGAGAGGAAATGGAGGTTGTGTAACCACAAGGACTAGTTTTTTCCCTGCTAAAATTTCTTGACCTTCACTGAATGGGTCCTTCCTTCGCCAAGAAACATAAGATCCCATACATGAACGCCATCTAACTACCAAGCTTAACATCATTAATACCTCTTCAGCCTATTCAGAAACATTTTGTTAAACAAATTCTGCCTCATATTCTAGCTGTAACACATTTTGACTTGAAAGGACAAGGTAAAAGAATAATTTATATATTTAAAAACCTACAAAATCACATAATAATTCAAGAATACTGTATAACTGATAAACCAAACCAAACTAAGCCTTTACCCACTAGGTGGGGTTGGCTAAGAATACTGTATAACTGATATTAAGAAAAAAAAAAAAATGACTATCAAACCATAATAAGCGTGCAAACACTAAGAAGGTGTCATGTCTCTGAATCTGAAAATAGTTGTCTCCCCAACATGTAACATGTTGGACACATCAAAATTTTGCCTGTAGTTTTCCAAGATTTTAGAAGTAAACACATTTCAAACACTAGAAATATGTGTCCATCACCTAGAAATAATAAAACACAATTTGAAAATAGCTTGGAAGCCAATACTTAAAATCCAAATAATGTGAAATTACCATTTATTCCTCCTTTATGCGTTTTAATCTTAGGATTTCTAAAGCCCAGAGTTTAATTTTATTTATGTATAAAGTATTCTAAATTTGATATTAGACCTTTTTCTTCACACTTAATTTTCAATACATAAAATGAGGAAAATGACTTGACTATTTCATTATTATTATTTTCAAGCATTACCTATCTATTTGTTGTTGGGTCCCCACCATACTGTGGCTTGATATTTGAAAATTGCCACGTGGACAAGTCATATCATACATGGATCCCATTTCTGAATCTATGCTTCCTAGCTAAAACCACTGAACAAAGGGAGGCACAATAAGAAAACTTCTTCATATTGAGAAATGCTTAGCAAGTGCAAATGAGCAAACCTTCATTTCTAAAATCCACAAGAAGATTGTGTGCATTGTGACTTTGCTTTAGCAGCAGTAAAGGCTGTCCAGGATGCATTAGTATAATCCCATACCTGATCAGGGTTAATTCTATGTTTCAATAAGTGACATTGGTGCAAGCAAAAATGAACTATGTAGTGAACATAAGATTTAACATTGCAAATTACGAACTTTTTGTTGAAGTACTCTGCATAGGATGTATAACTAGAAGGGATTGCATCAGAGTTGCCATCAAAAGGACTTCCAGCAGATGTATTATCAACCGCACCTAGGATAGAGTAAATTCTCCCCGTATGAATAGCCAAAACCACCATTTGTCTTAGGCTTTTCACATCAACTGATTTATTGGCCAAGTGGATGACATTTGTTCTTTCGCAGTCACTCTCAATTGGAATCATACTATGATGTGATGGATTTTCCCTGTCACCACTAGATTGCTTAGAGCTTAACCAAGCATTTTTCTTCAAAAATTCTACCACAGAAACACAAGAGTTGATTCCTGTCCAATTAATCCTTAAAGATTCATGACTAGGAACATTTGATGACTCCAGTGGTAGAAGCAGATACAAGTTTGATGGGTCCCATAACGATTCCTCATCCACCTGCAGTAAAAACTTTCTTTCTCCTGTTGCTTTTAATCGGATAAACAATTTCCCAAATAACCCATTAAAGAAAAGTTCATGAAAACACATAGCTTTCGCCACCTAGAAAGGAAAAAACAATGCACTGGCATTAGTATAAATGCTTCACGTAAAACATAACCCAAATTATTAAAAATTATGTTCAAACCTGTTCTGTATCCAGATGTATTTGCCCATATGAAGAAACAGAAGATTTCACAAACTTTGAAACTAAGTAAAGTTTCATTTCAACATTTCCCACATCATCATCGAGCTTAGATTCAATCAAAAGAACAAAACTCGAGTAATGCTCATCCGGTATATTACAAGAGAAATGTATTTTGTAGGCATGAAAAATAGCACCATCCGGTTTTGATCCCCAAGTTCCAGAAAGAGAATGAACACAGGCTGCCCCATGTAATTCTTTCCTCTTTGTTGTTCCTACAAGCAACACAAGAAAACAAGAAACAAATTTTACATTTATTTCCATTGAACATTATGGGACTAAGGCTGAGTTGAGTTATATTTCCATTGAAATGGCCAAAAAGTTTCCAGTTCCCAATATTAAAAAAATGGAACACTAGTAGAACAATAATCTTAATAATTCTGTTGAAACTAAGTAAAAATTTGGAAAAAAGTAAGATACTAAAACATTTAAGTTTCTTAATTTATTATTAGACTTTCAGATGAATTTCAATTTATGTTTTCAAAAAATTTCAGTGCATTTTCAGATTTTTCTGCTTTTAAAATTCCTGTACAATATTTCAATAACATTTCCAAAATCTTCAATCTATGTGGTGTGACTGTAAGTTCTAATATTTTGGGAATAATGCTGAGTGTCGTCAATAATAAGAGTGGCCAAAGACGAGTAGGGTGAGAGTTAGTATAGTTTGGAGCGAGTGAGCGAGAGAGAGAGAGAGAGAGAGAGAGAACACAAGATCGGAGACTATGGCAATGGTGAATGGCTTATATACTGTGCCTTGTAAGGTGGCCGAAGAAAGGTATATATCGGAGATGGGGTCAGCTTATGGACGCTACTGGAGCAACAAATAAGCTTAGAGAATAGCACCGTTTGCTGTATGACCAAGCATTACAAGGATTATGATGATTAAGGAGGGGAGGATATTACGAGTTTTGTCTTGTAATGTCTCTTTAGAGTCTAGATTGATTGAGAGTCTCGAATGATCACTTTAGTCACCAATCTGTCGGTCCCCGGTGATCTTACGGGGAGAAAAAGACCATGAGACACTCTGGGAAGTATTCCTAGGTGGAGGATGCCATGGAGGAGTAAGTCCTTAGGCCTTAATCCGAGTCTAAGGTGAATCTTAGTGGGGCTGAGATAGAGATATTGGTGGAGATTTGAAATTTGTTTAACTAGGGGGAGATTCCTTGGGCAAATCATATGGCAAGACTAGGCATCCTGTGACTAGTGGCGGATTTATGTTGGGGCAAGGGGGTCAATTGACCCCATTGGGAGCAAAATGCTTGTAAGGTATAGTACAATTTTTTATGTTTTTTTGTAATTTTGCCCTATTATAAATATTTCTAAATTAAGTTGTTCTAATACTTAAAATAATTTATAAAATTTGCCCCTACTTTTATGCCAAACACACCCATTTTACAGATTTTTTTTCTCCATCCCATGGTCGCCACACCAAAAATTACTTTATTATCTCACATATATATATCTCTCTCCTCCCCTCCCCCCAAATCCCTCCCTACTTTTCAGATTCCCCCCTCCCCGATCAACTTTACCCATTTCTCCCTCTCTTCCTCCCTCCTTCCATCCCTCCCTACCCCACAGTCCCCCCATTTCCCTCTCACTCTCTCCCTCCCTCTCTACCCCACGGTCCCCACACTATAAATAACTTCCAGAAAACTCTCTCTCTCCATAAGGCACAAGAGACACAATCTGTTGATTGGGATTTGGGAAAGAAAGCAAAACCTTAAAAAAGGTTAAAATTTTCTACTTTCAAAAACCTAGCCTAATTTATTGTTTAAATGTGTGCGTGCCGCTGTTTGTTTTTTATTCCATGCTCATGTGATGATGCTTAAGAACCTCTTTTCTTTGTTATCATGATGATTGCGTGGACTCAAGCCTCTGTGGGTTTGTAAAAAGATATGGAAAGAGAACTATTATATAAACACAAAAATTAAATTAGATTAATTAAATAAATAAAATAAAGACTTTTTTGACTTTACATGTTTTCGAACAAATTAATAGTTCTAATCCATGGCCATGTTGATGGGTAGCCTTATTCATTCCCCTTGTTGAGTCAATGTATTTATGCCTTTACTTTTACATGGATCAATTGTGGAAAAAAAAAAAAAATAATAATAACAATAATGGTAATAGTAAAATTTTAATTAAAATAAATTTAATTAGCTTTGACATTCCTTCAATGGACTTTGTAATGAATACCTCTTTATCCTCAAGCAACTCTTTGGGTGATAATTAGAGAGACAATTCCTTTTTTTTCTTTTATTTTAGTTAATAATTCGGATGAGAGTAATGAACCAAACTTACTAATGAACTTTTAGAACTGAAATGTCGAAATTAAGGACAGTATATTAGGGACTTAGACCTTTAAATTAAAAATTAGGAAACATTTAGGTTCTTTCAAGTTTGTTAACAAATTTTTTTAGTTTTATTTCTGTAGATATGAAGAGATATTTTAAACAAAAGGATCCCGCAGAGTCATCAATTCCCACAAGTAACAATGAGCCGTTGAAGCATAGTCGTAAGGAATGTGACTTGCCGGATCTTCAAGTTGATCTTGGGATTCGACCTCAAATTATGGATTATAATCTTAACATTCGAGAACAAGTTTGGAGGGCCTATTTACTAAAGGGCCCTTGCCAACCTCGTAACTACCAATTCCCTCAAAGGAATTACTTGGAACTCTCTAAACCCTTAGGTACTTGCTCCTTGGTGCATTCACGTAAGTTTCTTGTTTCCATTGGATTAAATGTTTTGGATGAAACCTTGGCCAGTCATTGGGTTATAGACTCGGGTGCTATTGATCATATGACCCACTTCACATAGAAATTTAGCACACATATCCCTTGTCTAAGCAATCAAAAATTGCCGCAGCAGATGGTTCATTAACCACAGTAGCAGGTTTAGGAGATGTTCAAATCAATCACTCACTTGTCCTAAAAAATGTTCTTCATGTTCCCAAGCTGTTCACTAATCTTACTTCCATACAAAAACTTGCTTGAGATTTGTCCTGCAACGTCATTTTTCATCTTACTGTACATTTTAAGACCGGGATTCGAGGATGACAATTGGATGTGCAAAGGAATAAGATGGACTTTCTTACCTCGAGAAGCCAAGCAATCCAAAGGGCAACAAAAGTAAATCACCCTCATCATTTATTTTTGAGCATTGGTTATCCAATAAAGAAAGAGTCTGGTTGTATCATCGTAGACTTGGACATCCATCATTCATGACTCTTCAGGTTCCATTTCCTCCTCCGTTTAAGAGGTTATAGATTTGAGAATGCGTGTGAGGTTGTAAAGCATAAGCATGTACCTTTTCCAATCAACAATAAAAGAAGTTCAATTCCTTTTTCCCTTATTCACAACGATATTTGGGGGCCTTCTTATGTTTTTGATATTTTTGGTGCACGATCATTTGTGTCATTTATTGGTGATTGCACTACAGTCTCTTGGATTTTTGTACTCAAAAATAAATCTAATGTGAGTCTTGTTCTCCCAAATTTCCATGCCATGATACAAAATTAGTTTGGCGTCAAAATCAAACAATTTCACTAAGAAAATACAAGGGATTACTTTAACTAGATCTTGACTCCATATTTTCAAAAGGAAGGGATAATTCATGAGTCCTCATGTCTAAACACTCTACAATAAAATGGATGTTGAAAGAAAAAATGGTCATCTTCTTGATATCACTTGAGTATTCCTATTTCAGAACAATGTGCCTAAAACTTATTGAGGGAAGTTGTTCTAACATTAGCTTATCTTATAAATAGGTCAACTTCTATAGACTTGAATTACAAGAGTCCCATCGAAATGCATTTACAATTATATCCAAACTCAAGTATTTACAACCATCTCATTCCTAGAATATTTGGATGTGTCTTTTGTCCATGTTTACAGTTCAAATAGGAGTAAGTTAGACCCACGAGCAATCAAATGTATTTTTTGTGGGATATTCTCCAACTCAAGAGGGTTATAAGTGCTACCTTCCATCTTCCAAGAAGTTTTATACTTCTGCAAGTGTCAGTTTTCATGAAAATGAACCCTATTTTTCCACTCCTTATCTTCAGGGGAAGGATCTAGTCATGGAAGAAAAGGATTTCCTTATTGATCTTCCTTCAACGTCGAAACCTGAGTCCCTTAGCATCCCCTAGCATCCTGTTCCTACTAATTAATCTATCTCTCTGCTGCCTCATGAACATGTTCCTGTGGAAAACTTGTCTGCTCAGTTGTCTCGGTTTGGTAAAGTGTACCTGAGAAGAAGTGTTCAGTCCTCGAACTTGCACCAGTCCAAGAATCTAATCCACCTGAATTTTGGAATGAGGTAACTATTTTTAATTCCCCTTTGCAAATTGAATTAGAGTCTCACTGGGATAGCACTCCTAATCAAGATCTTTCTATTACCATTAGGAAGGGAACTAGGGAATGTACGAAGCCGTTGTATCCACTTTCCATCTTCTCATAGGAGTTTCCTTGTGAATCTAAACAATATTTCTATTACAACCATATTATCCAAGGCATTATCTAATAAAAATTGGAAACAAGTTATGAATGCAGAGATGGAAACCTTAGAAAAGAACAAAACATGGGAACTAGTGAATTTACATATAGGAAAAAACCTGTGGAAAATAAATGAGTTTATACTATCAAATACTGAGCAAATGGGTCACTAAAGAGATACAAGACAAGGTTAGTAGCTAAGGGATATACTCAGACAAATGGCGTGGACTATCAAAAGACATTTGCTCTTGTGGCCAAGATGAATACTGTCAGAGTTTTGTTATCCTTGGCTATGAATTATGACCAGAAGTTGCAACAATTTGATGTAAAAAGTGCATTCCTACATGAAGATTTTGAAGAAGAAAGTTATATAAAAATCCCACATGGATTTGGAAGCAACATAGTTGCTCAAGTGAGTAAATTGAAGAAGGCTTCGTATGGGCTTACCCCAAGGGCGTGGTTTGAAATATTTACAAAAATTACAACAAACATTGAATACAAACAAAGTTAAGGGATCATACATTGTTTGTCAAGCACTTAAATTCAGGGGAAGTCATAGCTCTTCCAGTATATGTTGACAATATAATTGTAACTAGAGATGATAAGGAGAAAGGATCTTTGAGACAATGTTCGGCCAAAGAATTCGAGATCAAAGAACAAGGAAGGTTGAAATACTTCCTAAGGATTGAAGTTGCATACTCTAGGCAGCGAATCTTTATTTCTCAACAGAAGTATGTCTCGGATCTACTTAAAGAGACGGAAAAATTAGCATGTAAATCAGCAAGTACATCAACAGATCATAATCACAAGCTTGAAGCTAAGGAAAATGATATGGTGCACAAAGAGATGTATCAATGCCTAGTAGGAGACACATTTCTCTCTCTCATATAAGGTCAGATATAGCTTAAGCAGTTAGTGTGATCTTTCAGTTTATGCACAATCCCGAGGAAGTTCACATGCAAGCTATAAATCGAGTATTACATTATCTTAAAGGAACTCCTAGGAAAGGAATCTTGTTCAAAAGAAGCACAGGGCTGATAAGCATATACAGATGCAGATTATGTTAGATTAGTGATTGACTGAAGATCAACTTTCGAATATTGTACATTATTTGATGGGAATATTGTGACATGAAAAAGTAATGTGGTGGCAAGATCAAATATTGAAACAGAGTTTCGAGCAATGGCTGAAGACATTTGTGAACTGTTGTGGCTGAAAATCATCTTAGGAGATTTGTAGGTTTAGTGGGATGGCCCAATGAGACTTTATTATGACAATAAATCTGTAATCGGGATTGCACATAATATTGTGCAACATGATCGAACAAAGCATCTTGTAGTAGACCGACACTTCATCAAAGAAAAGCTAGACGGTGACTTGATCTGTACACCCTACATGTCTACTGACTAAGAACTTGCAGACGTACTTACCAAAGGCTTGAACAGTACAAATTTTCAACTAAGTGTATTTAAACTGAGAATGGAAAATATTTATTCATTAGCTTGGGGGGGACCGTAGGAAAGGATTAGGGAAATATTGCAACAATTGTACCCATCAAATTAAGGGATTTAATTTGGATCTAATTAGAATATTTTCCTATTTTGTAGCTAGGGTAAGGTATATACAAGCAACCCTATGATGATCAATAGAATACATAAAAATATATTTTGATCAATAGAATACATAAAAATATATTTTTCTCAATACCCTTTTCTATTTTTATCTTTGGTTTTTCACAAGTCCTATGATATTCTCTTCGTGAGGGATCACTAGAGACCAACGGATGGCTAGAGTTGGGGGATCCTTTGAGAGACCCTCCATCAATGTAGATAACGATATTACAAAATAAAACCAAAAATGTCCTCACCTCCATAATAGCTATAATCTTTCCAACACCCGATTTGGGCCATTCACTTAATCACTGCCTCACTAGCCCCTATAAGCCAGACTCCCTCTCCTAGATATACTCTCCTTCGTCAATCTTACAAGACGCATATAATAAGCCTTTCACCATACTCACAATATTTGATCTTATGCTGTCTCTCACTCTTGCTCCAGACTATCCTAGCTATCAGCCTGCTTGGCTCTAATGACTCCTGCCATTGACAAAACTCATATTATTCCTAGATGATCGGAACTTCCAATTCGGCCCTGACCATCCACATGTGGTAATCGAAACAACCTGGTGAAGTGCAATATTGATTCTTATAAGAAACACACAAGATGATAAATATGTTAGAAGACACAAATTCAAGCACCATTATTTAGATACCATTAACCATCTGCCAACTTAATCAGTGTAGTACGAACATCAATGGCCTATCACTTCTGTGCAAATAGCAAAGGAGTAGGCGTAAAGGAGCAGATGGATTGTTTTGAATTGAAATGGATGCTAACAGTTTGCTAATTAGCATAAGCACCTCTCCAAAGGATGACAATTTACCAAAGTAAGACTTCAACATACCAGTGCATGTCATTACGCCATTTTCGAAGTTCATATCCAGAAGATATGCAAAATGAAGTAACTAAGTAATTACCAAAATCCTGAAAGATAGATAACAAGCTAGATTACAGGAAACTCAGTTGCACATCTAAGTAGCCTCTAGAACCCTGGGGTCCTTTAGCTGCAAAATTCCACACATTTATTCCATTTATTTTAGAATACTCCTGAGCAAACGAAACTTAGATTTTCAAAGAACGCAAGGCCCTTAAGGTATGAGATAATATATTCATTTTTGTCAAATGCAAGTTGAAACATAGATGATACCTGCACCTGAAGTTGATCCTCTGCTCGTCAAAGTGGAATCATTTTCAGAAGACTCTTCAATCAAAGGAAGAAGATGATCATTTAAAGCTCCCATCTGATGCAATTTCTTACATGCATCAAAGCAGACAAGCTGCTTTGATAAATGAGAATTGATATGTGGAGGACCAACTAAAGTTTGAAAAGCAGCATTTGGGGGTAATGTTAATTTACACTGATATGACTCCCCTGACAATAAGAACTGAAAAATGGGTTTCGGAGTAAAGTACCTAGGAAAAAAGAAATAGTTAGTTAGGGTTTCACACTGAATAAAAACCAGAGTGCAGTACTCAGAGAGAGAGAGAGAGAGCGCAAATGCAAACAGTTACGGCATAATGCTTCACAAAAAAAAAAAAAAAAAAAAAAAAAAAAATCATACTTATCTCCAGGAAGCTTTTCACAGTAACGATGAATGAGGTTAACACTGGAATCTGCAGTTACTGACGCTCCAGTTGATTCCACATAATATGCATCAGTTTCCTTAATGGAACATGCTCTTAAAATGAAAGTGTCAGGATCTCTATTTACAGCTGTATCTGTCATAGAATACTCACTCCTGATGATATCATATACTTGATCTCTTTGCCTTATGTTCCCCCTACAACACATACAGTTAGAGCTATGATTGCCAACATTTAATCAGTAAATATAGTTTATTAGAGGGTATCAAGGGATGCAACCCTTAACAGAGAAAATAAAACATAAGCATTAGACCTCTACACTGTCCAAAACATCCAAGAAAACGTTATCCATTTCATCGGGACATTAATATTCCCCAAAACCCAACCGTATAAGGTAGATAGGAAGATAGTTTTTTCTCCAGTTCAATGATCTTTCCAACTGCATGACAAGGAACATCTCAATAGAAAATTTCCATGACTACAAAGTATTTCGGTATTGTTTCAATTTGAAAGTCTGCAAGACCATACAATCAATAATAACTTATGAGAAGAAGAAACACAAATGAAATCAAAACAAAGACCCTTCATCTTACCTCTCAAGCATCATGACAAACTGGGAGTCATTTTGACGTGCCCGTCCACGTGATTGGATGTAGCTGCGAGCAGTTTTTGGCAGGTCAAATCGTATAACAGAAGAACAGTTTGGGACATGAATTCCCTCTTCAACCACATCAGTGGAAAATAATAGGTTGACCTACGATACAATGATTTACTCGTTTAGTAGAAACCTATAAGGAAACTAACGTAGGACGAAAGAGAATAAAGCAAAGAGAGACAAATAGAGAGAGAAGAAATTTAGGAGAGACGGAAGAAAGAAGAAGAGGGGGAGAGAGAACAAGCCATGGAGGTTTCAGTAACTCAATTTTTTTCATATTCATCAATGTCTAACTCTAATAATATTAAGCCTTTAAATAGGCTAATACATTCTCAAGATTATTAAAAATAAAGCAAAAAAATCAAATATTCTAACAAATCCTACTTCAAATAAATCTAAACAAAATCTTTCCTAAAATAAAATAAATCTTTATTAAAATAAAGTAAAATCCTAATATAAAATCTAATCTTAATAAAATAAACACCTAATAATAATTATTTAATATATATATTTTGGGTTCCCCATTAGAAATTTTTCCTGCAAGTCATATAACACAATGACATGTACCTTTCCAGAGCGAAATGATTCCAAAGTTTCTTTCTGCACTTTTGGTGCCAGGGCATCGATTGATGAAGTGCCTCCAGTCAAATAAGAAATTGTGAAATGAGATAAATATATAATTCTCTTCATTACTCTTTCAATAACTTTAGCTGTTATAATCCTTTCAACAAAAATGAGGCAAAGCACTTGCTTGTCTTCTCTGCAACCAGAAAGGAGCTGAGTCAATTGAGACTGTTGTGATGGTAATAGAAAGATAAGCCATTTAGTAAGTTTTATTACCCAAATGATTGAAAAATTTGGAGGAGTTCATATAACTTTGGAGATATGTAGCCCATAGCTACTGTTTTTGAACTGTCAGATCCAATATCCATCGGATTTCCATTGCCTGAAGAAATAACAAGAAACTGGTAAGAACAAAGAGATCAAACTTAAATAGAGAAACTAAATCCTCACAGATTGAGGTGTGTTAGCTGTAGAATATAAGTATTTATAGTAGTGTAGATATTTAGGATTGTGATCCATTGTGATTGATATGCAATTATTTACATTTCCTATTTTGAATTGATTATAAGGACCATAAGTACAAACCACGAGACCACCCACTTGGTGTGTAATGTTTTTCCAAATTTTCTGCACAAACATGGTATCAAAGTAGAGATTCTCATTCCTCTTCATTTTTTGAAAATTTTTTTCTTGATACAACCTCATTCTTCTTCATTTTTTTAAGGATTTTTTCTTGTGTTTGTACCAAGAATCCGTAATTTTCTTGCGTCCTTGTCAAGCCCTAGAAGCTACTGTTTTGGTATCTGAACCTCTAAACATCATTGTTGCTGAAATCTTCCGAGCCCAATTTCTGATCATCGCAGCCCAATTCCAACTGCAAACAGCATTGTCTCCAATTGAGATCAACTCAGCAATATCACTCTCTATATCATCGTAAACACTAGGCCAGCATCAATCACTTCCATAGTCAGGCAAAGATCACTGTTGACACTAGAGCCACCATCATCTTCACCCCACGTGCTCCCACATGCCCCCAAAGAATGAATGATTGAAATTTTAATCTCAGAGACATCAATCGGAATGTGTAAGTGTGTGACCACTTAACAAAGAATCAGCCACTACCCCAACGATTGCCTCAGTTAGGCAAGCTCATCCAACCACTTCTCGACAGCCAGTGACAAGTCCAGGATACTCCAGCAACATTTCAGGACACTTCGTGAACCATTTCTTATGTGATTAAGAACTTCATTCCTCCTGTTGGAAGTTTACATATAGAATCCAAATATGAGAATCCCTTTTCTTCAATTAGACCTAATGTTTCCCTTTCTCAACCTCCACAAGTTCCTCAGTTAATAACCTAAAGTTAGATGAAAATGATTCTGTCTCGTGAACCAAATCTCTTGAGTTACCAAATCTGTGAAACTCACTCTAACTGGATTTGGCAAAGAAGATCATGTTACCACTGCAGGTCCTACCCAGGTTGAAGATCAAAAGACATGGAACCAGGAGGATGCTCAATTATGTGGTGCTTTGTGGAATTCTATGGAGCCGCATATTGCAATGATATGCACTCATCTCGACACTTGCAGGCCCCACTAAGGGTGAAGATCAGAACAAACGAAACCAGGAGGATGCTTGATTCTTTAGTGCCTTGTGGAATTCAATTGAGCCACATATTGCTATGATGTGCACTCGTAAAATGCTTATACAACCTATCCCATGAGATTTTCCATCTAAAACAAAATGTCAGGCCATTTGCCAATCTCTAGCAAATTTGTGAGGAATAAAAGGGTCTTTGACCTATCACAGATGACAATATTGTCATGCAGTTGCTGAGAGAACAATTGGTGGTCTCAAAATTCATAGTAGGTCTTGATTCAGGATATTCCTCCATCCACTCACAAATTCTCACTGGCTCAAAGATCCCTTCCCTGGCCAAGACGTACTCTCGAGGCACTTGCTCAAAATCAATTTTTTGGCACTTGCTAGTCAAACTTCCAACTTAGACAATAATGGAACTAGGTATGACAATTCCCAACCACCTTATCAAAATAATCAGAGTGGCCGACGAGCAGGATCATCCCAACAGTGTACTCAGGGAGAACCACACTAGCGAAACATATTGGAAACTACATGGCCACCTGCCGCATATGGTAATGTTTCCACTATTGAGAAACCTCCACCTTTTCCCACCACAAGCAATCCACATCATATGTCTATGATTGATAAAGAGTAAGATTGTTTTGAAGTATTAGACCGCTCAACGTATCTCTATGATTGATAAAGTGTAAGATTTTTGAAGTATCAGACGCTCAACAGATGTCCCTTACTACTACTCTTAACCAGGATGGCAATTCGATTGCTTGTCCCTCTCATCAATCTTGGATTCTTGATTCTCACGCCTCTAATCATATGTCTGATAATTCTACTATTCTTACTAATATTGTCATCTAAGGATCTTACACAATTACTTTTAATAATGGTTCTTTTAAAGGCATAAGTGGGACTGGTAAGGCTCATCTTACGTCTTGTACCTCCTTACCTTCTATTGTATATGTTAGAGATATCGTAAATATACAAAATAAGACCAGATTGATCAGGTGTGATTAGGAGTGATTGACATGATTGATCATTTCCTAAAATTGTAATAGTTATACATATAGCTATATGTGGTTTTACCCATAGTGATCAAACCATTCTATTCAATATCTATTAGTCACGCACCACCACGCGCTGTCAAGTCATCTGCATGTGGGCCTCACGCGCCTCCACTAAAGTCACACGTACATGTGTGTGGAGTTCCGACGGAGGACTGACCTTCTTTACAGCCTATTCTCCTTCATTAGGCGACCCAACTGGTACCTATTCCTCACCGTTTGGATAATTTTTTGTCTCCCTCTCTCTATTTCATCTCTGCCGTTGGTATCCTAGTGCTGTTCTAGAGCTGCAGTTGATTCATCCTTGCTTTGGTGTTCTTTGGTCATCCTTTCAGACACCTAACCACACCAATGTAGTCGATGGAGGAAGGC
>QLOD02000002.1:17273269-17294394 GCA_003260245.2 Sideroxylon spinosum
GATGCCTTTTCTAGACTTTGTGAATAGTCAACTGAGAATCTAAGACAAAATTTTACAGGAAGTACAATTTATTGATAATCTAAATAAACAAATTATATTTAACAAAGTAACCCAGAACACTTGGAAATAATATTGCAGGGAATAATAAAGAAATAAATGTTTAAAAAAAATTACCAGCTTTTCACTCAACCCTTCCTCTATACACACAAATAAATAAATGAATAAAATCCAATTAAATTAAATATCATACAGAAAAGGTAAGGCACTGCTTCAAAAAACCAATGTGATAACACCAACGTGAAAAAGGAATTGACAATACCAGCTTGTACAATCAAAATATTAAACAGCAGCAGCCCAAAGAATAAAGATGGAAATCTACAAAACAACTTACCATATGGTAATAACATGCTGACTGTAGACGAGACTTCCTCAAGAAAATATTTGCACTGCATAGAACTTTTTCTATAAAATTCACATTCTTCTGTTACAATAGGGGCATTCTCTATGCAAACTTTAATAGCCTACAAACACAGAAATTAAACGGATACAAAAGTCAAACCAATATAGAAGACCTAGAAATAACAACTATTTATGGAACTCAAGAGACCTAAACACCAAGGAATAATGATTATAGATTCCATCAGTATCAAAAGAAATTCACAGTTCTTCTTTCTTCATTCATATCTTGACGTAATAAAACTCCCAGTATAACCCTACCTCATAAGCGCATAGGAGACCAAGATCGTTGAGGCAATACAAGATCTTTGCATGGTCATTGGACAGCCGTTTTCGAAGTGCCTTGTACTTATCCTCCGTATCTCTGTACTGACCCGGCATTGACCCTTGCAACTCAACCAACAAAGCATCAAACTGTTTATGCAGAAAACCAAAATTCTCTAGTAAGTTAACCTCATTTTTATAATAGAAGTGTATCAACACGCATCATGTGTACATATATTAACGATTAAATTATATGCACTATTGTGTGCACAATCAACGCATGTGTGTGTGCCCACGCGTGCGTGGGTGCACTTGGGATACCTTTTCCCATGATGATTCCATTTTCGCTTTTAAATCCATATTTAGAGACACTGGTGGATCATAAAATCTACAAATTTCTTTTGCAGAGGGGATGATTTCCTCCAGTTCTGTTCTATTTTCTATTGTATAAATCTGCACAAACACACAGCAAGAGTCAGTTCGTGAAACATCAAATCAGATGCACAATGCAGGCTTAAATCCACTAAATTTTCAATATAATAGAATTCAAAATTGCATAAGCAACCTGAGAATCCAAGATTCCTTCAAGTTCCGATATTTGCTCCTCACAATCCATGATGGATGAGACACCTGACGTCCAAAGGCATACAAACAAAATGAATATAAATCTGTAACAAGAGATAACAAATTAGAAATTAAAAAGATAATTGGAATGAAAGGAAGTAAAAATATTCAAGTTATCTTTCAAAGATATGAACACCATCAAAAAACCATAAATCGATTATGGTTGAACTTTAGTGCAGCCCTAGGTTTATAGAACAGGCGCCTTCACAACTAAGTAGAACTCTATGAAAACGAGCTTCAAAACCCAAATCCAACAAGTACATTTCCGCAAATAATATGTGAGGCATTTTACAAGTTCATAGTTTAAAATACTTAGCATTAAGTCATTAACAAAGAAGAGCAAAAATGTTATTTCATATTACCCAATCACAATAAAGAAGGGCAAAAATGTTATTTAATATTACCCAATCACAATATCCCAATCCCGCCACATTTTTTTACCACTAAACATGGGTATGAGATAAACTATCCCATTCCACCTGTTACCATTCAACCAAATGCGCCATCATTAGTGACAATCCTAGTACACCAAGTCTCAAGTCACGTGGTCCATATACAAAATTAATCTCAAAACAAATAAATAAACTAAACTAAACTCTATATCAATCTTTCAAAGATTTGACGCGTTTACCCACTTACCAAAATTGGACAAGGGGACAAAGCCACTATAAGCTGAAGTACTGGCAATAACTAAAAATTTTCAACGAAACAAAAGGATTTTATCAGAAGCAAATGCAAATGGCAACTATAGCTGCAATTTGCATCAGGCCAACAAGCCAATGACGGCTAAACTTGATCCATTTGTCTACTTTGGCCTGTATTTATATGCATAATCCTTAGATTGATCTTAGAAAACAAGACACCATTAGGGAAATCAACTCAGGAAAGTACTGCAACCAGTGAAAAATGTAAACACAGATATAGACAATGTCTCACATGTCCGAGATATATTGATACATTAAAGTATTTAGCAATATTGGTTTTCCAACTTAGAGATATATCTTTTTTCCATAAAAGTCATCAATAGGTAATATAGCCTAAGCAATATTGTTGTTGATGGCATTTCCATTTCATCTATTAGCATGTTAGATACATGTCAATGTAATAATATATGTAATTCAGTTTACCGTGTGAAGAACAGTTCTTATTTTGTTAAGTTTCACAACTTTGTTTCAATCTCAAGATTTGATAATTGTTTTTTCTTTTTAATTTATTTATTAACAACTATGAAACATCAGTATATTCATAATTTTCAAGATGCATCATTTTTTATCTATAAGTCTTCTTTTATCTATGAAGAGCATGACAAACATCACTGCACTATTTTAGGAGTGCAGAAACACCGTTTTCCCTTTCACTGTCTTCTTCTTTTCCGCACCATCTTTATACTTGAATACAGCAACTATTAAAAATGTCCGTTATTGATAGAATCAACTGAATAGAACAAGAAAAGAAAATATTTGGCCCGTTTGGAACTCTACAAAACTCCACAAATCTCTACAAATCTCTATAAAGTTTTACTTTTCTACTAACTGCACGAATACTGAGGCTACAACTTATACAAATTCATACTAACCTTTTACAACTCCAAACATGTAGGTTCTAAACTTCCAATGTATAATGACCAAAGCTCCCAAGAAAAATAAGTGTAGATTCAAAATGAAGTCAATAGTAAAGAAGATTGAAAACAAATTTAAAAAAAAAAAAAAATTGTCCACAAAATTAAACTTGAGAATAATAACAAAAAGGTTATAAGAACTACCTTTCCTTGTTACAGGGGAGGCCGTCATTCCAAAAATCTTTGGCTTATTTGCAGATTTATGATAAAATTCCTTCAAATTTTGTAATATCAGTAACATGCACATATACACTAATAACAAATGAAAGAAAGAATGGTCAGGGGTGCGATAAAAGTCGACAAAGTAGTACCTTCATAATTTTTGTGTAAGGATGGTTACCAGTGGCATGATGACATTCATCAATTATCATTAAGCATACCATTTCAAAACTCAAGAATGCCTTCCTCAAGGCATCAAGTAAAATCTGAGGTGTCATAACCAATACCTGTAAAATAAACCAAAAAATTGTATATGTGATGTGCATTACTATTATGCTGCAAGCACTAGATATGATTTGATATACCAAAAACAACTTGCATTTTGAACATGGTCGCATTGGACTATTTCTATTATGTCAAAGCCACTAGAAATATATCAAGATGGATTCAGACAAAGCTTGCAAGGTTTAAAACAGGATTCACTGGGTGGGAAAAGTTTTACCTCTCTAACAGAGCAAGGATTACACTCATCAAGAGCACTTTGTCTAACCTACCAAATTATTTTTTTATGTTTCTTTCTATGGTGCCACTTTCAGTGGTAAAGAAACTAGAGAAACTGCAAAGAAATTTCTTATAGGGTGATGTTAAGGAATAATTTTAGGTATCATCTGTTTGATTAGGAACAATATGCCTACCTATTCAAGGAGGAGGCATCTGGCTTTTGCATATTGAAAATTTCTCTTGAAAATTTACTTGTAAGAGAGGCAGATTTCGAAGGGATGTGGTGTTTGATAACTATGGATCTTCGGGGTGTAGGTGGTCTCAGGTGGTGCGGGAAAAGGGGGGTGTGATGGTATGTCTCTATGGAAAGGTATTTAGATTATATGATTTGGTGCATTTTATAGAGTTTGTGTGGTTCGTGACAAAAGGGTCAAATATTGAGTCATCCTTGGTACAATGATAAGAGAATGCAGGATATTTGCATGCAAATTTACGATTTAGCTGTGGATAGGAGGCGATTATAGCAAATTTTTTGTCTTTTAAATGAGGCAACTGTTGATTGGAGAATTAATCTTCAAAGATATTCATGATCTGGAACTTAATTGTTAGGTTGACATACTTCGATTATTGTATTCCAAAAGGATTGATATTGACCAAAATTGATTTCGGTGGCCAGTTTCCAAATCTGAAATTTTCAAGGTAAAGACTTGCTATTATGCTTTGTGTAGTGGTGGAGAGGTGAATTTTCCATAAAAAATAATTTGAAATTTGACATGCCTTCAAATGTAGCTTTTATGTATTAGGGTTGTGATTGAGAAAATATTTTTACTACTGATAATCAAATAGTAAGGAGATCTGGAAAAAGATTATAGTAAATTTACGTTTTTCATGTGATAAAGTTAGTGAAACTATTGACCACCTTTTAGTTCATTGGGCTGGAGAGTTTCGGAATATAGGTTCTTTTGAATTGATTTGGACTTTTCTTTAAGAATGTGTTAACAAGGACTTATGGAGAGAGAAGAAAGTATAGGGAAAAGTTAAGAAAACGAAAGGAAATGAGAAAATATTAAACTTATTTTAATTTTTTTTGATATGGTTAAGAAAATGAATAGATATTTGTCGAAGAGTTTAAATTTTTTATTTAACTAATCATAGAAAGTAAGGGGGCGTTTGGAGTGACAAAAAGTGAGATAATTTGATAAAAGTTGTGGATTCGTCATTCATGCAGTGAGATAAAAAGTAAATAACTTTTAGAGATTTTCAGAAATTTTCAAAGATTTATAGCGTGCCAAATGCACCGTAAGTATAAACAAGTAATTTCATTTCCCTCTACCTCTTTCCTTTCAAAAATTTTTGTTCCAAAGACACCTTAAAACCACCAAATGTTTTTAGTCTTAATTGGGGGCAAGAATTCAAAAAAGAAGGAAAACTTCATGTTTATGTCCCTTTAAACTTGGATGGTTCTTATGAGTGAATTATCTTAGTATAGATTGAAGATTATTTTTTTTTTTTTAATTTATTTTATATAGATTGATGTTAATAAGCCCGACAACACAAAAAAGTAAAGGCTTCTACCTTAAAAATTAGGTGTTAAGGTGAGAGAAGTCTATCTCTTATAACGGAGGAATAACGTTTCTAATGGGATGATGTGAGACAACTTCTACAAGTTCCTCACATTGGCCCGCATGGACATGAGCACAGTGTGAATTGTGGTGAGGCCGAGTTGAAACCCACTTTGATACCATGTAAACTTTTGTATTCAAAGTTGTGAAAAAACTGTACAGAATATCCTCCTATTTATAATACAATGGACAGCTAAAACAAGGAAATAAGATTTCTAAATTACAGCATAAACATTGATGTAATCATCCTACCATAATTACAGGGATTTCTACAACTGATTTTCAGTAGATAAATTCAGATTTGCAGAATCTTTTTATATGTTTTTGAAGAAATGGATGCTTAGCTTTGACTTTGGGTCATTTTTTTTTTTTAAGTAATCGGGTGCCCTCCCTTGATGCGTTCTGTTTATAAATTTACTTATCAACAAAAAGTTATGCATTTATAGATCATTATATTTTACCAACAACTATCTTAATGAATCTCATCGCTTTGAAAATAAGAATAAACCAACACAATTATTCACCAAGGGGTTGATTGATAACTCCATTTAAGTACTTAAATCACAAATTTTTTTCAACGGATCTTCCAATCAATGCTTTTCTAATGTGCAAAATTTAAAACTGAAAATCTACATCAAAGAGGACCTAAGTTTAAGGCAGATAAGATCGGCTACTCATCAAATGCTCAATAGTCTCAATGACAGGTAGTTTTAAATTTACAGCTCACAAAATGATGCAGCGGCTGAAATCAATTAATCTTGTGGCTGAATTCCCAAAATAATAACATAGAAGTGTGCAAGAACATTTTCAAGACATTGGGAAGAAAAGATTTTGGAATTGAATGGTCTTTCTTTGGAACTCTTCAGCACTTATGATTGACCTAGGGAATGGGATTTCTTTTGGAATTAATAAAGCAGTTATATTGACTGTTGGAATTAGGAAAGAGTGACTTTTCAGATTCTATCCTTTCTAGATTTTACTTCTATATATATATCCCATTGTATCAGGAAGAGGCAGATTTAAAGTTAATCAGAATTCTAGTTTTATTAAAACAGTTTCAGCTTTATTGGGTTGCTTGAGTATTGCTACTCTAGCTATTGCTCTCCTTCAACTCTCTAAATTGATTTTCTCATCATTTCTCTACGATTGATTTTCTTCATCCTTTCCCAATCAACAATCTTTGGCTTTCCTCTTCTTTCTCACATCAAATTGAGTTGTTCTCACCATGCAGAAGCTCTCCCTTTCAGCTTGATAGCCACCAACTTGACCTTCTTGTTGTCAGGTATTTCTTTGTACTCAAAAATTCATTCAGCAATGCTTGACCAATGATAAAATCTTCAGCTTATAGAGTACCACTAAATTCTGGAATTTCAAATTTAATGTTAGCTTCCCATCTCTGATCATTCCTCCTTGGTGGTTCTTCTTGAGGAGCTCTCCTGAAGAATGGTTCTCAAAGGCATCCTCCAACTCAAGTTCATCTTCATCATGAGTTGAGGATTCCATTTGAGCTAGGCGTTGGGTCAACATCTCAACTTGCCTCCGTAATTGATTCACCTCTCCTCTCATATCATTCGGATGATTGACTGCTACAGCAGCTGGTTGGCGTCCTCTACGTCTTGGAGGCATTTTCAGCGACAACATAGTAGAAGAGTGCAGATTATCCTGCCCTGATACCTACATTAGTTGGTATTTGATCTCAAGGGCAGGAAACTGGACAGCATAACAACCCTATTGGAGCCTCTCCGGGGTCCACATCAATCCGTGGAAGTCGAGCAAATGCAGCTGGCACTCACCAAACAGTGCTGGATTTTGCTCCTTTAAATGTGGGGAACCAGGCCATAAATCATCAGATTCTCAACGTAGCTCTACAAGTCATTGGGAGAATTCGAAACAACTCATGATTGATGAAGAAGAACTAGATTATGATGATGATCTCAATGATAAACCAGTGTATGATGAAGGAGTTGACAATAGCAGTGAAGGAGACTTGGTATTCGGTGATGTAGGTGAAGCTTTAGTCATTCAGAAGACACTCTTGCTGCCCAAGGAAGAAGCCAATGATGATTTTCCATACCAGTTGTACCATTGAAGGCAAAGTATGCAAGTTGATCATTAATAGAAGTAGTTGTGAAAATGTGGTCTCTCAAGAAGCAGTTGAAAAGCTAAAGTTAAAGCAAGAGAAGCATCCAAAACCATACAAGCTCTCTTGGTTTAAGAAAGGAAGCAAAGTGATAGTGGATGCAAGGTGCTTAGTGCCCTTTTCTATTGGTCAAAAGTACTTTGCCAATGTGTGGTGTGATGTGGTCAACACAAATGCATGCCATATCCTTCTTGGAAGACCCTGGCAATTCGATCAAGGTACAATCCAAAATGGAAGACAAAATACCTACAGTTTCTTCAAAGATAATGTCAAAGTTGTTTTGGTCTCAACCAAAGAAAATAGAGTTGTAACCACTGTGGTTAAGGAGAAGGACAATTTTTTATGGCTCTAAGATTATGGGCAGCGTGGAAGAAGCTGGAACTATGTTCATCCTAGTCGGCTGTGAAGTTGAAAATTTTGTTTCAATACCAGATGTTGCCAAGCCATTACTAGAAGAATACACGTACATTATGCCTAACAAACTTCCTTCTGGATTGCCACCTTTAAGGAATATCCAAAATCAAATTGATTTGATTCTAGGATCAATCTTACCGAACAAGCCAGCATATCGCATGAGTCCAAAGGAGCATGAAAAATTGCACAAACAAGTGATGGCAATGAAAAAGGGCTTAATTAAAGAAAGCACGAGTCCTTGCGCAGTACCGACTTTATTAGCTCCAAAAAAAGATGATACATGACGAATGTGCATTGATAGCCGTGCAATCAACAAAATCATGATCAAGTATTGTTATCTTATTCCCCATTTAGAAGACATGTTGGATCAACTTACTGGAGTCAAGGTGTTTTCAAAGCTGGATTTACGAAGTGGATATCACCAAATTCATATCCGGCCTAGTGACGAATGGAAAATGGCTTTTAAAACTCGTGAAGGCTTAACGAATGGCTTGTAATGCAATTTGGATTGTCCAATGCACCAAGTACATTCATGCAGGTTATGAATCAAGTGTTGAAGCCATTCATCAGAAAGAGTACTTTTGTTTATTTTGATGACATTTTGGTTTACAGCTCTTCAATTGAAGACCACATGAAACATTTGCGCGAAATTCTAGAAACTTTGCCGGGAGAAAAGTTGTACGTTAACTTAAAGAAATGCAGCTTTGCAGCCTCCAGTGTGGTATTTCTTGGCTATGTGATTTCAGCTGAAGGTGTTAAAGTAGATTTGTCAAGGTAAAAGCTATCCTCGAATGGCCTACTCCTTGAACAATTCATGATATCCACAGCTTTCACGGGCTTGCCTCTTTTTATAGGCAATTTATCAGGAATTTCACCACAATAATGGCTCCCATTACTAGTTGTTTAAAGTCTGAAACAAGAGGGGACTTCAGAAGCTGAGGGCAGTTTTCAGTTGATAAAGAAAAAGACGTCGGAGGCACTAGTACTTGCTCTACCTGATTTTGAAAAGGTTTTTGAAGTGGATTATGATGCATTCAAAGTTGGTATAGGTGCTGTCCTAAGTCAGGAAGGGCATCATATTGCATTCTGTAGTGAAAAACTCAACGGTTCTTGGCTTCGATTCTCCACTTATGATGTGCGATTCTATGCTATCATTCGAGCATTAAAGCACTGGCAGCATTACTTAGTGCAAAGGGAGTTCATTCTCAACTCTGATCATGAAGCTCTCAAGTATATAAATAGCCAACAGAAGTTGAATAGGAGGCATGCTAAGTGGGTAAGTTTTTTTACAAGGGTTCACTTTTACGTTGAAGTATAATGCTGGTGTCCAAAATAAAGTTGTCGATGCTCTAAGTAGAAGAAGTTCACTATTAACAGTAATGAGAGTTGAAGTTCTGGAATTGGCACCTTCAAAGAGTTGTACACGGAGGATGAATATTTTGCTCCTATAATACAAGCTGTTACGACAGGTGAGGGTAGTGATTACTCCATTCATGAAGGATTTCCTATAATACAAGTTGTTATTTTGCTCTAAGTAGAAGAAGTTCACAGCTAACAGTGCTGAGAGTTATAGTTCTGGAATTTGGCACCTTCAAAGAGTTGTACATGGAGGATGAATATTTTGCTCCTATAATACAAGCTGTTATGACAGGTGAGCATAGTGATTACTCCATTCATAAAGGATTTCCCTTCAAAAGGTTGCAACTTTTTGTTCTCGATTGCTCTCTAAAGGAAAAGATCGTCATTGAGCAACATGCCTTGGGTCATTTTGGCCATGCATGCACAGAGATGCTCAAAGGGTGGGACAAGCAATGCAGGTTGATATCCCCCTCTTCCCATTCCTTTAAAACCTTGGGCTCATATAAGTATGGATTTGTTCTTGGTCCTCCAACCACTCAAAGGAGTTTGGATTCAATTATGGTAGTGGTGGATCGATTTTAAAAAATGGCTCACTTTATTCCATGTAGAAAAACCGTGGATGCAACAAATATTGCAAACCCATACTTTAAAGAGGTATTTCGTTTTCATGTTATCCCTTAGTCCATCACTTCTTATCGTGAATCAAAGTTCATTGGGCATTTTGAAGGACTATATGGAAGAAAATGGGAACTGAATTGCAATTCAGTACGGCATACCATCCTCAAACAGATGATCAAACCTAAATTGTCAACCGAAGTTTGGGTAATTTGTTGTGATGTTTAATTAAAGGCAATAATAGTGGGATTTGGTGCCTACCCTATGCGGAGTTTGCTTACAATAATTTTTCAAAAATCGGACTACCCAGCGGAGTCCATTTGAAATCGTTAATGGACAAGGTCCAAACAGTGTTCTTGATCTAGCTCCCATTCCAAACTTAAAGAAGGCTAGTGTGAAGTCTAGAGAAATGGCTGATCATATCAAGGCTATACATGAGCAAGTGCAAAATCAAATTGAACTACACTGCAAAATACAAGGCAGCAGCTGATGTTCATCAATGCAAGGTTAATTTTGAAGAGGAAGATCAAGTGTGGGTTGTGTTGACAAAAGAGAGAATTCCAACAGGTATGAACTATAAGTTGCATGATCGAAAAGGTGGACATTGCAAAATCTTGAAGAAAATTAATGAGAATGCTTATTAGATTCAGTTGCCAAACCACATTCTTACCTCAGATGTTTTTGATGCAAATCACCATTACCCTTACATTGGTGACCTATCTCAAGACTCAAACTCGAGGTCTGAGTTTCTTGTGGGTAGAAAGGACTGATGCAGTGGCCGAAACCAACTAGTGTTGTGGTTGAATTTCCAAAATAATAACCTAGAAGTGTGCAGGAACATTTTCAAGATATTGGGAAGAAAAGATTTTGGAATTGAATAGTCTTTCTTTGGAACTCTTCAGCACTTTTGATTGACCTGGGAAATGGGATTTCTTTTGGGATTAATAAAGCAATTATAGTGACTGTTGGAATTAGGAAAGAGTGTCTTATCAGATTCTATCCTTTCTAGATTTTACTTTTATATATATATCCTATTGTATCGGTAAGAGGCAGATTTAAAGTTAATCAGAATTCTAGTTTTATTAAAACAGTTTCAGCTTTATGGGGTTGCTTGAGTATTTCTACTCTAGTTATTATTTTCCTTAAACTCTCTAAATTGATTTTCTTATCATTTCTCAACATTACAAAAGAATTTTTGTCTAAATTTTTATTTGAAAATTAAATATTGAAAGTCTTAGAAATGAAGATTTTTGGCACTGAAAATATCAATTTATTTAAATGACCTTTACTCACGGAAAATAGAATAGCAACAATCTGTAAGTTCTTTTCCAAAATGACCTTTTGTCCATCGGTTTTTGATGACAGCAGTTATTTTAATAATAGATAAAAAGATTAGAAAATAAAGAGAACATCTCAAATTCATAAGAGAGAATAAAATGAAAGAAAAGAGGGATAAATCGAAGAAGGAAAACGTAGAACCACCCATTCTCTTTCATTGCAGTGAAAAAGTAAAAGTACAGCTTATTTTAAATTGTTGTCATAAGGTACTTTCGTTTTTTTCTTTCCCTATTACTTTAGGGATCTAAACATTATTTTTCTCTTATTGCAAAACACCTTCCTCAATCCAGCCCCTTTAAATAATCATATTATGTTCTAAAATTTATTGATATTTGTCAAAAATTAATTGTTAACTATCTTAAAAAGATCTTCTAACCTTGCTTTCCAAATAGACCACTTCACCCATCAAAAGCCCATTGAAATTGAATATTGTCTTTTGTTCCCTTAATATATTGTTACTTCCAATATATTTGTAACTTTGTTTACTAAGAATCTTATGAAGATTTAAAATTTAAAATTTCCTTGATATTATGTCCACTTTAATTCAATGATTTTCAATTTAGATTGAAATTTAATACCAAAAGCTAAAAGTGAATGACTTATTTAACTAATAGATTGTATATACAATTAGATCACTTTTAATTGCTTTTCGAAACTATTATGCGTTCTTAAAATATTGTACCACTTTGCCCATGTTTTCAAAATGAGCTAGATACTCATTGAGACAAAATTTTGTTATTCCACCACTATTCCGTTTTGATCTCTTAAAAGAATAACCGTTTTCAAACATTCCAATAAAAATAAATAAAATTTCTGTTCCTTAGTTATAAGATTAGACAAATCCAACACATTAAAGCTTGTCCTATAAAGGATGAAGGCAAAAAACTCGAAAAGGGCTGAAGATGGACGCATACAAGAAAACCATTACATCAATATTTTAATAATGTCGATAAAGTCAAGGAGCTAGCTGAAGTGGAAACGGCATCCCAGCCAGACCAAAGATCTTGAGTCATATCCTAATGAATAATATTTGCTTATAAAAAAATAATTTAATGTAGAAAAAAATAATAATAATAACATGAGATGTTGAAGGATCTAACTCACATCCTGTTCATGAATTTCCTTTTCCCAGCACTTGGCATTCCACTCATCAACCCCCTTGGCTCCGTAGTATTCTTCCACATGAAGATTTGTATGAACCTTTATAACTTCAAATTGCTGCAATGCACAAAAGGACTTCCTCTAAACAAATGAAGTGGTAATCAAACCATACAACATTGATCTAAATTAGGTGATTTATGGTTAGCATGGAAAACAAGCATAAACTACCATTTAAAAGGAAAAGGAAAAAGAATAAAACCCTTTATTTCCAAATTAAACAATACTAAAGGCGTTTGGACCAAAGATTTGTAGAAGGGGGAATGCAAGGAAAATAAAATCACTTAAAGATATTAAATTTTCTATTATTAACCAAATAAAAATTAAATCTTTTAATAAATATCTATTTTTTTTACAAGTAGACAAAAATTCATTAAGAACACATCGAGAGATGCGACCTAATAACAAGATGCCACAAAACAGCCCATAAACTAAAGAATCAAACAAATATCTATTTATTTTCATCCCAATTTATTTTTTCTTTTTTCAATCCAAGATCCAAACATACAGTTAAAGGATGTATATAGATATCCAAAAGAAAGCCACAACTTTGCAATTCAAGGAGAAACTAAAACCCAAAAGGGCAAAGAAAGGAAGTGCATTAGATTAGACAAATAAATGCATGTGGTATTAAAACAAAGAAAGAAACATGCCTGGTGAACAAGGTGAACAGTGGGAGCTAAGAATATAATCAATTTTTTGTGGGCAGAGAGACTGAGAGATGGACCAATGTGTTTGATGATCATGACAGCAATCATTGTCTTGCCAGCACCCGTGTCTAACACTGCAATTGTGTTTCGTCGGATTGCAACTTGAAATACCTTCAATTGATATCTATCACCCAAAAATAAAAAAGTAAAAAAATAAAAATAAAATTGATTGATATCAAACACAGACAAAAAAAAAAAAAATTAAAATAAAATTAAAACCCACAAAATAGTTTAAAAAAAATTGGTAACAAGAATTGGAACTTAAAGGAGCAAGTAGAAGAAAGAATGAGAGAGAGAAAAAAAAAAAGGCATACTCTCGAGGCCGAAAGTTGCCTGGAGTGAGAGTAGTAGCAGCAATAATGTCGACGTCCATAGTATCAGCAGCCTTCGAATTCATGATTTCGAAGCTTCTCTTCCTGGGGTTTTCAGCCTCCGGGGAATGCATGTTGAAGGCCAACACACAACGGCTAATAATTTAATTTAACGGAAGAGTCAACAAATAGACCTATAATTATCAACAACGAGAATGAATTGATGTACCGATCGAGAGAGAGAGAGAGAGAGAGAGAATGGGTTGCAGGAATCGATCAAAATCAAATATGTAATTGATTTATTCTCTCGCCTCTTCTATCTTCACTGGGCAAATCAATTGCGATTCACTCACACAGAGACAGAGACAAAGATAGAGAAATTGAAAAGAATAAACAATAAACTGTCACAAAGAGATGGTCACGTAGAGCTTTAGCCAGTTACTTGTAAGCTCTGGACCTTGGGCGTCGAAGGGTTTGAACAGTTTAAATAGAAAACGAACCCACGCCATTACTCCAAGTCCGGTTTTGTAAAAATTATAAAAAGTTAGATAAAAATAAGATAAAATATAGATTCGTAAAACGTAAATTGAGATAAAAAGTAAATAAGTTTTAAGAAGTTACTAAAGTTTCTTTACACGCCAACGGTGCTTAAATTACAAAAATCTCCCTTAACTATTGGATAATTATACTTTTTATCATTAACATTTAAAAACTTTTTACTTACTTTCGATATTTTAAAATACTATTAACTTTAACCCCTTCTATTTAATCAAGTGTTAAATCTTAATATAAGAGCCGTTTAGAATGAAAAAAAAATTTTTAATTGAAATTTTTTGAAACTTAAAATGTAAAAGTTGTTTTGTAATAATGTTTGGATGCTTATATTCGATTTGATATAAAATTATTAAAAATTATATAAAGTGACACATGACAAAATTTTAGTGGAACATTTTAAAAATTTTTGGAGTTTTGTAAAACTTTTGGGTACAAAAGTCAGTATAACTTTTTTCAAAATCTAGCAAAATCTGTTAAAACGTATTATAATGACTTGTTCTAACAGTTTTAACAAATTTTTTGAAAACGTTAGAATTTTTTAAAGTTTGAAAAAATTGGAACTTTTGAAATTTTTTGGAGTCTTTTTTAAGTTGGTTGGAGCTCCAAACGACCCCATAAAATGTCAAAATAAACAAAATTTTAGATGCTTTTCTTATTTTATTTCTTTCACTCTCACATTTTTATTAATTTTCTTTAGAAAAATGCCCAAATATTTTTGGTTTTTACTTTTTTTTTTTTTTATCTTTACCTTATGTTTAGAAATTTTTGTTTAAAAAAAAAAAAAGATGAAGATATGAGAAATAAAAGTATAATAGAAAAATACCTAAAATTTTTGTTTCTTTAACCTTTTTGTTAAGTTATAATAGTTAATTTAATAGAAGTAAATTAATGTTAGCAACATTTTAAAATAAATGAAGTAGCTATATTTTCTTAATATCGAGGAAAAATAAATGTAGTTACTCAAATGTTGAAAGAATATCTATATAATTTATCCTAAAATATTTAATTATAACTTTAATATATATTATAAATATATTTTATAACATTAGATTAATATCTCTTAAGAAATTGAATTCACCCAATCCTGCGTTTTTACCTTATATAGTGGTTTTTTTTTCTATATTTAAAAAATAAATTATTGAAAAAATAATGTAAAAGAAAATAGCTATTTGCGAATATACTATTAATAAAAATGCATTTTAAAAATATAATTTCACAAAATCTAAAAAAGTGTTATCAAAATACAAAATTCACCAGTCATGTATTTTCAAATTGTATTTTTATTCTTTTTTTTTGGAAAATGTATTTTCAAGATACATTGTCGGCCTTTACTTGAAACGTATTTTCAAAATGTATTTACTTCAGCTTATTAGAATAAATATTATATATATATATATACTCTGAAGCCTTTCTTAGGTATCCACTTATTGAATTTTTTTTTTATTTCTTAAGCCTTTATTTATTTATTGAATGTAATTCTTAAGCTTTTATTAGTTATTGGGTACATATTCTAAAATTGACATGTGTCTGAGCTATATATGTTCTTTAACTTTTATTGATTAGTCGATAAATATTTTAAAAATACGTTTGTGTTTTAGATAGATATATGTTCTTTAGCCTTTATCAGGATAGATATTTTAAAAATAAATTTGCATTTTGGATAGATATTTTAAAAATATGTTTTCATCTTGGATCGATATATTGTTCAGCCTTTATTAGTTATTAGATAGATTATCTCAAAATAAAAGATGAAGACACATTTTGAAAGTACATTTTTAGGCAAAAATAGAAATGCTAATAGCACCCTTTGAAAATGCATTTTCAGGGTACTGACATAATTTGTATTTTAATTATATGAAAATTGTATTTTCAAAATGTGTTTTCATTATCTACAAATAGTTTTTCGTGGACAGCATTTCCTTAATTATTTATTTTTTAACTATAAAATAAAAAAATCTTATATAATTAAGGAAAAGAATTCTTCAACTTAGTCACACAGAAAAAATATTTCTTAATCTATGCACCAGTGATTGTCTAATTTTACACCCCAGTGTGAGGTGATTGAATTGATAGCAATAAAAAAATTTATCGGTAGGAGCCAGATCGTGTCCATAGAGAGCTATTTTAGAAAACCATTCAATGACAAAACTTTTAAGAAAAATTATGTTTGGGTTTGCAAGCCTCACAACGAATTATAAATTAATCTTTAAGTTTAAAAATATTGATTGATTTAATGAAACTTAAATAATTATTGAAAAGTCTAAGTTCAAGTCAAGTCAAGTGACAATTTCAATGATTCTTCAAGGATTAAATCATAACTCAATTTAAACCGAAAGTGCAAAGAGTAGATTGAAAAATAAATCATTGTAATTAAAATGAGGATTGATTAAATATAGTTGTGAAAGTTTAATTAAACATGATTAAGTCATAAGATCAAACATCTAATTTGCATAACTTTTGTAGGGTGTAAGAGAGCTCTAAGTGTAGAAATTCTCATACAAGATATAAAGTTCTAGTTTGGCAAATCCAAATAAAATTAGGATTAATTTAATTAAAGACAATATTTCCTAATCGAATGAGAATTGAGTTTCCTAAAATACTACTAATATAGTTAAGAAACCTAGACAAAGAAGGAAACTGAAGGAAGATAGATTTATTGAAGATCAAGAATTGTCCAGAGAGTATCAATAAATTCCAGTGTGATCTACAGGCAAGCCGCAAGATGCTCGCTGATTCGAGAAGTCGAATTATGTGAAGTTCCTATTTCCTAATAGATTAGGTCTTCAGTATCCATAAATATATAATTCTATATTCATTGTAAATAACTGACTACCTCTAAAATTGCGTCTATAAAATACCCCCAAGTGCAAGGGTGTGCAATGTAATTTTAACTCGATGAGAATGAGGTCGAATCCATAAGGAACCTATTATTTTAATTTCTAAGTTTCCAAAGATGAAAGTAATTTACTACCTAGTCCAGAAGTGATGATTTCAAATGTTTAGAGGTTTTGGATTGATTCCAAATTATAAATAATTGCAAAGTTCTCAATTAAACTTAACTGAAACAAAATATTAAAACTTAGAATTTAAAATGACAAATAACTAAAATTAAAAGAGGTAATTCAACTAATGGATAAAGGTCTTGATTCAACTTTCAATTTCGGGAGGATTGATTATTTCACAAGGTAATGTGTTTTAAGACACGATCTAAGTTTTACGTAAAGGAAAAATAGATCGGAAAGATGTTTTCGTGAAAGCTTATAAAATTCTCCCTAACTCAGTTTTATATTCACGTTTAGGATTATAAAATAGGAAGATGTTCTTTTGATAATATTAGGGTTTAGATTTAATATATTCATCTCAAAAATATTGAAGAAGTTTTTAAGATTCAAAAATCGTTATCAGGGATTACAAAGAATATGATCAAGGGTTTTTATTTTCGAATGGTTTTGAAACGAATGAAATTAAATTTAAAAAGTTTAGATCTCTACGTGTATGTTTTCGCACAATACACGTAGGTCTATGCACTTCACAAAGTTTACAATACACATAGGTCTGTGCACTTCACAGAGTTTATAATTATCCACCCTTCCTTGATTTATTGAATCAAGAACTAGAATTTTAACCTAACATGGAATTGAAAAAAACACAAGTAATAAAAATAAGAACAAGATAAGAAATTGCATTTATTGAATTAAAATGAAAATTCAAATATTGTACTTCTAAACAACACGAAAAGTAGCCAATGTTGATAATGCTTCAACAAGAACTCTAAGAACACGAAAGAACATCCTTTAGAATAAAGAAACGAAGCTAAAGAAACCAACAAAAACTCTGTAAAAGACTCTCTACGGCGGCTGGAATGAACTACCAAAATATTCCCTTAAAAGTTTTATTTATAGAGCCTTTCACAAAACCCTAAAAAAATACAAAATTGTACCATAAATTGCCCAGTGGTCCAGACCACCTGTGGCTACGGTCCGAACCACAGTGTTATGATGTTCCTTGGAAAGATTGCAGTGGCCCGGATCGTTTGGGAGATGGTCTGGACCACAGTGTCTATGTTGACTTTCTGCTTTGTTTTTCTCTCTTTATTCTTGCTCTAGTCTGAATCGAGACTCTTTGAATGGGCACCAAAGGCTCGTTGTTGTTATTTTCATCATCTTCATCACTATTAATCATGATTATTTCCTCTTCTTTCATGAATTAAAGAGAATAAAACAAATAAGTGATAAAAACTTGTAAATTTATTGAATCATGCATGCTTCTAATACTAAGTTATGGATTTCATAATTACACTTTTCAAGTGTAATCACACTCCCTAACTTGAACATTGTTAGTCCCTAGCCATGACTTTATTAAAATAAATATAAACTACTATCTATTTCTCTTTTTATTGGAAACACACCTACATTTAGTTACGTGTAGCAAGCCTTTTAAACCCTTAGGTTATTCCTAGTGGACGAGTGAAGTCTCGTGAGGGTTTATAGTGAATCTACCCACAAAATTCTTAAACTAATTCTATGTGTGATAATAATAATTCCAAAAACTTTTGATTTGAATTTAATATGAAACAAATAGCCAAACTTGAAACTCTTGCATAAATTATTTTCGAATGTACTTCAAACTCACCTAACTTTTCAACCATTTAATTGTAAGTGTGTTAAGTATTATCATTCAATCAACATAGTTAACAAATATACTAAAAGATCACGGTTTTGACTTCAACTCTCACCGGGATGTTCAATCTCAAATGAAATCACTCGAAAGGGGTTACTCTCGTGGTTTATGCATGGATGTAATATCAAATAGGTGCATTGAGCCCAAATCAAAAAGTGATTGAAAGAATTAAAACAGCGAGTGTAGCATAGCTTCATGAATGGAATGTATTAATGCATAAACAAGCAAGTTACTATCAATCACATGAAATAGATCAATGCTCTTATAAGTGTCCTTCACCTAGAGTCCATTAGGTCTTTACTAGGTTGTAGCTTGGCCATGGGGTATTGGTCAGACAAAAAATAGACTGGAAAAATCAAAGTGCATGTCTAGGGATTATAATAATGCAATGAAGTATTCCCCAACTTTTCTCCTTTCAAGTCTTTGAATGCCAAACACTGAAGTTTTATCGTCATTATATATATATATATATTTATGAGCTCACTCCTTTATACACCTTGTTACCAAATTTGCATAAGTATCCCATGACATGTAAGGGTTGGTTTACCTATATATCTAAGGCTAAAGGGTTATAGGTTTGGCTAAAACAAGAAACTTAAAAAAAAAATTTCTTTTTATAAAGGCTCCAAAGTGGCTCTAAAGATAATGTAATCAAAGAGAAGTTATAGGCTTCAAAATATAAGAAAAATGGCCTAACATCACTCTCTAGGTTCATTGTCAGAAGCAATGATCCATATATGCAAATTAAAAATAATATCTTGTGCATTTAATACCAAAGCAAAGTAACGTAATGAAGCTATTCAAGAAAAGTGAAATGGAAGAACTAATATAGATCATTAGTTATAAAACCCTCAAAAATAAAGATTAGGCTCAAAAGCTCACAAAATAAAGGGTTTTAAGTCTCCACATCCGTCTTGGCATACTTGAATAACTACATCTCATGAATTCTAATCCTTAACATGCCTTTAGTTCAATGGTTTTAAGTGGTAAGTCTTTAATACAGAAGAAAAATTTATACTCAATTTAAAATTTAGTTCTCTATTTCAAAATTGAACATCAAATCATCAATTAATTTCATGACTACTACCACCATTGAATTAGAAAATAACCCATTCATTAGTCATTAGTGGTATGTAAGGGAAGTCTACATGTTATTAACCACCCCCACGCCAACTTAAGAGACACATTGTCCTTAATGTGTGTAATGAACGAACAAGAGTTAAGGAAAAATAAAATGGCATAAAATGTATGTAAACAATACGCACCCCAAGTTAAAATGCAAGTGACTAATGATGACAAAACAAGTAAATAATAAAAATAAAGGAAGTAAAAAGAAATTAACTAGAAAAAAATAAAAAAATAAGGAAAAATAAATACCTCATGTTAGCGTCATATGAAGCTAAAATAACATTAATTGAAAGAATAGCTTTATCAAATAAAGGAAAATCTTACGGGGGTAGCTCACCATAATCAGACTCAATGTCAGTACTTTCATCTGTCTCACTATCCAAATCAGGAATATCTTCCAAGCGAGGCATATCATCATCATCCGAGTGTGATGAATTATCTAGTAAGATGATGGTGTCAGTGCCAGTGGCATAATTAGGTACATCAGGCCATTCAACAGATATATCAACCTCAGCTCACTCCGTACGTACCAAAATCTCTAAATCAACCTTGTCCCATCACTCCCCCTCAAGAAACTACTCCGGCGTTATATGGGTTATAGGAGTGAAAATATAAGTAAGAGGTAAAGAATTACTATCCTCAAAGCAATCATTGGAACACTCTTCAATGGGACACTCGAAACTCACTGACATGTCATCCCCTTTAAGATTATCAATATAAATATCAAATTCATTTTCCTCACCTAATGGGTCTGATTGGTTAGACATGATGAACCTGTCTTAGCACGAAATAAATAAAGAGTGGAACAAGAATATTACCATAAAGCTGCCAAACATGAGATTAAAAACAAAGAGAAATAAAAAATAAAAAGATCGTAAGATAAAATAGAAAAAGGAAAGAAAAGAAACAGGTAAGAATGAGCTATGAATGTAGCATAAGACAACCAATAGCATAATCAGAACTCAAACCACAAGAACAAAATAAAAGTTACAACTAAAGGACAAAGTTTTACGAATACAATGTCGAGCATGAAGTCCAAACCCTAAACTCACAAATATTATAAACATTTCAAAACAAACAAATACAGGAAATAAAACAAAGCATTAGTGTGGAGGTGGGTAAGAGGAGTCTCGAAGATGATCCAATATACTTTACAGGAGGTGACCCTGAGTCCGTTGGAACCGCTAAATTTGAAGTAAAAGTTGGTGGTCATCCTCTTGATTGCTCTCAATTTGACTCATCTTTTCTACCAAGGCTCCTGTTTGGGAAGCCAATTCAGCGTTGGATACCTCATGTTCCACTTCCTCATCATCGGCCTCTGTTTATCTCTTTTTAATCCTGGCTATTTAACCCCGAGACTTAGAATATGAGATGATGTTAAACAGGTTCAATCTTGAAGCCAAAGGCATGTCATCTTTGAGCTGGGCACCCTTTCATTTGAAAATTTTTGGTAAGAGCACCGCTAAAGGATAA
>QLOD02000002.1:17299704-17312019 GCA_003260245.2 Sideroxylon spinosum
ATTTATAAGTTTTATTCTTTTAATTGTAGGGAAAAGGATGAAAACATTGAAGTTTTTCACATTGGAGATGGCTTAGAAGATGAAAAGAATCTGTTGTTCAAGCCTTACCAAGGATGGTCCGGACCAGCCCAAAGACCCAGACTGAAGAAGAAAGAAATTGGGAGTGATGACCATTCTGTGGTCCGGACCACTCCCCAGATGGTCAGGACCACCGACTCTTGATGGGCGTGAGATTAAGTTGAATTTTAGGGTCTTTGATGAACTCTTTTTTTTTTTAAAATACGTCTGCACGGTTGACTTGGAAGGATATACACATTCATCCTTTTTCATAATGCTTGAGAGAACTTCTTAAGAAAGTTTTTATATTATTTTAGAGGTTTTTTTATTTTTATTTTTTATGGATTCATACGATGTATTCCTGTTCTTCGTAACACTTCTTTTATCTTACGTTTTTTCAGAGTTGATTTCCGTGTAAGTTACTTTCTTAAGTGTTTTAATATATGATTTGTGGATTTCAATTGATAGATCGGATGATGATTTACGTGTTTGTTGCTTTCGTTTCATTTAAAATAATGTCAGCGTAGAAACCCTAGTTCTTGACTCAACGAATCGAGAAACGATAGTTCATGAAAATACTATGCGATATACGCAGACCCTTCTCATGGATTTTGAAGGCACATGCAGGGATTTACTATTTTAATTCTATTTTAACTTGTTTCGAAGACATTCAAAAACGAAAATCTTTAACCATATTCGTTGAAATCATTGGTATGGGTTTTTGATTATAATTATCTACATATTTTTGGACAAGATTATAAATAGGTTTCGAGTAAAACCCTAAATTCGTTTGTTTGAAAAGCTTTCGAAAACAAAAACCTTTAACCACATTCGTTGAAATCATTGGTACTGGTTTTTGATTCAAATATTCTCAACAATTTTTAAACAAAACCGAATTTCAATTTTGAAATTAAAACATCCCAGAGTAAAGTAGTGAACCACCTGGACTTGCAAGTTGAATCAAGGACTTCTCTATTATTGGTTTCGTTATTCAATTCAAATTTTCGTGGTAATTAATTCGATTACATTATTTTCAATTTATTCTGAATTTAAAAAAATACATAAATATAGTTGAATTGTTAAATCTCTTTCATAAAGTTAATTTAATTATTAGTTTTAATTTTATTTGTTTTTATTTGCTTTCTTTCTGTTAAATCCTAAGATTTAGTTTCAACTGAATATCAAACTTCATTTACGTTAAATCTAAATTCCCTTAACCTAAAAACTAAATAACATAGGCTTCCCTTGAATTCGACCTCGGACTCACAGAGTTTAAAACAATGACTACCCTCTTGTATTTGAGAGGAAGAACCCAAACACATTTTAGGGTTGGTCACTTGGCCATAGGGTAGTGGTTAGACAAACAAAGGGTAGGAAAATTGAAAGAGCATGTCTAAGGATTATAATGATGGTTCAATGAAACACTCTCCAAATTTTTTCCTTTTAACTCATTGAATACCAAACATTAAAAGGTTTATTGTTTTTTTTTTCTTATTTTCTTTTTATATTTTTTTAATCGGACTGATAATAATGAACTCATGGAATGCTATGTCCCATATTTTGTTTTTTTTTTTTCCAAATGTTTTCTTTTATTCCACTAACATTTTTCACTCATCGGCTCTTCCCTTTATACACTTTGTTACAATTTTTGCACATGTATCCCATGACATGCAAGGGTTGGCTTACCTATATGTTTAAGGCTAAAAGGGTTATAAATGTGGCCAAAATAAGAAACTTCAGATATTATCTTTTTCTTCAAAGGTGTCAAAGTGGCTCAAAGAGTAATGTAATCAAAGAAAGGTCATAGGCTTCCAAATGTAAGAAAGATGGCCTAATATCACTCTCTAAGTTAATAACACTTTGTCAGAGGCATTGATCCATGCATCTAAGTCTTGTGCATTTAATACCAAAGCAAAGTAATGTGATGAAACTATTCAAGAAAAGTGAGATGGAAGAAATGATATAAAATTTTAAGTACAAAATCTTAAAGAATGAAACATCAGGCTTAAAAGCTCACAAAATAAAAGGTTTTAGGTCTTCATCTATGTCTTGGCATACTTAAATGACTAAATTTTATGAACTCAAATCCATAACACACTTTCATTCTTTGGTCTCAAGTGATAAGTTTTTAATGCATTAGAAAATTATATACTCAATTTGAATCAAGTGCCTTATTTAGGATTGAAACCAAATCATTTATTATTTTCATGACGAATACTAACATTAAACCAATTTAGACACATGCAAGGTCCAGTTATGCTAAGTCAAGATAATCTTAATTTGCCCAAGATTTGATTTTTTTTTCTTTTCCATGCATGTCAAACCAATTCATCATGTGAACCCAACCCCTTAACTTAAAATGCACATTATACTTAATGTGAGAACCATTAAGCAAATGTGGGTCCATAGTGTGCTATAGTGAGCATGATGATGAGCATAAAACAATAACACAAAGGGCACATATAAGAACAAAGCACCAAATAAACCAAGCATGCACCCATTATTCAAGCCGCTTAAGGCATCACCTAGTACACCCCCTACCTAGATTCTACAGCACTCCTAACAACAACAGTTATATATATGAAGTATCGATTAGAAGTGCAAGACTAAATAAAAGGGAGAGGAAGTATGTTACCTCAAGAGCTTCCTTATTTGAAGAAAATGAAAGAACTATACAAGAAAAATGTTAGAATTAAAAGAAAATAAAAATAAGGAAAAATAAATAAGAAAAAAGGTTAGTAGAAAGACAAAATAAAAGGAAAAGAAAATAAAGATAAACTAACAAGAAATCAAAAAATAATGAAAGAAAAATCTGGTCTACTATGGATAAAGGTAATGATGAAAGGGTTATCCAACTCCCTTTTTATTTATTTATTTATTTTATTTTACTTTTTATTTTTTACTTAAGGCATACTAATATCACCTCCTAACTTAGTCTCTAGCATTTCTGAACAATAGATAGTATATCCATGAAGTACAAAACTAAATAAAGAAGGATAGTTGAGATATTACTTTGAGCACTTTATTCCTTTGACTTAAACTATACTAAAAGAAAAATAAAACTTCTACAAGCGAAAGGTTAAAATAAACAAATAGAAGTAAGATAAGAGAAAAATAAAATTCAATCTAGGTAGAAAGATAACAAAAATAAAGAAATAAAATCTAATCTACTAATATACAAAAGTTAATGCAAAAATATACTATCCAACTCCTAATCTCTCCCAAGCCTCACCAAACAGTTTTAGGATTGAAGTATTCTCCCCTGGTTTAGGAGATACCGAGAATGAGTGTGCTCCTAGCGCAGACAACACTAAAGAATACTTGGCCTTGTGGGGATCCTTGAATCTCAAATATGGCCCAAATTTATTTGCATACGTGAACACGATATGTGGTTGTGTGTTTTCTAGTATCCCTTTGACACCTAAGAAGTCAATGGAAACTACTCTTTTGGTCTCCACCACTTCTCGATATGTGTGCTTAGTCTTGGTCAAAACATGTTTAGTTCATTTAGTAGGATTTTTAGTTATGGTTACGGCAAAAGAGAAGAGGTATGCACCACTCTAACTCTCAGGCCTATTTATTGAACTCTCAAAGGATGATAAAAAAAACTCACTCTTATGATAGACCTATAAGATTGAAGTAGGAAACCAACCATAATTAGAGTTATACTTCCACTCAAATGTAAGAGGTCTCAATAATTAAGTCATCATGTGTACTAGCCATAGTAGAAAAAAGATATATTAGAAGTAGTCTCAGTGAGTGGTGTGGTAGAAGAAGATGAAACTGAAATAACTGGCTCAACAGTATGCTCATTTGAACCTATAGCATTAAAGTTCTCAAAATGAGTATTAGGATTCTTGACAATGGCTTGTTTGGTTGAGATAGGGTGAGCGCCAAGTGTGGTGTTGGCAATGGGTGGCGTATCCTCCAGATACTCAAAAGATGAAGTCGTGTGCATGTTAGATTCTGGTAGGAGCGAGCCAAAGGTTTCATTCCCTTCACTATCATAACCATTGTCGTAGCAGTCACTCCACTCAAAGTTTAAGGTTTTTGAATTAGGATTTTCTCTTACAAGTAGCAAAAAGGCCCTAGATTTAGCAATTTTAGCTTCAGTGAGTGGTCGGACATAAGGACATGTAGTGGACTCGAATCAATGTAGAGTTAATATTTCTGTAAGTCACATATGCACTAGAATCGACTTTCAAGTTAATTTCTTTCATTTGTTAAATTTTCTCGTAGTGTGACTCAAGAAAGTCCATGCCGACTCTGGAGAAAAGTAAAAAACTTACCATCAGACAGCTCTTTAGGAGTGTGATACATCTCTAAAAATAAACCAGTATAAAAAAAATATAATGATGTGTCCTAAGTCATGATTAAAATCTAGATAAGAGTTTATAAATTCTTAAATCTCTCCCTACATTAATAAATTTCTTCGTCATAATTTTGAGAAAATTTTTCGAGTTGAAGCTGGAGGGTGAAGTTTTGAAAATTTGGGAGAAAAGTTGTAATAAAATCGTTTTGTAACTTGTCCCAAATTTTAATGGAGCAAGTAGTAGCATGACTGCCTCTAGAAATTGCATCTAAAATTACCCCCAAGTGCAATGGTGTGTAGTGTAGTTTTAACTTGGTAAGAACGAGGTCGAATCCACAAGGAATCTACTGTAGTAATTCCTAAGTTTCACAAGATTAAAGCAATTCACTACCAAGTGAAAAGTGATGGTTTCAAGTGTTTGAGGTTTTGAATTGAGTTCAAATTGTAAACAGAAAATAAAATACTTAATTAAACTTAACCTAATCAAAAAATTAAAAATTTTGAATTTAAGATAATAAATAATTGAAATTAAGATGTGATTCAATTAATCTGTAAACGACTTGTTTCAACTTTCAATTCCTGGTGGATTGATTATTTCATAGCGTGATGTGCTTTTAATACACAATCTAAGCTTCATGTAAAGGAAAACTAGATCGGAAAGATATTTTCGTGAAAACATACAAAATTCTCCCTATCTTAGTTTTATACATCGTTTAGGGTTATAAAACCAGAAGATATTGTTTTAATACAATTAGGGTTTTAGATTTAAAGTCTTCATCTCAAAAATATGAAAGAAGTTTTAAGATTCAAAAATCCTTATCAATGATTTTAGAGAATATGATCAAGGATTTTTGTTTTTGAATGTTTTTTAAATAAATGAAATCAAATCTAAGAAGTGTAGATTTCTACATGTACACTTTCACACAATACACGTAGGTCTATGCAGATCATAAAGGTTATAATCATCCATCATTCCTGATTAGTAGAATCAAGAAATAGGGTTCTAGCCTAACATGAAATAGAAAACAACACAAGCAATATAAATAAAAACAAAAAATAAAAGTGCATTCATTGTATTAAAAGAAAGAATCAAATACCGTACTTCTAAAGAATACGCAAAACAATAAATCCTCCAACAAGAGTTCCAAGAAAGCGAAAGAACATTCTTTTAAAAGATAAAACAAAGCCCAAGAAAACTCAAGAAAATATTCAATTTGACGGCTAGAACGGACTCCCAAAATAATCCCCTAGGGGTCCTATTTATAGAGCCCTTTACAAAACCTTAAAAACATAAAAAATAGAATCCTAAGTTGCCCAGTGGACCAGACCACCGGTGGCTACAGTCCGGACCACAGTGTGTTGTCTTCCTTAAATTTCCTTGTAGTGGTCTGGGCCCCCTATAGCGACAATCCAGACCACAGTGTCTTCACAACTTTTGGACTTTTCTATAATGGTCTGAACCGACTGGGAGATGGTCTGGACCGTCCCCTACTCCGATTTTCTGATTTGTTCTTCTCTCTTTGTCTTTGCTCTTGTTCGAATTGGGGCTCTTTGCGTGGACACCGAGGGCTCGTTGTTATTGATTTCGTTATCTTCATCACTGCTAATAATGATTATTTCCTCTTCTTTCCAACATTGAAGAGAATAGAACAAATAGGTGATAAAGATTGGTAAAACTTGTGAATTTATTAAACAATGCATGTTCTAAGGCAACGTTATGGAGTTTATAATTACACTTTTCAAGTATAATCACACTCCCCAACTTGAACGTTGCTAGTCCCTAGTAATGACTTTATTAAAATGAATATAAACTACTACCTATTTCTCTTTTTGTTGGAAACACGACTACACTTAGTTACATGCAGCAAGCCTTTTAAACCCCTATGTTACCCCTAGCGGACAAATGAAGTCTCGTGAGGGTTTGCAATGAATCTACCCACAAAATTCTTACACTAATTCAATGTATGGTAATAATAACTTCGAAAACTTTTGATATTAATCAATATGAAACAGATAGCCAAACTTCAAATTCCTGAATAAATTATTTTCAAATGTACTTCAAACTTACCAAACTTTTCAACCATTTATTTTCAAATATGTCTAAGTACTATCATCCAATCAACATAATTAACAAATATATGGAAAGATCATGGTTTTGACTTCAACTCTCACCAGGATGTTCACTCTCAAATGAACTCACTTGAAAAGGGTTACTCTCGTGGTTCATGCATGAGTGCAATTTTAAATAGGTGCATTGAACCCAAATCAACAAGTGACATGAAAGAATTAAACATTGAGTGTAGCATAGCTTCATGAAGGAATGTATTAATGCATAAGCAAGAAAATTACTATCAATCATATGAAACAGATCAATGCCCTTATAAGTGTCTTTCACCTAGAGTCCATTAGGTCTTTACTAGGTTTTAGGTTGGCCAGGGGGTATTGGTTAGACTAACAAAGGATGGGAAACATCAAAGTGCATGTCTAGAGATTACAATAATGCAATAAAACACTTCCCAACGTTTCTCCTTTCAAGTCTTTGAATGCCAAACACTGAACCTTTGTTGTTAACACATTTTTCTTTTTCATTCATGGGATTATTTATAATTAATTCATGAAATGCCTTATCCCATGTTTTTTTTAACTTACCCCTCATACACCTTATTGCTGATTTTGCATAAGTATCCCAAGACACGCAAGGGTTGGTTTACCTATGTATCTAAGGCTAGAAGGTTATATTTTTGGTTAAAACAATAAATTTTATATAATCTAAAATTTTGCAAGGCTTCAAAGTGGTTCCAAGGATAATGCAAACAAAGAAAAGTTACAGGCTTCCAAATATGAGAAAGTTGGACTAACATCACTCTCTAGGTTCATAACACCTATCAAAAGCAATGATCCATACATGCAAATCAAAAGTATTATTTTACGCATTCAATACCAAAGAAAAATAATGTAATGAAGCTATTCAAAAGAAGTGAGATGGAAAAAATAATATGGATTATTATTTACACAACCCTCAAAAATAAAGTTCAAGCTCAAAAGCTCACAAAATAAAGGGTGTTAAGTCTCCACCTCCGTCTTGGTATTCTCGCATAACTACATCTCATGAACTGTAATGCTTAAAATGATTGTATTTCAATGGTTTTAAGTGGTAAGTTTTTTTTCTTTTATACATAAGAAGAAAATTTATAATCAATTTAAAATATAGTTCTCTATTTCAAAATTTAACATCAAATCATCTATTAATTTCATTACTGTTACCACCATTGAATTAGAAATTACCCATTCATTAGTCATTAATATTATGTAAGGGAAGTCTATATGTTATTAACCATCCCCTCCTCAACTTAAAAGACACATTGTCCTCAATTTGTGTTTCATGCAAGAACAGGAGTGAAGGCAAAATGCAATGTAAATAGTACCATCCCCAACTTAATGTGCATGTGACTAATGATGTCAAGATAAATAAATAATAAAATGAAAGGAAATAAAAAGAAATTACCAAAAAAAGACAAATAAATAGGGGAAAAGAAATAGCTTCTGTCGGCAGCAAGTGAAGCTAAGACAGTATTAATGGAACAGATAGCCTTCTCAGATAAAGGAAAATCCTGTGGGGATAGCTCACCATAATCAGACTCAATGTCAGTACTCTCCTTTGTTTCACTACCTATGTCAGGAATATCTTCTAAGGGGGGCATGTCATCATCATCCGAATGAGATGAATCAATAGATAAAACGATAGTGTCAGTGTCAGTGTTATAATTTGGTGCATCAGACCATTCAGCGGATATATCTACCTCAATCCACTCCATATTAACCAAGAGTTCTAAATCGACCTTGTCCCACCATTCCCCCGTAAGAAATTGGTTAGGGGCGATATGAATTAAAGGAGGGTACACAAGAGAAAGAGGTAAAGAATTACTCTTCTCAAAACACTCATCGAGCCACTCCTCAATGGGACATTCTGAGCTCATTGACTCGTCCTCCTCACTTAGATTATCAATATAAGTATCAAATTCATTTTTCTCATTTTTCTCATCTATAGGGTTAGAATGGTTAGGCATAATGAACTTGTCTTAGCACACCATAAATAAAAATGGAATAAGGATATTATCATAGAGCTGCCAAACATGAGATAAAAATTAAGAGAGAAAGAAAATAAAAAAAAAACATAAGATAAAATAGAGAAAAGGAAATAAAGAGAAAGAGAACATGTAGGAATAAGCTGTGGACAAAATATAAGCCAAATAATCAGCATGATCATAACTTACACAAGTACACAATAAAGGTTACAAATAAGTGACAGAGGTTTAGGAATACAAAGTTAAGTCTGAAATCCAATCCCTAAACTCATAAATATTATAACTTGAAAAATAAAAAAAAGAAAGAAAAACACAGTGTTAGTGTGAAGGTGGGTGAGAGAGAGAGAAGGTTCGGCCGAATGAAGAGACTTTGGGCTTTAAAGTGTGTAGGGTCTGGACTAGCTGGGGAATGGTCTAGGCCATTCGAGGGGCTGAACTTTCTGTGGTCCGGACCATTTGGCAAGTGGTCCAGACCACCATCGGTCAAATTCTAAACTTTTGTTTTTTAAAACTAGGAACAAAATAGAAGAGAAAGTAAAATGAAACTAACCTAATGGATTAATATACACTTTAATTTGAACTATTAATAAGGTAGGGGATCCAAAAGATCTCATGTAATATACACCTAATATACACTTTTCTTCTATCCATAGGGCTCTACTCCTCTGAAATTTTTCCTGTCACTAAATAGTTAACAATATCAGCAAACCACGGAGGTGTAGATGCTGTTATTATAGCTACATTGAATAACTATTCATCGGAGAAGCTATCGTATATTTGAATTTCATCTATTGAATAGGCTTCCATTGGTAACCGTGACAGATGATTGGCCACCACATTTTCCACTCCGTTTTTGTCTCTAATCTCAAGGTCAAACTCTTGTACTAATAGAATCCAACGGATTAACCTTGGTTTAGCTGCTGGTTTGGTCAACAGGTATTTCAATGTAGAGTGATCAGTATATATTATCACTGTTGAACAAGTGAGATAGGAGCAAAAATTTTCAAGGGCGACGAAAACTGCCAGCATTTCTTGTTCAATTGTCGTATAATTCTGTTGAGCATCGGTTAAGGTTCTACTGGCATATTAAATAGCATGTGCCTTTTTACATTTTCTTTGCCCTAACACAGCACCAATAACATGGTCACTCACATCGCACATAAGTTTGAAAGGAAGTGACCAATCAGGAGATGGAAGAACGAGTGCAATAGTTAAACAGATTTTTAGTTTGTCAAAGGCCTCTTGACATTGTGGTGTCCATTCAAAGGATGCCTCTTGTGTTGATAGATGACACAAGGGCTTTGAAATTTCACTAAAAGATTAAATGAAACACTGATGGAACCCTACGTGGCCTAAGAATGATCGAATGTCCTTAACCGATTATGGAGTGGGAAGTTTTTGAATTAACTCTACCTTAGCTTGCTCAACTTGAATGTCTTCTTTGGAAATAATGTGACCTAAGACTATGCCTTTAGTCACCATAAAATGGCATTTCTTCCAATTAAGCACTAAGTTCTTCTCCTCACACCGGGTCAATACTAGATCAAGGTTTTCTAAACAATGCTCAAAGAAATCACCATAGACAGAGAAATCGTCTATGAAGACTTTTGTGATTTCTTCTACCATTTCACTAAAAATACTAATCAAATAGTGCTGAAAGGTATGAGGGGCATTGTAAAGGCCAAAGGGCATTCTTTTATAAGCAAATGTGCCAAAAGGACAAGTAAAAGTAGTTTTAGCTTGATCCTCTAAAGCAACATCGATTTGATTATAGCCCGAATTACCATGTAAGAAATAGTAATATGCACGCCCAGCCACTCTTTCCAAAGCTTAATCCAAAAATGGGAGAGGGAAATGGTCTTTCCTTGTCACAGTATTGAGTCTTCTATAATCGATGCAAACTCTCCAACCAGTTTGAATTCAAGTTGGGACCAACTCATTATTCTCATTTCGAACTACAGTAACACCTTATTTCTTAGGAACTACCTGTGTAGGACTTACCCATTTAGAGTCAGAGATTGGATATATGATTCCTACATCTAGTAATTTTAACACTTCAGCTTTAACTACTTCTTTCATGTTCAGATTGAGTCTCCTTTGCATTTGTCTAATTGGTTTGGCATCTTCTTCTAAATCGATTCAGTGTGTATAGAGAAGTGGACTAATACCACTTAAGTCTGCAACTGACCAACCTAAAGCTTTCTTATGACTTTGCAGAGGCTTAACTAGTTTACTCTCTTGATCAGATGTCAACTCCGTGGATATGACTACAGGATAGGCTTCATTTTCACCTAAAAAAGCATTCTTTAAGTTACTGGGAAGAGGTTTCCTATTAGGTTGTGGAGCTTTCGAGTTAGAGGATTCAGATTTATTCAACATTGGTCTTAATGGTTCAAAAGTTGGTATCCATTTTCCCACAGACATTATAGGACATACCTCCAACCAAGCATAAATTACTTTCACCTCTACTAGTTGGGTTGGAAAATCTAAATTCTCCTCACTAAATGAAAGGACTCTCTCTAATGGATCCTCTAAGAATTCCCGATCTATATAGTCTTGCACTATGGTTTCTATGAAATCTACCACTTGCATATCAGGTTGGTCATTTGGTTGTTTACTCACATGAAAGATTTTAGTTCAAATTCAATATTTCCAAATGACATTTTCATTGGCCCATTCTTGCAATTGATAAGTGCATTTGAAGTAGCAAGGAAGGGTCTACCTAATATGACAGGTGTTGAATTTGGAGCAGAAATATTAGTCAGGGGTTGTTTATCCAATATGATGAAATCTATTGGGAAACAGAAATTCTCTACCTGAACTAATACATTCTTAACTATTCTTCATGGGACTCTAATAGATCTATCAGCTAGTTGTAGTGTCACACGAGTGGGTTTTTTTTCTCCCAAGCCTAATTTTTCAATAATTGAATATGGGAGTAAATTAACACTTACTCCTAAATCAAGCAGTGCTTGGCTAATATAATATCTAAGGGGCGTACCCCGGATAAAACTTTATACTGCTCTATAGTCTATATATGAAGTGGGAATTCCCTAGTTTGTGCAAATATTAACATTAGGTATAGTACTTTTAATCTTTGCAAATTGCAATGCTCTAATTCTAACTTCATGCTTAATAATCTTCAGGATGCCAAGAGTAGATTGAGACTTTCCATTGAAGAACCGAGCATTTCTTTCTAATCATATGTGATAAATTGTAGCTGACCAAGCTAGTTTACATATAGTTTTGACAAAATATTTCCCACTAAAATTTCCACAAGCCCAATTCACTTCATATATTCACCCTTGACTTTTATCAGTTATATAGCATAATTGGCATACTTCAAATCATATTTCCATTGCATAAGAGCATGCGAAGAAGAGGTGATCAAGAGATTTATTAGCTAAATTACAGAGTATATAGCCACTATTACTCATAATGCCCTAATTTGATAGTCTATCATAGATATTGAGCTTCCTTTTGTTAGCTAACCAAGCAATAAAGCTGTGCCTTGGTATGTGTATTGGGAACCATATCAACTTATGCCAGTGCACTTTGTTGTGATGATGTCTCAGAGCATTCCATGATGCAGCAGCTGAATACATTTTGGAATTAGAAATAGTCTAATTAAATTTATCAGCATGTGTAGCATTAGGGAGGAAATTGGGAGCATGAGTAACAATGATCTTCTGAAGTTCCCAAGTGGTGGGATAAGACCAAGCCTAAGTATTATTAGAAATAACAGAAGTTACCAAAGCATCAAACGGATACCTACAGCATATGTTATTATTTGACCTTATTTTGGAGCAAGAGGGCCGAAGGGATGCCAATTGCCATACCATAAAGAAATTGAGCTGCCAT
>QLOD02000002.1:17312119-17322437 GCA_003260245.2 Sideroxylon spinosum
TATTATTTGACCTTATTTTGGAGCAAGAGGGCCGAAGGGATGCCAATTGCCATACCATAAAGAAATTGAGCTGCCATCTCTAATTGTGTAGATAGACATTTGGATAGCAATGGGTCAAAGCTTACGAAGCTTTCTAAAAAAATAGTTTTGTTGTTTGAATATTCTCTATAATAAAATCACTTCAATTATTAGCCTTTGGTCTGTTCTATTCTTTTGTGTTTTGTTTTTGTTTAGTTTGATGGATTCAATTCCTCATTTTGTTTATTTGTAAGTAATTTTAGGATCATTTCTAGGAAATTTGTCATTGAGCTCAATATTCCTCTGTGTGTGTGCGCGCTTAGAAATTTTTCTTTGATCGTTGATTATCTTGTTCTTTGAACTACAATTCTTTGATTTTGTTGCTTTAGCTTCTGAACAGTCAAGTTCAATGAGAATTGTTAGGCCTGGGATTGATGACTCGTGGAAAGGGTTGTTGGATGGTTGGTGTTAAGTTCTCTTTATCTTTTTGTGCAATATGGAATCCTTGATTATTCATAAGTATGGCATTTCCATTTGGGAGAATACTATTCTACCATAAAGTAGAATCGGAAAGTACTACTAGAATAGTAATGTGGTAGCGACAACTTTTTAAATAAGCATTAGTCTGATTTTTTATTTTTTTTGTGAGATAAAACTTAGCCACATCATTTTGTTTTAGACCTTTGTTGTGATGTTTTTTGGTGTAGCATTGCCCTTTTCATTTCAATGGAGTTTTAAGAGTTTGGACTCTTAAATTGGTAGATTACACACTTCACACTAAATTGGCATTTGTATTAAGTTTAGTTTCATTTCTATTTTCATTTTATTTTTCTCTCTCCCGGTAATTTATTCTTGAATTATTCTGTTTGTTGAGCTATGTATAGCTTATGATAATTTTGTTTGAAGTAAGTTAATAAGTATCATGGTTCTAGTTACAAGTGATTGAAACCATTTTTCTAGTAATTTATATACATAAAATGTATTATGTTTCATCACTTGTTGATTAGAAATTTTATTTGCATTCTTGACTATTTTCTCAGAGAGCAAAAAAAAAAGGCAAAAGATTAGGAAAAAAGTGTCAGTTCCAGTGACACTTTCATGAAAAAATAATAATAGTATGAACAAAGTGTTAGAGTGTTAGTGCTAGTGACACTTTCATCTTTAAAAAAAAAAAAAAAAAATTGGCAGAAAGCATCACTGACAGTGATGATTTAGCCCCTAATTTGGTAAATAATTTTTTTTAATTTATTATGGTAAAAATTGAAAGAGATGTCCATGTTAAAATCTACTTTCTCTCTCTCCCCCTCTTTTTCTTAATGGAGTTCTTGGACGAAGAAATGTGGCTTAGTTTTTTCTTTCAATCTCGGACAATCCCTCCCTCACATTTAGAAATATAAACCCTAGACCTCTTGAAACTCTCAGTCCTTGTCTCAATTTGAGAATTCAATTTATGGAATTAAGTTTACAGAATTAGGATTGGAAATAGAGATTGTGGTTGTAATGGTGATATTGATCAAAGATTTCTGCTCGTTAATGTGGAGCTATTAAATCAAAAATAGATTTGTATATCTATATAATAAAACAACTCATAGATTTTGAAAATATGTAATCAAACTAATGGCTAAGATGGCTGATATTTTTCATTAATGGCGGAGATGTTTTTGAATTTTTTTTAATCTTAGTTTATTCTCCAAAACCATCAATCCACTACATATTCAAACCCCCCCATCACTTTAAACCAGCACTAATAGCTTTCCATCCAGTTGCCCTTCTTCACTTCAAGCCACACCAAGCACATAACTAGTAGGATAACCACTTTCTTTTGGAACAAGATTAGCCGTTTAATTAAAGCATGCAATTGTTGGCGACAGAGGAAACACAAGAAGTTGCTGGAGATAATTTTTAGGTTTTTGCATTTTTCTTGATTTTGGTGGGCTTATACATGAGATGTTGATATATTATTTCTTTCCTAAGATTTATAAATTTAGTTTTATAATTGACTTGGATGATAACAACTGTTGAATTAAATTTTCACAATTAATTTTCAAATAGACATTGTATAAAATGTTACAATTCATTTTAATTTGATATATTTAAGATAATATGTTTGGAAGAGATTTATATTATTTTTTAGGTATTTTTACAAAATTTGGATGCAAAAGTAAAGGAATTTCAAAGTTAGAAGTAATAGAAATCAAAGTAAGATGAAGATTGGAATTAGAAGGCTATCTCAGATGATCAGAAAAATTAGATACATGTGGTATATGGATGATATCTAAAGATTAAATGGTTTGATTTGCATGAACTTTTAACATCATAAACTAAACTTCCATATTTACAATTTTACCAAATGAAAATAGTTGTTGCTCTAAAGTTAAGATGCCTGAAAATGAGTTGGAAGATTAGTCATTATAGAAGAGATGTTAATTCTGAATTCTGAAACTATTCTTAGTTTTTGACACATAACTCATACTCTACAGTTCTCAAAATTCTGATTTTTGGAGTGTGAAATTAAGACTTATAAAGCTACAACTTTTATAGTTTACGTTTCTACCAATTCTAAAATAATCATGGTGAAACAGTAGCCTAAATTAGATTCAGAATGTTATTAAAAGCCAACAGGAGCTAGTCTCGATTTGGAGGCTATATCTAATGATCTAACCATTGGATGAAGCTTAAATTGGGTAAGAGGATAGATGACTTACATACATACAAAGTCATTACTCTGATGAAATGTCAAATGTGAATGTTATGAGGGTGACAAATGGTCACAAAGGCGACTTAGAAAATTTGAATTTGACAATCAACATTTGAAGCAAGGAAATTCAAATTCTTTGAAGGGCAAAAGAGCCTCAAAACTAGATTAAAGAACAACGACAAAGTAAGAAAGAAGTGCTTACAAAGAGAAACAAGAAAGTTCATCATTTTGTAAAGATAGAGTAATATCTTCTTAGATTTGTGCTTCATCTTTCATACTAAACTTGTGAAAGTTAATTTTTTTGATTTGATTGAGTTTTAAACTCACCATTGTTATTGTAATAAATGGAATGAGTTCTTGTTGGTTTTGGTTCAAGTGTACATTCTTTGAGAGAGACTTGTGGAGTGATTTGGGGATAGAATCACTTCGTGTGAGTGATTTGGGGATAGAGTCTCTTGGAAAGGTTTTCTAGCATCTCTAGAAGCTAATGTAAAAAGCTCTTCAAAGAATAATGGAGAAATCTCAAGAAAGACCTTAGAGAGTAAATGTAGGTAACATTGAAGCCAAACCATTATAAATTGATTGCGTTTGCTTTTCCTTCTTTCTTTTTATATTTTTTGCAAATGCTGGCACTTATACTTCATATTGGATATTTTTAGGTGTATTCCATATTTGATTATCCTTTTAATTTTGACATATTTTCTTTAAGGATAGAAATTTTTATTTGCAAAACTTTTTAAGCAATCTTATTCACCCACTTCTAGTGTTGCTATTTGGGACAATAATTGGTATCAAAGTAAGGGCTTTTGTTTTTGACTTAACCATCTAGGAATTAAGATCATAGAAACCTCTTTTGGTGCCTCCACTTTTGAAGGCCGATCGACCCTTTGACCTCCTTTGCTTAATGGAACAAATTACAATTATTGGAAGGCTAGAATAAGAATCTATGTTCAAGCCATTGATTATGGGTCATGAAAAGTTATATCTAATGGACCATATGTTCCTTTTAAAGTGATAAATAATAAAATCATTCCCAAGGATGAGAGTGAATGGACTAAAGTTGATGAAGCTAAAGTCCAATTGAATGCTAAAGCTATGAACATGTTATATTATGCCCTCGATCCTAGTGAGTTTGGTAGAATTTCTACATGCGGAACCGTTAAGGAATTTTGGAATAGATTAGAAGTCATTCATGGAAGTAATAATCAAGTTGAAGAATCTAAAATTAGTATGCTTGTTCATCATTATGAATTGTTTAAAATGAAATCGGATGAGTCTATTTCGGAAATGTTTACTAGATTTATCGATATTATAAATAGTTTGAAATCTATTGGTAAAATCTATATTAACATTGAAATGGTGAAAAAAATTCTTAGGTCTTCGTCAAAAGGTGGGAATAAAAGGTGACGACCATCCAAGAAGTTATAGATCTCATAAGATTGAGACTAGATGAATTCTTGGGTTCCCTTATGACCTGTGAGATTACTTTAAAAGCTAATGAAGAAGAAGAATCTAAAAAAACAAAGAATTTCTTTCAAGTCCACATTTATTGATGAAAGTGATTATGAATCAAGTAATGGAGATTATGATGAAATTGCTATGATTATTAGGAGATTCAAGAGATTCAGTAGCAAAAAGAATCAATGTGGAAGAAAATTCTATAAGAAAGAAACGATCAAAGTAGACTCAAGTAAGAAGGATATTAAGCTTGAATGTCCTCAACTTAAAAAGAGATATAAAAAGGACAAATACAAGACAATGGTGGAACTTGGAAAGATAATGATAATAGTTCCTCCGATGATGAGTCACATGGAAAAGAAATTGTAAACATTTATTTCGTGGCTCAAGAAGAAGAAATGAGGCATGTGAATCTTCTAATCAATTTACTTATGATGAACTTTTAACTACTTTTGAAGATTTACATCGTGAGCTTAAGAAAATTACCTTGAAGAATATTTCGCTAAAAAAGATGATCTTTTCTCTTTCTCAAGAAAATAATGACTTAAAGGAAGAAAATTTTTGAAGAAGGAGCTTGAAAGTAAAATCTCGACTAAAAAATGATTTCAGATATGAAAATGAAACCTTAAAAAATAAAGTATAGATTTAACAAAATCTCTTACACAATTTGTTAAAGGAAGTGAAAACTTAGATGTGATTCTTGGTAGACAAAGATGTGTGGAATTGGTTTCAACCCTTCTAAAAAAGCAAAAATTTTATAAGGATTTATTTTAAAAAGCATCATCTTTTAATAGTCATCCTTCTACTTGTCATTGTTACAATAATATAGGACATATTACTCATTCTTGCTCCTACAGGAGAAAGACTTATAGCGGACCCAAAATGATTTGGGTTCTAAAGAATGAAATGAACTAAAGTGATGACAAATCTAACCCTCAAGGACCCAAGAAGATTTGGATTCCAAAAGTCAATGGTTGATGTCCTCTTGTAGGTTTGCTTTAAATCCAAATCAAAGAGTGAAAGATGGTTCCTTGATAGTTCTTGCTTGAGGCCTATGACGGGGGACACAACTATGTTCATTTGTTTATCTTCTAAAGATGAAGGATTTGTCACTTTCGGAGACAATAAAAAATGAAAAATTATTGGTATTGGTAATATTTGTAAAGCTTTATTCCCTACCATTAAAAAATATTATTGGTTGAAGGTTTAAAATATAATTTGCTTAGTATTAGTCAATTATATGATACAGATAATCGTGTTATATTTGACTATTCCCATTGTATCATGAAGAAAATCAAAGACCACATGACATTATTTGTAAGGCATAGACATGAAAATGTTTATGTTGTTTATTTAAATGATTTATCTTTGAATGATGTCAATTGTTTTTTTGTAATGAGTGATCATAGTTTGTTATGGCATAGAAGACTTGGACATGCTAGAATGAATTCAATTTCAAAACTTTCCAAATATGACTTAGTTATTGGTTTACTTAATATTAAATTTGAAAAAGATAAATTATGTGATGCATGTATATTTGGAAAACAAATTCGAACATCTTTTAAATCTAAAAATATGGTTTCAACTTTTAGGCGATTACAACTATTACACATGGATCTATTCAGCCCTACTAGGACTTTATGTCTTAGTGGAAAATCATATGCACTCATGGTAGTTGATGATTACTTTAGATTTACATGGTAGCATTCCCAGTTCAAAAGGATGAAGCTTTTCATGCTTTTATAATACTTTATCAAAAACTTTAAAATGAAAAGAGATTTCTTATTTCTTCAATTAGAAGTGACCATGGTAGAGAACTTAAAAATTCTTTTTTTGAAAAATATTGTGATGGACATGGAATAGTCGATAACTTATTTGCTCCTAGAAATCCTCAACAAAATGGTGTAGTTGAGAGAAAGAATAGGACTCTTGAAGAAATGGTTAGAACTATGCTTTGTGAAAATAATCTACTAAAGTACTTTTGGGCCGAGGTGGTCAATACCACTTGCAATGTTGTAAATTGAGTAATGATTAGACCCATTTTAAAGAAAACACCATATGAGCTATGGAAAGGAAGAAAGTCCAGTATTAGCTGCTTCCATCCATTTTGTTGTAAATATTTTGTTTTGAATAATAATAAAGATAACTTGGGTAACTTTGATACTAAATCGGATAAAGCAATAATTTCTTAGATATTCTACTTTTAGCAAAACTTGAAGAGTGTATAATAAAAGAATTTTAGTTGTAGAAGAATATATTTGTGTTGCATTTGATGAATCTAGCAAATCATCTTCCAAGAATTTTGATAATGATGATGACATAGGATTAGAACAAAGAATGAAAAACATTACTATTCAAGAAGGAGAAGTAAACTCAATGAGGAAAGACAAACAAGAACCATTAGCTATCGAAAATGCTCTCAAACTTGATGAGTTCAAGAACAATAAAGAAGGCTTACCAAAAGAGTGGAGATATGCTCACAATCATCCTATAATAAAAGTTGAGCTTATATGTTTTCAAGAAGCCAAAAATGATAAAAGTTGGATTTTAGCTACGTAAGAAGAGCTTAATCAATTTGAAAGAAATAAAGTTTGAGATTTAGTCCATAGAATTAATGATCATCCTATTTTTAGAAATAAAATGAATGAATCCAAGATAATAATTGGAAATAAAACTCGATTGGTTGCCCTAGGTTTTAATCAAGAAGAAAGAATTGATTTTTATGAAAGTTTTGCACCGATAACTAGATTAGAAGTAATTAGAATGTGTTGTGACCAAATCCATGTGTCGGGGTCGATCAGCGTGGGTCATAAGTCTTTATTGCAACATGGTACATCTAAGATGTCCCAAATGTGAAAAATTATGTTTTGTTATGAAATAAGGTCTTAATTACAAAGACTAGGAGTTGCCACCTAACACTTTCAAAAGGGATGTGTTAAGAAACCCGAGTTTCGATTATGATTTAAAATGTTTTGTTTATGTTTTTGAAAGATGTGGTAAATTGGCTTTTTTGTTGACTCTTAACTAGTCTGTGTAACAAGAGAAAATGGGTCCGAGGGTTAGGGTACGTATGGAACCATTACGCTTAGATACTTATAGATATCCAGAGCCCCTTTCTACTATCTAAAATCATAATCTCACGATATAATATTCTAGTTTATGACGATCAATGCATACAACACTAAACGTGTATGATGCAGAGAATGTGAGGTGTCTGAGCTTAGCTCGTGTGGGTGAGTGTAGTGCAATGTATGCTTATATGACAGGTGATGAGATTTGTATTAGAAAAACTATATGTGACATAGAAATGGACTTATGTAGTCCTCAAGAGTGTATGTGCACGCTAAGAATAAAGTGTGTATTAAAACATGGTCTATAAAGACCGAGGTGATCGAACTCAAGAAATGTGCTCAAGCTGCCCATGTACCCTGTAACAGGGATCGGGTCGATGTAGTTTAGAGCTAAAGTGGTATTGTGTATTAAAACATGGTCTATAAAGCCCGAGGTGATTAGATTCAAGCAATGTGCTCAAGCTACCTACGTACCCTATAACATGGATCAGGTCGACGTAGATCAAACCTAAAGTGGTCCAAACTGCATGTTTATATGAAATGATATATAGATATAAGACCTAGCTCTAAGTCTAAGTTGGCGCTTAGCACAGATGATGGTCTATGAAGACTGTGGAGACTATACTCAAGCTATTTGCTCGAGTTGCTTGCATACCCTTCTAAGGGATAGGTCAATGTATCTCTGGGACAGTGCCTAGTGAGGGTGTGATTTGCAAATGTGAACGAGAAAGAGACTTCTAGGATCAGTGCTGTATACAAGATCAATTTGAAAGAGCCTCACTCTTGAGATGGGATGAGAAAGAAAGAGTCCTATCTCTAGATATGTGTTAGGAGTAATTTTCTTTGTACTATGAGAGTCCTAGCTCTAAGATTGAAATGAAAGTTAGCGCCTCTTACATAACTTTGGGAAGAGAGTTTCACTCTGGATGATAAAAGACAGTTAGCATCTCGTGCTTAACTAGAAAATGGAGCCTAGCTCCAGATGAGAGAGAACAATTGATCCCTAGCATATAACTAGAGGGAAGGAGCTTTGCTTCACTGGGGAAAGGACAGTTAGTGCTTAGCACATAACTAAGAAATGGTTAACTAGAAAAAGGAGCCTTGCTCCAAGCAAGAAGAGTAGTTAGTGCTTAGTGCGTAACTACAAAATGGAGCTTTGCTCCATAGTAAAGACGGTTGATGCCTTGTGTTTGACTAGGGAAAGGATCCTAATTCTAAGGTAACACCTCGCGTTATGGGACCAAACTCAAGCCTTTTGCTTAAGTAGCATACGTACCCTATTAAGGGATCAAGTCTATGTAGCTCTTGATCAACGCTTTATGCTGTGGTGACCGGACTCAAGCCTTTTGCTTGAGCTGCCTATGTACACTGTTAAGGGATCAGGCCTATGTAGCTTATGACTATGGTTTGACCTATATGTTGGGATGTATGCAAGAGTTTAGCTTTAACTTAATACTTCAAGCTATGATGACCGGACTCAAGCCGTCTGCTTGAGCTGCCTACATACCCTGTTAAATGATCAGGTCTACACAGCTCTTGATTATAGAGATAGTTAGTACCTAGTGCATAACCATGGAAAAGTGCTTAGGTCTAAACAAGAAGACAGCTAGCGCTTAGCGTATAATTAGGTAATGGATCCTCCCATGGTTGGGGGAGTTTAGCTCCAAGGAAAGAGATATTAAATGTCTCGCACATAACTGTAGAAATGGAGCTTCAATAGGGAAGTGCTTATGCATACGGATGAGTATTTATCATGTGGGAGAAAAGCTTAGATCGAGAGCTCAGTTTCTGGAGATGATGATCAGGTCTATGTGAATGGCCTAGGAGCCTAAGGTGAGGTGAGTGATGTGGTTAAAATGATCTGATATGTTGTAAACATGTTAAATGTGATGATAATTTGAATTCTAATATGGATGACAGTTCAAGGATGCATATTAAGTATATCTAAGGAATTCATGATTTAAAAACTATCGGCTTAGCCAAATCTAGGTCATTCCTAATTTCTAAAGCCTCGCTCACTCAGGTGAATGCTCTGGATTGATAGGTATTTGATTTGTTGGTCTATATCTACCCTAGTAGGTGTGTGTTTCATGCCTACATGTGTTCCAACAATTCAAGGCATGTGCCGGTATGTCACGACATGATGCATGGCATGTCAAAGCATGTGTTAACAAGGTAAATGATGTCTTAGCATGTTATAATATGGTATGGGATAATGAATGAGCTTGGTAACATGGCATAACATGGCAATATGACAGGTGAGCATGGTGTAAGATGATGATGATATGGTAAAACATGGTGAAGATGACATAACATGGTGAATATCAAATCTAGCAAGGCCTGGCATGATATTATGGTATTATGACATGGTATGGCATGATAGCATGATGTTATGGCATGGTAATATGATGTGGACATATCTGTGATGTCTGGAATTTTACAAAATTTATCTTGAATTTTACATCAAGTATAACCCTGTCTTGAATTATGATCCAGATACCTTTCATTGACAAAGAATTATATTTACACAATTAAAATTATTCTATGCTAATTATGCAAAAAATTGAATTAAAAGATAAAACAAAAGTTTCTAGAGAGAAAATTATACCAGACGTGAAACTCAAGAGAGAAAAAGCCTGGAATTCTTCCAAAAACCTTAAGAACACTACTTAGTGGCCAGCTTTAGGGAAGGAGAAGAGAGGGCGGTGGTTGGGGATGTGGAAAACGAGAAGAGAAGTCCCCTATTTATAGGCATTTTGAATGAACAAAATGTTTGCATACTTGAATGGGCAAACAACTTTGCAAAACCTAATGAGCAAACAAGTTTGAAATAATGAAGGAAGGCAAACATCTTTGCGAAGCTTATTTTGCAAATCCTTTTGCTAAATAGGATTGGCAAACAGGTTTGCGTAACTCTACAAGCAAACCTATTTGCAAAATAAGTTGGGCAAATAAGTTTACAATTCAAAACAAAGAAAAAAATGATTGCTAAACACTTATTTGGCAACCAAAATGGAGGCTACCATTTTGGCCTAAGCCCCTGGTTTAGGCCATGTTTTACAAGGTTTAGGTT
>QLOD02000002.1:17322537-17340413 GCA_003260245.2 Sideroxylon spinosum
CATTCATTGCTCAAAAGAAATTCTCATTAAAATATATAAAAACATAACATAAAGTATGTCTTTTAGTCTATATCTCTGTCAAATTGCACACCCAAGCCCAGGCGCATGCCCCTCTATGTCCAGGTGCTCGAGGGAGGTAATATCAGCAAACTCTAAGTCATCTTGGTTTTTCTCCACCTCACGCCGAACCTGTTCACATCCATGTCTTAGCCTACAAGTGACGCAAGGAATAGCTACCATACCTCTTTCATCTCCTTTGTTTCCCTTCATCCCGAAGGTTATAATATATGACCTAGTCACGTCCATGTGTCAGCCTGCGAGTGAGAGGGGGGAATAGCCACCCAACCCAGTTCTTTCCCTTCAGCTTGAAGGTTCATAATATATATAAATATGCTTTTATATGTAACATATGTTTGGTCGAGAAGAGCTTTAAATAATAAACAAAATCAAAGCTTAGTAAGTCTTTGAACCCTTAACCAAAATCAAATTAACTTTATAGTTCTTCAATTAGAATTATATTAAACACATTAGTATGTTTGTTTCGGTGTTAGGATCGATAGATTAAGCGTGCGAAGATTCCCAAGATTCCCAAGGTTTTCTGGCAATCCTATTATCCGTTTTCTTTCTTTTAACCGCTTGAGGCAGTATTTTATCGCATTCTTTTTACATATATGATATGTTAGAGATTTTAAGATACTAGATATATATTTATTTTAAAGTATGGATCTCTAAGGAATGGTTTGATACAAGTTATATACATGTATGTATGTATATATTCATTGGGAAGATGATGAATAGTAAGTTTGATTTTGGCTTTATAGTCCATAAAAATCCAAATGGATTACATGACTGAGCTTAAGGAAGATATCCGAACACTAAAACTAAAGAAATGATTTTCTAAACATTTAAAACAATTTTTAAAATTTTGGAAGCCAAAAATAGACAAACCAAAGCAATGATATAAAGCATCTAGCCAAAATTCAGGCACACCGGTCCTTATGCTTGAGTGCATAGACTAACTCGAATGCACCGAATGGACCTCTATGCATATAAGACCTTTTTATCCAGAATTTCCTTCTTCTTTATTTTGTTACTCTTAGTCTAAAGTATTAAATAAGAGTTTTAAAAATGGTTTTATGAAATATAACAGAATAAGAGTGAAGTAAATGAATTCGAGTATAAACAAGAATCTTATGAATAATGCTAATAAAGAAAATATGATTTGACAAGAGATGTAAGGTTGTTGTTGATCATGATAAAATGTTATGAGACTGTGTATTGTTATTTATGAAGATGAAAATATTGATAATAATGATAATGGAAAGAGATAATGAGATGTGAACGATGTTTGTGATTTAAGGGTTAGAGGATACTGGAAAATAGTGTAAACTTCTAATTTGGCAAATCCAAACAAAATCAGGATCAAATTAATTAAAGACAATATTTCCTAATCAGGTAAAGATTGAGTTCCCAAATCAGAAATGGAATGTGTTTCCTTGAAATATTGCTGACATAATTGAAGAAGAAAATCTAAACAAAGAGGAAACTAAATGAAAATTGAGTTCTTGTAAAGCATCAACAAATTCCAGTTTGTTCCACAAGCAAGCCGTTGGCTGCTGATGGTTCGAGCAACCAAATATGGTAAAGATTCTAGTTTATAATCAGATTAGGTCTTTAGTTTTTCTATTACAATGTAAAGTAATTAATTAAGAGAGAGCATATTTTATAGAGTTTTTAGGAGATAATCATTTTTTTAAATGAGTTAAATTATCTTTCTCTTCCTTCTACTCATTCTTAAGTTTGTAAGTCTTGGATGATTCCAACGTGCACTTTTAAGGATTCAAAAAGTTTTCTATTTGTTTAAGGTTTATTGTGGATTTGAGCAAAGTGTTGAAAGAATTGGTGCGATGATTCGTAGAGAGTTCAAGTAGAGTCTTGTAACCAAAATTATATAGTGGAAATTGTTTTCAGGTTTCTCTTTAGGTATGCTTTTCCTCACTAATTCTCAGTGCCTTCATATTTTATTATTCATTGTGTGGATTGTGAGCGATTCGAAAATTTCAATTGGTATCAGAATAGGTTCACTCATCGTTTCAAAGAGTGTGATTCTTTTACATCTAAAAGCATGCATCCACTTAATGAAGAAATGAACATCAAAAAATCTAAAAAGAAAACTTCAAAAGAACAATAAGAAATCAAGTGCTTTGATTGTCAGGGCTTTGATCACATTACTCACAAGCGTGCAAACAAGAAAAAAAAGTAAGCCAGAAGAGATATCCATGTTTTTTTAAAACTATCGCGGGATTAAATTGATGAGCCATACGATGAAACTATAAGAGAGATTATTAAGGGAAGACTAAGATGGACAACAAACTTTTCAGAGAATCAATTTGGTTTCATGCTTGGGGGATCAACCATGGAGGCTATCTTTCTCCAAAGGAGGTTAACAGAACAGTATAGAGAAGGTTAAAAGGATTTACACATGGTGCTCATTGATTTGGAGAAGGCCTATGACCGGGTTCCTAGGGAGATTCTAGAGAGTCGCATATATTAAGGCGATAAAGGACATGTATGATAAAGCTATAACATCTATACGGACGACTGGCGGAGAGACTAAAGAATTTCTTATCACGATTGGTTTACAGCAAGGCCCAGCGTTAAGCCCATACTTGTTTACCCAAGTTATGGATGAGATTACAAGACGTATTCAATATGAGGTGTCGTGGTGTATGCTATTTGCAAATGACATTGTTTTAATAAATGAGATAAGAGAAGAAGTGAATGCTAAGTTAGAATTATGGCGAGAAACATTAGAGATAAAAGGGTTTAGGCTAAGTCGATGCAAAACGGAATATATGGAATGCAAGTTTAGCTAAAGTAGGACAACTATTGGCATAGAAGTAAGTTTGGACACACATAAGATTATACAGAAAGAAAACTTTAGGTACCTCGGGATCTATGATTCAACAGGACGGATGGATTAATATTGATGTAAGTCATATGATTCAAGTTGGGTGGACCAAATGGATGAGTGCTTCGGCGGTATTGTGTGATCGGAAAGTCCGCCTCAAGGTGAAAGAAAAGTATTATAAGGTAGCAGTAAGACTAGCATTGTTACATGGATCAGAGTGTTGGGTAGTAAAGCATAAACATGTTCAGAAGATGGCAATTACGTAGATGAGAATGCTAAGACAGATGTGGAGGATCAAAAGGAAAGATAGAATTAGGAAAATGAGATTAGGGGTAAAGTAGGAATAGCATCGATTGAAGATAAAATGCAAGAAAATCATTTAAGATGGTTTGGCCATGTTAGAAAGCGTCCAACGGAGGCATCGGTTAAAAGATGTGAAAACATAAAAATTGCCAGGATTAAGAGAGGGAAAGGGAGACCTAAGAGAAATTAGAAAGAAAATATTAAAGATGACTTTACCTCCATGGATCTAACGGAGGACATGACCCTAAATAGATTTGATTGGCGTCGTCAAATCCATATAGCTAATCCCACCTAGTGGGAAAAGGATTGGTTTGGTTTGGCTTCACATGGTTCCTTTTCATGTACAAAGACTGGTACCCTTAGTGATACTAAGACGTCAAATGAAAATGATAATTCTGAAGATGAGTTTGACGGTGATATGTAAGAAGTCTACGATCAACTCTTTCAGAAATGCTATGGGTTGAACAAAAATAGAATCATCTTATATTAAAAGGACAACATGCTGAAAAAAGAGAGAGATGTCTTGAAAATTCAAAACAAATAACTCTCGGTATGTTGAGCTCTTTAACCTCAGTGTCAAATTGAAGAAAAGATGAAAGCTGAACTTGAAGAAAAGGAGAAAAATAGTGAAGAGAGGTGTAGACACCTCAATTTTACCCCCTTGTTTAAAATTTACAGTATTTAAAGCTTTTTATTTAATAGTGCTCCACGAATTAAGTTTTCTTAATTGTTGGATATGTTAGAGTACCAGAATTCAACAAAGAGTGAACAATCTGCTAAATGATGATGGTACCTCTCGAGCTAGGAAGAAGTCAAGTTAAAGGACTTGATCAAGATAAAAGGCCACCAAACTACATAGACATGTCTAAGACACCAAACTAAGGATCCATGCATTCATTAAGCATCCAAAGTCAAGGGTCAATTCAATCTACAAGTCAAAAATGACCTCTACCATCGCATCTGAAAACCGGTATCAACCGAAATACCCAAAGCAAGGCAAAAATATACAAAAAGAAACACAACATCTCAGAACGTGCTAAAGGTCATTGAAGATAGCTCTGAATAGCCAAAATACCACTCCAACAGCCATCTTAGCCCTATCAACTTGTAATGGCTACTACTAATAAGAAGGAAACTATTGGCCCACCAAACATAATTTGAGTATCTAGATGAAGTTGGAATGCCTTAAAATCGCACAAGAATGTTAAGAGTAAGTTTCTTGAGGTAATGGTATAGCCAGGTCTGGACAAGTCAAACCTTAGGAGCTTCCTTTGGAGCCCTAATTCAAAAATTTGCTAATATTTGATAACTTTATAAAGATTCCATTGCCAATCGAGCTCTCGTAATTGATCGCAACTATGTCCATTCCGTTTTGGCTAGCGAATTCAGACTGCTATGAGACACTGGAACTTTGTGTCTTAGAATCCCACTAATGTTATTTTTGGACTCCTTATATCTAAAAAAGATATGAGTCATCCTAGTGGTGACTCTAGGGGTCAGGCTAAAGATTTGGCTAACCCTTCTCCATTTTATTTTGTTTGGAGCAACAATTTTCAAACAAACCTAACTTGGTCCTGCAAAATCCAAATTGAACCAAAATTTAACCTAATTGGTTTAATTTGCTCTAAAAAGTGTTTGGGAGGCCTCAAAAGCTCCCAGACACTATCTAGAACCTCTTAAAATGGCTTAAACCTATTAGGGTAAAACTCTAACCTACCAAAACATGGCCTGAGATAAGGGCTCTAGACAAATGGCCCTGTTTTTAAGCCTAGCGGCCCAACAGCTTGCCACTAAGCTTTGTGGCAAGTTGGTTTGCCTACCTTGGTATGTAAAACATTCTGTCTACCCTGTTTTGCAATCTTATCTGCTTAGGGCTCTATGAAAACTTGTTTGCCCATGGCAATGGGTTAAAAAGACTGCAAAATGACCTTAGCAAAGAGTTTTACCTGTTTAGCTAGGCAAAATGTTTGCCCAAGGACTCGAGCAACTCTTGTTGCTCGTTTGGCTTGGCAGAGGCTTTGTTTAGTTGAGAAAACCTATAAATAGGGACCTCCCTTCTCATTTTTCATTTATTCAATGGTCGACATATTCAGAGCTCTCAAGGCGATACTAGAGTTTCTCTCTCTAGAAAAATTATGCATCGATATAACTTTTCTCTTTAGAAAATTTTTATTTTATCTTTCAATTTAATTTATTTGCATAATTAGAATAGAATAATTTTAGTTACGTAAATAAAAACTCTTTGTCACCGAAAGATATCCAAATCATAACCCAAGTTTGAGCTAAGCCCAATTATGATAATGGCTAGATTTACCTTACACATTTTGTAAAATTTCAGACATCATATATATGACATGCCCGTGTCTCACTGCCATGCTATAACATCATCCGATTATGCCATACCATGCCATAATACCATGTCGTGCCATGTCATAACATCACATTACCATGCTATGCCATGCCAAACTTCATATCGTCATGCTTTGTCATCCCTAACATTTTATACGATGTCATTGTCACCCTATACCATGCTAACATGCCATATTGCCATGTTATGCCATGTTATATCATGCTATGACAATGCTATGCCATGTCAACATGTCATATTATCATGTTATTTCATACTATCATATTCAATCACCATCCTACATACGATATAACATGGTAGGTGTCTGCTCACAGAAAGTGTTAACCTAAACTTTCTAGTACAAGAGTGTGCCATGTAGTATTTACTTGGTGAGACCAAGATCGTATCCATAGGGAGTGCTTTGTTGAAAATTTTAAGGAAAACTTAGTTTTGGGAAATCTTTTCGAGTTTAAAATAAATTTTCACATAGAATGGTTGGATTTGATTTTAAGATTGAAACTGTAAATGTTTTGTGAAAGAAAACTTGTAAAATAGACTTAACAATTAAAAATAAGTTAAACTACTTTATAACTTAAAACTTAAAATGAAAGGATTTGGTTTTGTTAATAAACTAAAGGACTTGGTTCCAAACCATTCCAAGGGTAGTATATTGATGATTCATTCAACCTAACCTTTATAACTCAATCCAAATTCAATAATTGTCAATTTGAATCAGATGATATATCATTTAAACCTTAAAGAAAATAAGTTTACTTTCACAAAAAATAATCGAAAGATAACTCCTCTACTGATCAAGACATGGAACCTTTGAACCACCTTAACAAACCTTTTTAGGAGAAAGTTGTGGAAAGTTTCAAGGCTTTAAACATTGATCAATTTTTATATTTTTTGATATTTTTGATTCAAGAAAAACTTATTGGATATAAGAATGATTGTTATCATGGTATTTGAAGAACAACTATGGATGAGACGTTTAATCAAACACTTGGACTAAAATAGTCAACTTGATTATAGCATCATCCAAATTTTTTCTAAAGATTATAACAATCAATCTTTCATCCTTTATATTAAGAAAGCAATTCAAACTTATAAGACCAATAGCTAGGTTGAATTCATCATCTCAACTAACACTCTTATTGGTTTGAAACCAAGTAAGAAAATTTGGCAAAACGTGGTAAAAGAAAGGAAATTTATTGAAACTAAAAAACTTGAAAACATAGTTTTATATAAAATGGACTTAAACAAAATACAAGATTGAAGAACAAGTTTTGAAAATAAAGAACAAGAATAAGGAAGAGAAGAAAAGAAATGTAAAAAAAAATTTGCTCTTTCTTCTCTCTCTAACTTACTTTCTCTATAAAAAGTTACATATCTTTCTTCTTTGCCATGTGTATTTATAGGCATTACATCTTCAACTTGTATGAAGATGCAAATAACTAAAGTAACTAAAGTAACATAGTTTAGCTAGTTACAATAACTAAAGTAATATTAATTTTAGGGGCTAGTTCTACAACTTTGAAGCATAATCACTATCGCATGCTATGACATACCATGCATCATGTTTTAACATGTTAACACATACCTTGGCATGCTTAAACACATCTAGACATGCAAACACACATCCACTAGGTTGATGCAAACTTAAAAATCAAATGTTCATGAATCGAGGCATTCACCTAAGCGAGTGAGGCTCTGGAGACTGGGAATGACTTAGGATTGGCTAAGTCGATTATTTCTAAGTCATGACTTCCTTTAGATATATTTGAAATGAATCCTTAAACTATCACTCATGATAGAATATAAATTATCATCACATTCAGTGCACCCATGACATATATGATCATAGAGACTGTATCACTCACATTACATTCGTCATCTAGAGACATAGATTTGATCATCATCACTAGGAACTAAGCTCTTAATAAAAGCTATGTTCCTATCCCAAAAGATACTCACTCACACGTGCAAGGTACACTCTTGGAGTTGAACTCCTCATTAGCGTGAAGCTCCTTCCCTAATTATGCACAAAGCACTAACTGTGTTCTTATCACATGAAGTAAGGCTCCTTTCCCTCCAGTTATGCATAAGGCGCTAAACTATTCTTTTTTTTTGAAAAAGGTTCCTTTTTCAAGTAAGTACTAGCTGCTAACTGCCTTCTATCATCTGGAGCGAAGCTCTTTTTCCTAAAGGTGCCAACTTCTATTTCAGTCTGAGAGCTAGGCTCTCATAATACAAAGACAATTACTCCTAATACATATCTAGAGCTAAGCTCTTTTTACATTATTTTCTCTATGTAGTATTGAACTTATTAGTCATTCCCTTGTTCATTTAGCCAATTTTGGCTGACGATGAAGTCACTATGCCTAAGGCATATTAGTTTGCCATCCACGGCATCCTAATCATGCTTACATCCACATATATATATCAGCACATCATATCTGTACTTAGGTCTACTCTAGAGCTATGTTAACTTGATCCCTTAATAGGGTACATACGTAGCTCGAACAGATAGCTTGAGTATTGTCCCCATGGTCTTCATAGACCATTGACGCTAGGCACTAACTTAGAGCTAGGCTCTTGCATTCATCTAGTATAAACATTCAAACATGTAGTTTCAAACAGAGTCTAAACTATGTTGACCTAATCCCTCCAAAGGGTACATAGGCAGCTTGAGTAGGTACCTTGAATCTGGTCACTTCGATTTTTATAGACCATCTTTCAATTGACGCTAGACTTATGCACACTAGCTAGGCCAAGCAGTTCACATTTTTTATGTCATATGCATTTAGGGTTATATTGTTATGATCATCATAAACTAGAATATTATTTTGTAAGATCATGACTGCCGAGAGTGGAAAGGGAGTCTTGATATCCCTAGGTAGCTAGGCAAAACAGTTTTCATGTGTAGTCGAACCCCTGGACCCATTATCTCCGATTGCATAAAATAGTCGAGAGTCACTAAAAAATAGGCCATTTACCATATCTTTCAAAACATAAACAAATACAGTTTAAATTATAATCAAAATTCGGATATCTTAACACACCCGTTTTGAAAGTGTCAGGTGGTGACTTCTAGCCTCTACATTTAGGCCCTATTTTAAAAATCAAGTCATATTTTTTTTTTATTTGGGCAATCTCGAACACACTATGTCGCAATAAGGACTCATGACCTATGCTCGTTGACCCCAACACATGGATCCAATCATGACAAGAGGGAGAAAATATTGAAGAACTTCAGGTAAGCATCAAATAATTAGAAGATAAAACAAAAACGGATGTTAAGATCCTAGAAAATATGAATACCAGTTCAGCAATTGATGAAATCTAGAGCAAATAGAGATAATATAAAGACAAATCTGGCCTAGGATACAAAGGAGAGAAGACCTTACCAGTAGTATCTCCACCTGCTTCAGAAGCACCAAAAGCCACATTCCCAAACATGCTGTAAGCCCACCAAAGAGAAGTGCTCCATAGAATAAGTCTCAAATGTTTCCTCCACCAAAGTTGAAAGGTACATATTTTGCTAAGCCCCAACCTTTTTTACTTGTGTGTCACCATTACAGTATCAAAGGCCATATACGCCAAACTTTTCACGAACTTTATTGTCTTCTTTTAAACTACGTGAAAGTGTTTTCTAACAACCAAAACCATGGAGTTCCTATGACAAATAGGTTTCAAGCTTTCACTAATTTTACTAAAAGATCTTTTAAAAAAATCCACCTCAATTTCAAAAGCCAAATAATTTGAATTTTTCAAAACCAAAATATAAAAGGTTTTCAAAGGCAAAGAATTCAAATAAGGGTTGTCTGGGTTAAGAAGAGTGACTTATATATCACTCACACCTTTAAGGATGTTGAAAGGGCCTTGATAAGTAGAGGCAAATTTTTCATAGACTAGGCTTTGCATCATTGTTTATTTTATCCTAGTTCTATGAAATCATGTAGATTTGTTTTTTTAATTTTTTTCCTGATTAGTTTCAATTTTACTTAATTTAAAATAAATATATATTTGGAGTGAAGGGGAGTGTTGTTTGAATATGAAAATCTTAGGATATTTGTGCTCATTTTTAATTGGACATGATAAAAATTAAGAAGGATAGAAGTTCACATTATGTTAATCAGATATTTTATGAATTCTATCTTCTAGCATGTGTGTCAAACATTCAGTTTATTAATTGTATAGGATAAAAATTCTTATTCCTGTGTGAATTAAAAAGAAGTGTTTTGATGAATTTTACTATAATTTTAATGTGCTTCTTTAAGCAATTGATTGAATTTATGCATATCTTTCTATTTTCTTATTTTTGGATTTTGAATTAACACTTGACGTGCTTAAAAAATGATGATGAGCAGTTAAAGAATAATTGTATGCTATCTTGGAAAAGGGCTACCAATGGATTAGAGTGTAGCCACCCAATTGACATGTCAGTTTTCAAAATAATCACCCGCTGAGAAAAGACGATATAGAGGAAATGGCTACCTACCCATTAGTGTGTGAATGCTGCTAAGACATTGAAAGGGATGTTCATGAGAAAAGATAAATTTGGGTGTTCAAAAATTAATTGATAAAATTTTAAGAAAAAATCCAAAAATAAAAACAAAATTAACAAATTCCTCTTAATTTTTTTTGTGCCTCAATTTCAATTTTTTATTGTGTGATTTCTCTAAAGAGGAGAATATATGCTTGATTAGTCAATACCCTCACAAGCACAAGCATTCGTTCAATTTATGGCTTAATTCATCTCGTGGCTTAATCTAGAAATTTTATTTGCAAAGTTGTATTGTTATTCAATTTAGCTTAAATTGATTGAATGATTGATTTATATGTTTGAATATAGGAGAAATAAAATTTCTTTGAAAGATTTATTGTGAAAATTTTCTATTTTTTCATAAATTTTTCATATTTTTTGAGTAGAAAATAGCCCGTGGTAGAATTTTTCGGGTGGAGGAGCTGGTGGTGGTGGAGTAGCTATTATTAAAGTATGCCGTGATTATATTTCTTTACTTGTCCTTAATTTTATCAATTCTAATAACAAAAAGGGGCAATAGAAATGATATTAATTGTGACTTTATAATTTTTAAATTCAAGGCACATAATAGTTTTTTTCCATTTTTAAAATTTTTTTTGTCTTTTTTCTTGTTCGATGTTTTTAATGGATTTGTCTGAATGTTGAAGTTTAAGAACTAAATTTAATCTTCAGTTTTGTTACGGAATTCCCGAAGGGGCGATTGTAAGGTTCTAATTTGACAAATCCAAACAAAATTAGGATTAAGGGCTTGTTTGGAGTTCCAAAAAAAAACTAAAAAAAATCAAAGGTATAATTTTTTAGAGTTTTGGAATGTAAAAAGTTGTTTTAAAATGATGGTTGGTTATTTGTGATTGATTTGTATAAAATTATTAAAAATTATATAAAGTGACACGTGGTAAAACTTTAGTGGAGAATCTTAAAAATTTTTGGCGTTTTGTGAAACTTGTTAGTACAACTTTTAAAACAATTTGGCAAAACTGTTGGAACGCACTATTTTGGCTCGTTCTAGCGGATTATAAAATTTTGTTAAAAAAAAGTTCAAATTTTTTGGACTTTGAAAAAGATGAAACTTTTAAATTTTTTAAGTATTTTTTGAGTTTATTTGGTATTCCAATTGAGCCATAAATTAAAGACAATATTTTCTAACCGGATAAGGATCAGGTTTTTAAATCGAAAAATGATTGTGTTTCCCTGAAATATTGCTGACACAATTAAAGAAAGAAACCTAAACAAATAAGGAAATTGAATGTAGATTGAGTTCTTGTAGATCAAGGAAGCATCAATAAATTCCAGTGTGGTCCGTAGGCAAGCTGCAAGATGCCAATAGTTTGAGTAGCCAATTTTGCTTTAGATTCTATTTCCTGATCAGAGAAGGTCTTTAGTTTTTCTATAAATATGCTTCTATATATAATGCCAAATAATCAATCAAGAGAGAGTGTATTTTATAAAGTTTTTAGGACATGGAAATATTTTTGCAAGAAAGCTAAATTATCTTTCTCCTCATTCTACCCATTCTGGAGTTCAACGTGACGTTTCGAAATGATAAACAGATAATAGAAGATAATACGAGGATACCTTGTCATAGTGATGTGGCATATTATGATAATATGTGATTGTTTATTAACATTATGCAGTATTGATGTTATGATGCTTATTTGTTATCGTTATTATTGTAAGTTATATATGTTATGTTTATGCATCATAGGCATAAGTGTATTAGTGCTGACGTCCCTATAGATTGTATTGTAAGTGCAAAGTTTAAGACTTAGGTGGCCCCGTGATGTTTGGATTTATGTATTCTTTTGCTTAAGCTTATTATAATTGGTTTGAAGATGTTTTATTAATTTGGACTTATTTGATATGGTTGTAAAATGTCATAAGACATAGATATTATATTGGGGATGATGTTGAAGCATTGATCATGAGTTATACTTTGGGGTGTATAATGCATTTGATTCATCTAACTCACTTCTTGGGTTACAAAATCTTGGGCATGATAGAAGGATATAAATCTAAGGCAGAGAAGGCGGATGAAATAAATGAAAGATTATGATTTTTATTTATAGTATCAACTAAAAAGGTTGATGTAGTTGCAAACACTCTTAAAATGAATACTTGTTCCTTAGTGAGTTTTGTTGTTCGAGAATGGGAGATGATGTGTGATTTGGGGGTGAGTTTTAGTTGGACCTTGGAGGGATGGTGCACGGACAGTGTTATATACCTCAGTCATTTAGCCAGTGCTATTAAGTAGGGTGATTAAGGCATAAAAGATAGATGATGAGACGAAGGATATTTGAGTTAAAATTTGAGGTTTTGTGATTATGCCAGGATAGAAAATGGAAGCTGATGATGGTTTGGTCCTTTTAATAATTCAAGGTTACACATTTTCTCTAGGAAGTTAAGGTCTAGGTAGTCTGGTCCCTTCATTTTCACTATGCTCTGAAGATGGTGTGTGTTTGGTGCATAACCCACACAATGACATCATGTTCAATGAACATGTACATAAGCACAAGATCCATTTGAAAAATTTTGTTGCAAAGATTGAGAGTTGGGAATTGATTGATCCACTACTATTTGAGTAAAGAATGAGTTCGAAACTTTTGTAGATAGTGAAATTTTGTTCATCTTTTGTTCTTATTTTCCTTTCTATTGGTTTTAAGTCATGGTATTGAGTCTTTTATTTTCCTTTTCCCTTTTCTTGTTTCCTACCTGATCAATGGGTGACTTGAGAGCCTTAAGCATGCTATTGAGAAATCTAGATTGGAACTGCCGAATTAAGTCCCCCGTGTGCCTACATTCCTTGGTGCGTACATTGCCTTCATCCTCCGGGCACTTGGGAGTGGCCACATCGGTATTTAAGGAAGTCATGTGACCTTTTGCTACCAGATATAGTTTTCTCCACTATTTGATTTTCACTCCAAAACACACTTCTGAGCTTGAACACTCAATTTGAAGCTACCAAGGTTCCTCATCTACTCGAATTACATTATTCAATTTCATATCCAACGATTCGTTTCATTTTCACTTCACCTCCATTCATTACACCATTCGGCAGTTGGGCAGCGGAGACCATCATGAAAACTAAGGTTGCACCTTAAACCGACAGTGAGGTTAGTTCCAACTTTAGGGGTTTGATGGATTGAGCCTTTTTTGAATCATTGAGTATGAATTTCCGAGTGTTTATTTAAGTTCATTTGTGATTAGATGTTTGGATGGGAGGATTTTCTTGAGACACATTGCACTTTGTGGAAGTTTTTGAGAGTGTGCACCAAATTGTTCGATAAAAGTCCTTAATGAGTTAGGAAAAGAATTTATTAACAGTTTTGAGTTGTGATTTGGGGGAAATTGAACTTTGTCACTTGAATTGCTAGAATTAATGGTTTTACTTGCTAGTTCATTAGTTGATTAAGAGAGCTTGAGGCTACGCACGAAAGATGCTTACTCTATTGTCTTTGTGTGCTTGAAAAGGCTACCTAGAAGTGTTAGTCCATTGATTTTGGGGTTGTTTGTGTGAGCAATATTTGGGGGTTGTGTGACAATGCTATTGCTCATTCATGATTTAGTCCATTGATTTTAGGGTTGTTTGTGTGAGCAATATTTGGGGGTTGTGTGACAATGCTATTGCTCATTCATGATTGAAACGTAAGGCCTCTCCTACTCCATGTCCCTCATCGTCTTTAGAAGAATAAGTTTAGCATTCTGAGGAGGAGAATAGTAAGCAATCTAAGGAGGAGAATAGTAGCTCTGAATAATCTCCGAAACATTTCGAGTATAAGTTAAAGGAAGAACAAGAAGAAGATGAAAAGCTTGATTATGATTCCCATCATTTCCTTAGCAAGCCAATTAAAGACTTATATGACTCCCACTAGAGTAAGAGGGCTATATTATGGGAAAGGGGAATCAAATTAGAGCATTTTAAAGAGAATCCCACTCCTTCCCATGCCAGATGGCAACCTAGGGATGGACTCAGGTCTTGTCTTTTCATTCTATTGCTAATATGGTCTTCATTCGAGAATTTTATGCCAAATTTGTAGTTTGTGAGGAGGCGAATTGCCACCGTCGGGAGGGTGTTTAATCTAAGGTTCGTGGATGTCTTGTCAGCTTTAACACTAACTATATTGTAGAGCTCTTAGGCATTACTATCACGCCTCGTGTTTTGAGACCGAGAAGTGAGTGAATGAGTCATACATAATTTGTTCTAGATTATTCATTACCCTGACCAAAGCCACACAACCATCTTGGAGCAAACATCCATAATAATAATTATAATAATAATAACCTTAGCCTTTGTCAAACCAGGCAATAATGCTCCTCAGGTCCATTACACTCATATCCAATAAATCTTCAAGTTTAATAATACTACAATCCTGAAAAATAAAAAATTTATATGTAAAATGAATGCTATAGTGTTGCAAATGTAACTCCAATAATGGGCCCACCTAAATCTTTGATTCATGGCATGCAACAGAATCTATTGGAACGTGAGACTTAATTCATTTGTGCCTACAATACATAATAAAAACATTTATGATATGCACAAAATTTAAATCGACAATTTATTATTAGTAACTCATAAACTACAAGTCATCACATATCCCATTATCAGAACATACATTTGCATAAATCATCATTCAGTTTTTATCTTTTAGTTATCTTTTTATAATCACATCGCAATCATCACAGTCATAGGGTGGATACTACATCGTTCACAGGTCTAAACCTGATGGCCACAATTAACCAAATAAATGTCGTCGTTCACTTATCCAAAATCAATGGCCACACTTAACCAAATAATAGTCACGTTATAGGCTACTAACCTATTGGCATGAATACCAATCCCTGAGCAAGTTTTGGGCCTTTCAACCATAAGGTAATCTCTACAGCCTCTTTATTTTTATTTTTATTTTTTTTCTTTTTAAGTTTATAATTTTGCCTGTAAGGGACTATGAGGGCTAGGAAAGAAATAAAGAAAAACCAGTTGCCAAATTGAAATTCCCTATACAATTCCTCAATTAAGGCCATCTCAAACTCATTTGAATTATCAAATTGAATTTTAGCATATCGATTTAAGCATACAACATTTTCGGATTCATTTCAAAATTTTGACGAATTACCAAGGTAGAGATTATTGTATTATGCGCACTTTTTGTGTTACATTTGAGTATATAATACTCCTAAGAGCATGTTTTAGGTGGTTGGAAAGTAAAATTAAGTGTTCAATGCGTACATCTGAGAATTAGGAAGAAGATGAATAGTAAAGACACAAAAGGGCACCCGTGTCCTTTGTGGGGTGCCCATGAATCCCTATAGGGCACCCATAACCACTAGAATTCATATTTTATGCTTCTATGGTTCTAAAATTATGCTTTTAAGGGTTATACCGAAGTTATGATATTCTAAATTGATAAATTACAAAATATGATGATCGTACGTTATTAACAAGTAGTAATGATCGAATTATATACATGGTTAGACAATAATTTGAGAAGAGAGAACCAGTAATAAAAGTAAACAAGCCATAAACTTTGACTTATACCATTGAATTACCTAAACCCTCACCGAAAAGAAGTGATAGGTTTGCTTTATATAACAGTACAATAATTAAATCCCCTAAGAATGGGTTAATATGATAGAAACCCCGGAAACGGGTAACTTAGGTACATTGGTGAAATTGGACTTACTAATGTCACGCCTCCAACTTAATAATCCAGGATGGACGGCATGGGATTATGGGAACTAATAAAATAAATAGAAATTCTATTCCAAGGTCAAGTCGTAATATAGTAATAATAATTAAAGCATCTAACATCATCCCTTATTTCCACATAAAAATAATGAAAAAACAACATCATCCTAATAAAAGCTAACGCCATACCCCCGCGACGAAATCAAAGGCTTACACAGCCATAATAACATAATGATAATGCATTCTCACCGTATAAATAAGTCTGGGACCCACACCCTATGTCGCTTAAATAAAAATACAATTGTCTAATAAGAGAATAACATAACTTGATAGGCTAATCTGCCAGTCTTAACTTAGCTTTGGGTAGCTACTCCATGGCCTTGCAAGATCACTTGAAATGCGGATGGGATAAGCAAACTTGTCCAGGAGGTAGGATGTGCTGGTGTGCACTAGTGTGCAACAGACAAATGTAGCATAATTCATCACAATATCTTAAATATAATACAACAGTGCAAGTATAATACAATGCAATGCACTGGCCAATACAATCTCTAATCTCTATCTACCCCCAAACCTTATCTTAGGACGGGTGACACTTAGCAGAGCACACGAGGTCATCAACTGCACTATTTAACGATCATGGTAAATAATACTCTCGATAAATAATCATAGGTGAGAAAATGTGTTATACCCCCACAGATGCAAGTCTCAGGAGAACCGTGTTATATTCCCTAGCCCTTCTACTAAGGAATCATGTTACACCCTTAGTCCGCCATCTGCTTAGCTCAAGTAGGGTAAAATCATAGGCGAGGAACCATGTTTTACCCCTGGTCTTTTTGCTAGATAATCATGTTACACTCCTAGTCAGGCATCTGCTCATAAGCAGGGTCCAGTTGTAGCCCGAAGAAAATCTCATAATCTTATCTCTTAATTAATGTACCAACTCTAAGTAATTAAACTCTAGTCATATATGTCAACTGGGGATCATCTAGCATTTTCAAAAATTGATTTTATCATTTTTCTCAAAATCATGGATCATGTCCATATACATGACTCGTGCCTCGACACGTTAACAATATAGCAATGGCACTCTCGACCATTCAACACACTCAATTCATAACCAGATGAAACCATTCTCACCCAATACACATGATATGCTCAATCATGCATAATAATTCTCTTTCAATAATTGTCAACATTAAACAAAGCATGATATATCCAATCATCAATTAGATCTCATATAATTCACATGATTTCTACCTCTTTTTTTTTTAGTAATTAAGTGTAATTTGGATTAATGGGAGAATATGTATATCATCTTAGAGCCATACCTCTTTATGATAAAAATTAGTTACAAAAGAAATTTTCCAACTAGTTTGAAGCCTATCATTTACATTAGTCTTTTTAATGATAGGTTGCTGAGAAACTTTAATTCTAACTTCATGCACATGTTCTTAATTGCTTGCTCACCCCAAGTGGAGGGATCAGTTGTAACTAGTTAATCCGGATAAGTCCGGGTCGTCTCACAGGGAGCGTAAGGCTTCGGTGATAGATTTAGGAAAAAAACCATTTCAAAGACAAATTTACACCACAAAGAATTTTAAAACAAAAGAAAACATTTTTCATTGATTTTTTTTTAAAAAAGATTTTTGATAATTAATATCTAAAAAAAATACACCTTATCTTGATTCAATTCGTATTATAGTTTTCGTTTGCCTCTAATTTTTCCAATTTTATAACTCAACCAATAAACAACTTGGTACGAATTGGTCGAAAGATTTTTCGATTAGAATATGAAAGATGGAAATTTTCTTCTCGATTTTATTTATTCGATATTAAATTTGGTAAGTCATGCCATCGGATCGAGTATTCCGTATGCGAGGCTTAAAACCCGAACATACAGAAGCAGGATCATAACTATGAACTTATGTTTTCGAAAATCAGAAAATTAGAGAGGAAAATTCTCCATTTGATTTTTTCATAAAAATATTGAACTCAAGCATATGATTGGAAAAATTAAAAATCAAAACCTAATTATAATACTTCATGAATCAGAATAAGGATGAAAAAAATTACCTAA
>QLOD02000002.1:17400111-17426771 GCA_003260245.2 Sideroxylon spinosum
TCCAAACTCCTACAAAACACACGAAAGCAATATAAATACTAAAATTATAATAAAAAGGGAATTTTAATTGATAAAATATTCAAAATAAGAGTGTGAATTGATGGTAAGATCAACAATGATTGCAAGCTATCACAACCCATGAATGCAAATAATGTATGAAATGCCAAGTGACCGAGCTTAGCTCATGTGTGCGAGTGTAGTGAGAAGTCTACCTATGCATGAGTGTGTGTGTGTGTGTGTGTGTGTTTGTGTTAAGAATAAAGATGGTTGATAAAGACCGAGATGACCTTGAAAGACTGAGCGCATGCTACTAGTCTTAGATTTTATTATTTTTGAAAAGTAATACCAAGAATAGCATGCTAAAATTTGAAAAACACGCCAAACAATGACATATAAACTTGTTTATGAACTTCCAATGGCATATAAAATAACCAGCCATATATGGATGAAAAACATACCTTTTGGATCGTGTAAGTTGCTGTACTCTTTAGATTGAAGTCACCAATCTACTCGTAGGATACGGAATTTCTTTAGGTCTTCGACTATGATTGGATCTTTTTTTTTAATTTGTGTATAAATCTTATGGGAGCTTTATAATCTGTTTTCTCTTTCTTTAATGGCTGAATAGGGTTTCAGGGAAGAAGAGGAAGCCGTGTATATTGTTTAGAATTAGGGAGAGGAGAGATATATATTGATATGGATTGCAAAGGTAACTTGGTAGGGTTAGGAGTCTAAGATAAAATCAAACTCCTTCCAAACCTTATCATATACTGATTAAAACTCTCCCTATCTTATCCCAAATACTAACCCTCTTCTTTATCTCTTAAAATCATATTATATAACATTACCCTCTTAATCATATTCAATTAAGATAAGAAAAAAACTTGTCCTAATCTGGACTTCAAAAAAACTAATATAGAAAGTCTAAATTAGGCGATTGCCAAAAATAGCACAACCTAATTTAGAAAGTACAAGGCTAAAAATAGAAACATACATAAAAAGGTATCGAACTAGAGAATGGACCAAAAGACATAATTGCCTCGACATCCAAAATGTCCTTGCCCTTTCTTGGTGACATTATGACCATTTTAGCCTCAATCCATTCCACTAAAGGATTAGGCTTACACTCCAAATGGAAATTACTACATCCATAGAAGCATGTCACATTAATGTGACCTTTTTCTTAACCCATTAAGTGAAATAACCAAAATGGCCCTCTATGTAACACCCATAGTTAAGGTCGGTTATAAGTATACTATCACCTCCTTAACTATATCTAAACCTTGGAACCCCTTGTCTAAAATCTAATCAACCACTGGCCACCAAAAACATGATCTAGGACTCACCCATAAGTAAAATGATCGAAATACCTCTGGATTGTATTTCACTAAGTGCCTAGGTTTGGATGATCAATCCTATAATCCCAGGAGGGCCATTATTCCATCCTTAGATAGCATAGATTCTATATTACATATGAATGTCCTAACTAATCAGAACTTGATACCCAACAAATGGAGCTATTGATCCTACGATAGGATCTCACTCATGGTGTATCAAACCACCAAACCCTAAGTTCATTAGTTCATCCACATATGCTTAAGATTGAGAACATTGATCCACTTAGTAGCAGTGAGTGTAGTGTCCTCCATCTTTGATAGTACATTTCAAAGAGAATATACTCAAGAGCAGTTCAATGCATGACACACGTACTATCGAGACAAGTCTGGAAAGTCCCCCAATGACTAAGGTAGGTCACCCTATGGTATAGGAGACTACTCACTATAACCTTATCCTAGTAAAGTTCCCACCTTTGCCATTCGGTTATGAACAAGGTTTATAACTCAAATGTCAATGTCTTGGACCTTCTATATGTCCAGCATCACTGTGTACCCAAGTCAATCGTTAAGAGTCATTGGACCTTCATACATGCATTATCATTACACACCAGAGATAATATGTAAAGAATCATGAAGCTTTATTAATGTGTCATAAAGATCATAATAACAAACCATCTAGATTTACATATGTATATAAAAAATAACTAAGAGAGGTTAGTGCAAGTGGTCGTTAGGACATACTAATCCCAATAGACTCCATCTTGCACTAAAGATCACTATCACTAAATCTTACACCCATAGACTCTACATGTGTGGCAAATATTTTCTCTGGAAGAGTCTTTGTGAATGGTCTGCTAGGTTTTCCACTGAGACAATCTTATTAAACCACTATGTCTCCTCTCTGGATGAACTCCTGAATCAAGTGATATTTTCTCTCAATGTATTTCCCTTTCTTGTGATTTCTTGGCTCCTTGCATTGTGCCACAGCACCATTGTTGTCACAATACATGACAATGGGCTTCTGTATAGAAGGCATGGTACTCAAGCACATAATCCTTCGTTCTCCAAAGATATTTAAATATATGCTTACCTATAACCTAGTATACTGGTCTAGGGTTTGACTAATATTTACTAACCATGCCTACCGCATAGCAAATATCTGGTCTGATATGAAACACAAAATACATAAGGCTTCCAATAGCCGAAGCATATGGTACCCTCTTCATACTTTCTTTCTCTTCCGATGTCTTAGGATGTTTATTCCTAGATAGAGTAATTCCATGTCTAAAAGGTAGGAGTACCTTCTTGGAATTATGCATAATATATTTGACCAAAATCTTCTTAATATATGAAGCTTATGATAGTGCAAGCTTCTTGTTCTTGTGACCTTGTAGAAGCTTGATTGCAAGCACATAACCAGCTTTACCCAAGTTCTTCATATGAAACTGAATAGATAGCCAAACCTTTATGGGCGATAATAGTCCTATATCATTGCGAAAGAGTAGGATGTCATCCATATACATAATTAAGAAATCCACAGCACGACCATTACCCTTTTCATATACACATGGCTCATCGATGTTTTGATTAAAACCAAAAGATTTGATTGCTTGATCAAACTTGATGTTCCATGCTTTTGACACCTGCTTTAATCTAGAGATGGACTTCTTGAGTTTACAAACCATGAATTCTTGGCTTTAGCAATGTGTCTGCCAGGTTAGAACATATAGATGTCTTCGTCAAGATCACCACTCAAGAATGCTATCTTGACGTCTATTTGCCACATCCCGTAGTTATAATCACATGCAATGGCAAGAAGTATCCTGATGGATTTAAGCATGGCTACTAGTGAGAAGGTCTTCTCATAATCGATACTTTCTTCTGAGTGTATCCTTTCATAGCCAGCTTTGTTTTGAAGGTTTCAACCTTCCCATCAACTCCTCTTTTTCTCTTATAGACCCACTTGCACCCTATCGGTTTAATCCCTTCAGGTGGAACTACAAGATCCCACACCTTATTAAAGTACATAGACTCTATCTCAGACTCCATTACGTTATGGCAATGGTTGGCATCTATATCAAGCACTACTTTATCATATTTAGTAGGATCCACAATCTGATCATCTGAAGAAGTCTGAAATGATCCTTCATAGTATCTATTAGGCTCTTTGGATGTTCTCCCAGTACGGCGAAGCTCCGATATGCTAATAGTAAGATGCTATTCTATCTCATTCATAGCTGGTGTAGGTGTGCCAGGAGTTTCAGAAGAAATCTCATTTAGAGTTACTCCAGAATCTAGCGTCTATTAGATCATATTGTCATCCTCTAAGTATCTAGCATGAGTGCTTGGGTGATAGAATATTCTGCCTCTGGTTCCCATAAGATAACCTATGAAATAGCACATTTCTGATCTAAGTCCCAACTTAATAGCTTTATTGGTTGGTACATAAGCTAGACATCCCCAAATGTGCAAGTGCTTCAAACTAGGTTTGCGGCTTGTCCACATCTCATGGGGTGTAATAGTTATTGATTTAGATGGAAGTAAATTTAGAATGTATGCAGCTGTTTCAAGGGCATATCGCTAGAATGATATGGGTAGAGTCGCATAAGACATCACGGATCTAACCATTTCAAGAAGGGTCTAGTTCATTCTCTTAGATACACCATTTTACTAGGAGTCCTTGGTGCAGTTAACTGAGATACTATATTCTGTTATATGAGGTACTCTTTGAACTCATCCGAGAGATATTCACCTCCTCAGTTAGACCGACGGATTTTGATATGTTTGTCTAATTTTTGCTCCGCCTCAGCCTTGAACTCCTTGAATTTCTCAAATGATTCTAACATACATCACTTTAGATATACATATCCATATCTTGAGTAATCGTTGGTGAAAGTGATGAAACACTCATAACCTCCATGAGCCAGTTTGTTCGTAGGTCCACATACATCACTGTGTACCAATTCTAATAGTTCTATGGCACTATGCCCAATAGAAGAAAATAACCTTTTGGTTATTTTTCCTTTTAGGCATGATTCACATATAGATAGGTCTTCAAGATCTAATGAGCTTAGAGGCCCATCCTCGATTAGCCTCTAAATTCATTTTTAGCTTATATGGCTTAAACAAAAATGCCACAAGAATGTAATATTGGTAGAAGGTTCCTTCCTCTTATGGGAAGTAGTATCTAACTCTAGTTCATGCAATTGGGACGTATTAGGATACAAGCAAAACAAGTTATTATGTAAACTACCGCAACAAATGGTTAGCCCATCTCTACTGATGTCAGCACCAGTATGAAAGTTAATAGAAAAACCATCCAAATCAATTAAGAAACTGATATCAAGTTTTTTCAAAAATCTGGAACATAAAGAACATTGTTTAAACTAAGTGCCCTACTGCTAGAGAAATTTTAAGTGACTACTCTAATTGCAGTTGCCCAAATCCTTGCTCCCGTACCAGTTCTAAGAGTAAACTCTCCCTTACTTAGCTCCCGCGTTCTTTGGAACCTTTACAAAGAATTGCAAATATGATTAGTAGCTCAAGAATCTACAATCCATAAGTCCGTAGAGTCAACTACCACGCACGTTTTCACGGGAGATAAGGAAGTAATACCGATCTACTTTTGGCTAGGTATTTGGGGCAATCTTTCTTCCAGTGTCCTTTGAGGCCACACTTGAAGCACTTCCTTGTGGGCTTATCATCTGTTTTCTTTGGCCCAGAGCCAGTCTTCTTTTGTTTCTTGCCCTTAGCATGATTTTGCTTCCCTTGTCTCTTGAACTTTTATCTAAAAGTGGAAGCTTAAGCCATATGAACTTGCCTCATGGGCTTCATTATGGCCTCAAAAGCTTGGAGCTCCTTCATGAGCTCAAGAAGAGTCATGTTCAACTTGCTCATGTTGTAGTTGAGCTTGAACTTATCAAATGAGCGTGGAAGGGCCTCTAGGATCATGTCAACTTTACCAGAGATATCAATCTTGGACCCCAAGGTTTCTATTACGTTGAAGTGATCTATCATTTTGAGCATATCCTCTCTGATAAATACACCCTCGGACTAGAGTTCATGGTCTCTCTCTTAGCGGCTTGCCTCGTAGGCCTACTAGCTTCTAAGAACATTTTAGACAAAGACACCATGATCTATTTAGCTATGGTCATGCCTTGATGCTACGTCTATAGAACATTAGATATAGAGGCCCTAATATAGCGCATGGCCATATTATTTGCCTTCTGCCATTTCTGCTCAGCCTCTTTCTAGGCATCAGAAGAGTTATCCCTTATCACAGGACATGGAGTTGTCCAGACATAGCTATATTTTTCAGCAGTGAGGATAATGTCTAGGTTCCTTTTCCAGTCCACAAAGTTAAGACCAATTAACTTATTCCGTTAGAGAATACTGGTAAGTGGGTTGAAGGAACTTCCTGTCATTATGTCTGGATATATGTAACCGATTTGTAGTACTAAATGCATGAACTTAATCTATGTTAGAAGTAGAAGTAAATATATAGTTCTTTTTACATTGTCTGCCCCTTTAATAGTTTTACCCTTAAACTATTATAATGTAATAGTTCCTCAACCCCTTCATAAGAACTCCACCAATGGGGTGGCCGAACTTATGAATGATGAGTTAAGTTTTTAGCTTATCTGAATTATAACTAATTTCAACAAATCCTAGTGACAATTCAATCACTTTTTGGATTGGCTTCTTAGTCCAGTGGCACTTACTCTAATGGGGAGGATACTACATTCTCTAAGTTGAGTGTATTACCATTTAATGTGTAATTCCTAGGATGTTCTCTGCAAGAACTCCATAGATGGGATGGCCAAACTCACGAACACCCTATCAATACACATACATAATTCACTCACTAAACCTGAAACATGGTGTCATCCTTTGATGGGGTAGTGATGTCATCATTTCTTAGTTTGAACCAAAATAGAAAGTTGTGGGGTCTCCCAATCCCCTCTCCCACTCAATAATTTGGCTTTAGGGTTTTTCCTTATAAAAGCACACAACCTTTATCTCAAAATTGTTAGGATCAAGATCTAAGTATAGCTCATTTCCCTGAAGTCGGATAAAGTCCTAAAATGACTTTGGACATGGAAGTTGTACTACTTGAAACCTTAACATGTCTGTTTTATAAGGTGTGCTAAACCTTTGGCATTAAAACATTAGGTTTAAGGTCTAAACAATATTCAGCCTTTTCTCACACTTTTAGAGAGTATTATGACAATTAGAATGCAGCAGGAAAGTTCTCAGGAAAAATTAGAAGGGTCACAAACTATCCCACTTAAAATATGTCTCCTTAGACAAAGCTTTCCTACATACGTGATTATACATTGTTGCACAATTTTATATCTATCGAGCATGCTAATTATACATTTATGCTTGCTATTGACAAGGTGTTAGCTTAATTATCTCATTTCCATACATTCTTAATGTTTGTACGTTTCAGGTGATATAACTTGGGGTTTTAGGCCTAAATGACACCAAGAGTGCATGTGATGATAAGCCAAGGTAAGCCGAAGTAAGAGAGTGCAAGAAAAGAACTTAGGGATCGTTTGCGCATTTCACCGAACACTTGGGCGTGCATGGCGAAAATAGCTTCAAGACATGAATGTCGACATGTCCAAGTACTCCCATGCCTACTGTAACTTCCCAAGAGTCATCCCAAGGAATGAAGTCCATTATCATGGCTTCCAAGGAGAAGGAAATGGTCCGAAGTTCAAAATAATTGAAGTGGTGCATAGTTAAAGTTCCAACTCGATACCCTATCAGTGTTCCAACCATAACATTTTTGTCCACAACTCCAATTAACCTAATTCTTTTTGGTTTCGAAATAATACTCAAATATCTCCAACTTTTATTTTTTAGCCGAAGCCTGAATCCATCTTCTTCAAGGTCGAAATCGCATTGGAAATTTTTGTCAAAAGGCTGTCTGATGAAGTGAGGCATTGTGGTCCAGACCGTTTGCTCGGATGGTCCAAACCATTTGGCATATTAGGGCTCCACTTTTGTGTTTTTTAGGGTTTTCTAAAAGGCTATATAAATAGGACCTTTTGGGGGATTTTCTGGAGAATTCGTTCTAGCCGTCGTTAGGAACTTTTCAGAGAGTTTTCTTTATTTTCTTTCATTTCTTTTCATTTTTCTTGGAGATGTTTATTTGCTTTCTTGGAATTCTTTTTGGAGTTTTTTTTTAGTTTTGCATTTTTTCGAAGTACGGTATTTAATTATTTGTTTCAATTCAATGAATGCAGTTTCATCTCTTATTCTTATTTATATTTCTTGCATTGCTTTTGATTCCATGTTAGGCTAGAAAGTATAGTTCTTGATTCAATGAATCAAGGAAGGTGGATGACTATGAGCTTTGTGATGTGCGTAGACCTACGTGTATTGTGTGAAAACATACACTAGAGATCTACAATTTATAGGTTTGATTTCTTTTATTTCAAAAGCGTTTGAAAACAATAAGTTCTTGATCATATTCTCTGAAATCACTGATAAGGACTTTTGAATCTTAAAACTTTTCTTTTATATTTTTGAGATGAAGATTTTAAAGCTAAAACCTAATTTTATTGAAAGAATATCTTCCAGTTTTATAATCCTAAAAGTGAGTATAAAACTGAGATAGGGAGAGGTTTATGCTTTCATGAAAACTTCTTTTCGATCTACTATTCCTTTACGTGAAATTTAGATCGTTTATTAAAAGCACATCACATTGTGAAATAATCCATCCCCTCGGACTTGAAAGTTGAATCAAGACGTTTATTTATTAATTGAATTACATCATTTGCTTGCATTTAATTGTTATTTTAAATTCTGATGTTTTAATTATTTGTTTAGATTAAGTTTAATTACCTAATTTATATTTTAGTTACAATTTGAAATCAAACCAAAACATTCAACCACTCAAATCCATCACTTTGAACTAGGTAGTGAATTGCTTTAATCTTGTGAAGCTTAGGAATTAACACCGTAGGTTCTTTATGGATACGACATCGTTTTTACTGAGTTAAAATTACACTGCACACCCTTACACTTGGGGGTAATTTTTAGACGCAATTTCTAGAGGCCGTCAAGTTTTTCGCGCCGTTGCTGCGGAACCTTAGATTAGTTTTTAAGTTGCTTTAGATTAAAGTTTAATTATTACCTTTAATTAAAAAAATTTAATTATTTTAAATTTTTATTTATGTTTCTTCTGTAAAACGATCTTAAGAAAAAAATTTCTAAATTACAAAGAGAGACCGAATTTTTGGAAATCCAAATTCCAGAAGATGAACAACGACTTGAACTTTTTGAAAATTTTGAGCAAAGAAGAGTAATCTATAGACATATCATTGATTTAGATTTCAAATTGAAATTTAGCTAGAGAGACTTAAAATATTTTCAAAAAGAGCTTCTGAAAATAGCCTTTTGAATTTGGTGTTTCCTAGAATTTTAATTTTTTTATTATCTATTTCGTTTATGAGTGCTTGGAATCGTGGGGAAGACAATAGATTAATACATTCAGAAAACATCAATATTTCATTCTTGTTTTTGTCTCATGAACATGAATTTTGGTGACTTCACTCATGGTCCTTTTGATGCCCAAGCATACATAGAGTCTCTAAGAGACCAATTTGGATATAACTACACATTAGAGACTTGTCACCAATTACCCCAATTCTTCGAGCACAAGGAGGAAGACCTGTGTTTTCACCTTAATAGGTTTGAGGTAGTGTGTGGTTCATATGATACTAGAATGAGTGAGAGACTTAGGTTTATGTTTTCCTCCTTGTCTTTACAAAGTGTGGCTGGTGACTGGTGTTGTACTTTTGGTGAATGGACCACTTGGGAACAATGTTTTCAAGCTTTTATTGAGAAATTCCTCTCTATTCATCAAACCTTCACCCATAGCCTTCAAATTAAAAATTTTTATCAAAAGAAAGGTGAAGTATTGTATAAATGCTGGGAGAGGTTTAACATACTTTTGGACACTTTCCCAAGTCATGGATCAAAGTTAGGAGCCATCTTAGCCATGTTATATAATGCTCTACCTTACGAGTTATATCAGGCATTTGACATAGTCTTGGGTAGGGAATTTCTTGATCTCACCCTGAGTGAGACATAGTCATTCCTTGAATTTTTCTATAAACACACCAGGCCACGGGAAAGACTTGAACCTAGTTTTGAACTACATACACTTCAAATCCACACTGACCCTTTCCCATATACTTCTATTTCACTTGATCGTCATGATCCATCTGTTGTTAGTAGCATATGCATGGAGCCCAATTATTCAAACTTTGCATCTTCCAACCTTGTTCCACTTACCGAAGGCCAATTTGAGGAGCCCCAAGATTATTGGCCTAGTGAACCAAAGGATGCACAATTTGAGACAATAGACACCGAGTGGGACATTTGCCCTAATCACATTAGGGACGACAGTTGAGATGAACATCTTTCTCATTTCTCTATGGACTTTCCTATTCAAGAGAATTCTTTACCGCCGACCGAGAGTCAGGGTGACATGAAATCCTTTCCTACTACCAAGCTTGATGCTCAACCCACCCTTACCACCTTAGACCCTATTGAGAGTCCTTTGACCTCAACTGAGCATTTGAATGTCACATGGCTCGAGGAGTACATCATTGAATCGGTTGACCTTAGTTCATTTCACTACACACTAGAGGTTGAGAGTGGTGCACACCTCTTACCATTTGAGTCAGGCCCTCCTGAGAAGTTCATTCCAGGGATTGTAAGTGATCATGCGACCGATCATCACTAGGGGGAAGTAGTAGATATTAGGGGAGAGTAAGTTGATTTTCTTGGCATCAAGAGACTGACTGAACCCACTATGTCTATGTCCTTACCTAAATTATGGCCAAATCTAGGGTTCCATGAACCTCATTGAGCCCTTCATCCCTTGGTGTGTTTTACACCTGAGGAGCGTCCACCTTTAGTGCTTTGTGGATCTGAAGAGAACATTTTATTTTTTAAAACATTTGTGGATGCATGGGCTAGAGAGGGTGTCGGATAACCCTTTTCTTTCTTTCATTCGTACATAGTAGATTAGATTTTTCTTTTCTTTATTTTCTTATTTCTTTCTAGTTTGATTTTTTTCTCTTATTTTCTTTTATTTCTTTTTTCATTTCTTCTTTTGTACTAAATTTTTCTTTTGTCTTATTTTCATTTTTATTTCTTTCTTATTTTCTTTTTAACCTTTTCTTTTATATAGTTGCTTTTATTTTCTTCAAATAAGGAAACTCTTGAGGTAATATCCTCCCTCTCATTTTCATTTAGTCTTACACTTCCAAGTTTGTTACTTTATATATATATAAAATTTATTATTGGGAGTGTTGTAGACTCTAGGTTGGGGGTGTATTGGATGATGCCTTAAGAGGCTTAAATAATGGGTGCATGTTTAACTTCTATGTTCTATACTGATTAATTGCTATGCTTATCATCATCATGCTCTCTTTGCACACTACAGACCCACTTATTTTTTATGGTTCTCACATTAAGGACAATGTTTAGTTTAGGTCGAGGAGTAGCGTTTGCATGGGGGAGTAGCGTTTGCATGAGAGAGTTTGCATGATGACCCTCATTTGTCCTAAAATTGTCAAGTTTTAAATTTTTTGAGCATCTTTGAGTTAGAATGCAAAAGTGAGCATTTTTGTTCTTTCATGTCGAATTTTTCTTTGGTTTGGTTAATTGTGGAATTTAGTGAAAAAGTGATAAGTGAATCTTGTTCAAGCTCTAATAGGAGACTTAGTTCAAGTTGAGTGTGTCCTAACCTTGCGCATTTTTTTTTGTTACTGTCATAGAGAAGATCTTATGTGCTTAGGAGTAGATTTTGTTTGAAATTATCTTAGGAACCAACTTGAAGCCTTTTAATAAAGTTTGTGATATATTTCTTTTCTTGGTTTCCACCCTTAGCTTTATTCACACACTTTGAGCCCTACCCTTGCATGTCTTGGATTATAAGAGTGCCTCAATGTCAACAATTTGAACTTAGGTTAAGAATGGAATCTTTGGAGAGTATATTAAGAGGAAATATCGGGTGGAAAATTTAGCTAATGTATGTTTCAATTTACACAAAAAAAAAGAAGAAAAAAAAGAAAAAGAGAAAAAAAAAGAAAAAAGAGGAAGAAAAAAAAATATTTCTCATTTCTTTTTGGTTATGGAATTGTGGGACTTATGCATTATATCATCATATTTTGAAAGGTCTCATGAGAATTTTGTAAGTTTATGAATAAGCTTCTTGTTGAGATTTTTTTTGGGTTTAGGAATTGGTTAAATTGGGACTTGTGTGTACTTGAACATTCCTATCTTAGGACTTGTGCTTTGATTTCCATATTTCCCATCATTAACCTTAACCATGGCCAAGTTACAACTGAAATAAAGACCTAGCGAATTCTAAGCAAGAAACTCTTATATTGTTCTTATAGTAGTCTTATGTAAGTTGTGTGGTGCGATCTCTTGCACATGCATTGGAACATGGTGATGAGCTGTCTACTTTGAACTTCAATTCAGTTCACTTACTTATTTACGGCGTTGTGTGCAACTAGAATAGCATCATATGCTAATAGGTTTGTTTGAACCCTTGATGAGTGAACTTCTTTCTATTAGTGGTACCTTGTGAGCATTTGAAGTCAAAACCTAACTCCACTTATGCTCTTGCAACCTTGTTGAATGAATGAAACAATTTTGCACACATGCTCTTCCTATTCTGATAGTCCATGCATTTATGCTTAACACTTGGGAATTACACATGATATTTGAGTTTTGTGACTTGTTGGGCTTGAACTTGAGTCATTTTGATCTTAATCACTTTTGACATCTTGAGGCCAAGCCATAGCATTTTATGGGCAGATTCACTGTAAACCCTCACGAGACATTACTTATCCACTAGGGGTAACCTAGGGGTTTAAAAAGCTTCCTGCACGTAGCTAATTGTAGCCGTGTTTCCAACGAAAAAAGAAATAGGTAGTAGTTTTCATTTATTTTAATAAATTCATTTCTAGGGATGAGCAATGTTTAGGTTTGGGGTGTGATTAGTATGCATTATTGCATAATTTTATATCTATTGAGCATGCTAATTATACATTTATGCTTGCTATTGGCAATGTGTTAGCTTAATTATCTCATTTCCATGTATTCTTAATGTTTGTATGTTTCAGGTGATATAACTTGGGGTTTTAGGCCTAAATAATACCAAGAGTGCATGTGATGATAAGCCAAGGCAAGCCGAAGTAAGGGAGTGCAAGAAAAAAACTTAGGGATCGTTCGGGCATTTTGCCGGACACTTGGCGTGCATGGAGAAAATAGCTTCAAGACACAAATGCCGACATGTCGAAGTACATCCACGACTTCTATAACTTCCCAAGAGTCATCCCTAGGCATGAGGTCCATTATCATGGCTTCTAAGGTGAAGGAAATGGTCCGAAGTTCAAAATAGTTGAAGTGGTGCGCAGTTAAAGTTCCAGCTCGACATCCTATCAATGTTCTGACCATAAAGTTTCTTTCGTAACTCCGATTGACCTGATTCATTTTGGGTTTGGAATAAGACCCAAAGATCTACAACTTCTATGTTTTCACCGAAGCCTGAATTCATCTTCTTCAAGGTCGAAATCGCATTGGAAGTTTTTGTCAAAAAGCTATCTGATGAAGTGAGACACTGTGGTCCGAACCACTTCCTAGGGAGTCTGGACCATTTCATTCCAGCATTGAAGTCGTGAGACAAGGTGGTTTGGATCGTTTGCTCAGATGGTCCGGACCATTTGGCATATTAGGGCTCCGTTTTTGTGTTTTTAAGGGTTTTTTAAAGGGCTCTATAAATAGGACCTTTTGGGGGATTGTTTGGAGAGTCTGTTCTAGCCATCGTTAGGAACTTTTTCAGAGAGTTTTCTTTATTTTCTTTCATTTCTTTTCATTGTTCTTGGAGATGTTTGTTTGCTTTCTTGGAATTCTTTTTGGAGCTTTGTTATGTTTCGTATTCTTTCGAAGTACGGTATTTAATTATTTGTTTTAATTTAATGAATGCACCTTTATCTCTTGTTCTTATTTATATTTCTTGCATTTTTTTTGATTCTATGTTACGCTGGAAACCTTAGTTCTTCATTCAATGAATCAAGGAAAGGTGGATGATTATGAGCTTTGTGATGTGCGTAGACCTACGTGTATTGTGTGAAAATGTACACGTAGAGATCTACAATTTTTAGATTTGATTTCTTTTATTTCAAAAGCATTTGAAAACAATAAGTTCTTGATCATATTCTTTGAAATCACTAATAAGGACTATGGAATCTTAAAACTTTTCTTTATATTTTTGAGAAGAAAATTTTAAAGCTAAAACCCTAATTTTATCAAAAGAGTGTCTTCTGGTTTTATAATCCTAAACGTAAGTATAAAACTGAGATAGGGAGAATTTTATGCTTTCACGTAAACATATTTTCGATCTACTGTTCCTTTACGTGAAAATTAGATCGTGTATTAAAAACACATCACATTGTGAAATAATCCATCCCCCGGACTTGAAAGTTGAATCAAGACGTTTATTTATTAGTTGAATTACATCCTTTGCTTTCATTTAATTGTTATTTTAAATTTTGAATTTTGAATTATTTGTTTAGATTAAGTTTAATTACATAATTTATATTTTAGTTACAATTTGAAATCAAACCAAAACATTTAAACACTTAAATCCATCGCTTTGAACTAGGTAGTGAATTGCTTTAATCTTGTGGAACTTAGGAATTAACACAGTAGGTTCTTTGTTGTTTCGACCTCGTTCTTACCGAGTTAAAACTACACTGCACACCCTTACACTTGGGAATAATTTTTTGATGCAATTTCTAGAGGCAGTCAATATGCACATAATTGTCTAGTTCCATTAGAGTGATTACCGGGCTTTTGTTACTTAACACCTATTCTTTGTTTTTAGGCTATTATCTAGGCTTTGACTTGGGGTCCATTGGTAAGGCAATTAATGGACTTGGGCTAAGTCAAAATTTTCTCTTAGGTTGGTGTGGTCCTTAAACCCTAACCAATTAAGTCAGTCATTAATGGCAGTGACTTTAGTCTAAATTCTGATTAAATACGACTTAACTATCTAGAGCCTTAAATTAAACACCATAACAATTAGCCATTTTTAACCCTAACTTGGTGGCATCTTACTAGGTGAAAATTTGCATAAATCCATACATAAATAAAAAGTATATGAAAACAAGCAAGTAAAACATTCATAAGCTGTTGCACCCTCTTGTTGGCTCCCTGTCCATACACACAAGAAGAGGCCCATAAAGGCAAGAGGCCCAACAGGCCCAAGCCCGATAAGGTCTAAGGCCCAAGCCCAATAAGGCCCAAAGCACCATTAGGCTTCCAAAAAGGCCCAACCTGTTTGTCTTACCGCAAGGGTTTTGGATTTCTCCTCCATTGCTTAAGCTGCCTCCTGCTCCTTGTATGGCCTCCATGGATAGAAAAAGCTATCTATGCCTGTACATTTAACTTCTACGCATGGAAATAGCAAAACAAAATCAGCAACGTGCTAAAAATAACCTATGCTTCTTCTAATGAAGCTGTAAAAAATTCTATTACAACAAATCTCCTATAGTTGATCATATGTCGGCTGTACACATTTTGATCTTCTAAAACATTCATTTGAACCATCACGAGGTGCTAAAAAAATCAATCAAACAAAAAAATATGGCAAGTTACAGTCATGGGTTAATCAAATAAAATCTACCATTACTTGCCACCAACGAGTTACACATCTATATGATTATATAATATGATTATCCGTACATGAAAACAATTTTATATGAGATTGCAAGGTGGCTCTAATACCACTTGAAGGACCGGGTGCATGCTACTAGTCCTATGTTCTTTTATTTTCAAAAAATAATACCAGAATAGTATGCTGAAATTTACAAAGCAACCCCAGCAATGACATATAAACTTGTTTATGAACTTTCAATGGAATATAAAAAATAACCAGGCATAGATGGATGAAAAACGTACCTTTTGGAATCTTATAGGTTTCTTCTGTGTGTTTCAGGTTGACGTCACCAATCACCTCCTAGAAGATACGGAATTGCTTTAGGTCTTCGAATCCATGATTGTATCCATTTTCAATGTGTGTATAAAGATTGTGAGAGCTTTATAATCCCGTTTCTCTTGCTTTAATGGCCGAATAGGGTTTTAGGGAAGAAGAGGAAGCCGTGTATATTGTTTAGAATTAGGGAGAAGAGAGACATATGTTGATATGGAATGCAAACCCTAACAGGTAACTTGTTAGGGTTAAGAGTCTAAGATAAAATCAAACTCCTTCAATCCTTACCATATATTAATTAAAACTCTCCCTATCTTATCCCAAACACCAACTTCTTCCTTATTCCTTAAAATCATATTATCCAACATTATTCTCATAATGATAGTCCATTACAACAAGAGAAAAAACTTGTCCTAATCCGGACATCAAAAAGACTAATATGGAAAGTCTAAATTAGGCAATTGCTAAAAATAGCACAACCTAATTTATAAAGTACAAGGCCAAAAATAGAAACCATACACATAAAGGTATCTAACTAGAGAAGGGACCAGAAAACATAATTGCCCTTGGCTTCCAAAATGATCAAAATGCCTTTACCCTTTCCCAGTGACATTATGACAATTTTAACCTCAATCCATTCCACTAAAGGAATAGGGTTACACTACAAATGGAAATTACTATATCTATAGAGCTTGTCACATGAATATGACCTTTGTCTTGACCCACTAAATGAAATGACCAAAATGCCTCTCTATGTGACACCCATAGTTAAGGTCGGTTATAAGTGTACTATCACCTCCTCAACTATATCTAAACCTTAGAACACCTTGTCTACAATCCAATCATCCTTTAGCCACCTCATACTTGATCTGAAAATCACTCACAAGTAAAATGATCGAAATACCCCTAGAGGGTATTTCACTAAGTGTTTAGGCTTGGATGATCAATCCTATAATCCCAAGGGGGTGATTACTCCATCCTTAGATGGCATAAATTCTATATTACATATGAATGTCCTAACTAATCAGAACTTGATACCTACCACACGGAGTTGTTAATCCTACGATAGGATTTCACTCATGGTGTATCAAAGCACCAAACCCTAAGTTCCTTAGTTTATCAATATATGCTCAGGATTGAGAGCATTGATCCACTCAGTAGCAGTGAGTGTAGTGACCTCCATCTTTGATAGTACATTTCAAAAAGAACACGTGTAAGAGCGGTCCTGTTCAATATGTGACACACGTCCTAGTAAGACAAGTCCAGAAAGTCCTCCAACGACCAAAGTAGGTTACCCTATGGAGACTGCTCACTATAACCTTAACCCGGTAAAGTGCCCACATTTACCATTATGTCATGAGCAAGGTTTACAATTCAAATGTCAATGCTTTGGTCCTTGTGTATGTCTAGGATCACAGCATACCCAAGTCATTCATTACGAGTCATTGGACCTTCATACATGCATTGCGATTAAACACTAGAGATAATATGTATAGAATCATGAAGCTTTATTGATGCATCATAAAGTTCATAATAACAAATCATCCAGATTATGTATATATGCACAAAATAACTAAGAGAGGTTAGTGCTTGTGGTCTTTAGGGAATACAAATCCAAATAGATCGAACTCAAGCTATAGGCTTGAGCTGCCAGCGTACACTATAAAGGGATCAGGTCAAACATAGTTTAGATCTAAAGTGGTCTAAACTACATGTTGATGAAATATGAATTGGTATACTGATGCAAGAGCCTATCTCTGAGTACAAGTTAGTGCCTAGCGCTGATGGTCTATTAAGACCATGGGGACCGTACTCAAGCTATCTGCTTTAGCAATCTATATACCCTTTTAAGGGATTAGGTCAATGTAGCTCTAGCATAGTACTTAATACGGGTGTGTTTGCAAAGGTGTATGAGAAGGTGACTGATAGGGTCAGTACTGAATACAACATTAGTGTGAAGGAACCTCGCTCCTAAGATAAAATGAAGAAGAAAAAGACTCCTAGCTCTAGGTATGTATTAGGAGTAATTGTCTTTATATTATGAGGGCCTAGCTCTAAGAATAAAATGAAAGTTAGAATCATCCACAAAACTTGGAAAGAGAGTTTCACTTCAGATGATAAGAGACCATTCGCACTATCTGGTTTAGTGGAAAATGGAGCTTAGCTCTAAATGAGAGAGAATAGTTAGCGCCTAGCACATAACTACAGGAAAGGAGCCTTGCTCCACTAGGGAATGCATAGTTAGCCTTAGCGTATAACCGGGAAATGTTTAACTAGAGAAAGAAGACTTGCTCCAAACAAGAAGGATTGGTAACACCTAGGGCACAACTAGGAAACGGAGCCTTGTTCTAGAGAAGAGGCTGTTTAACACCTTACGTTTAACTAGAGAAGGATCCTAGTTCTAAGGTAGCACCTCATGCTATGATGACCAAACTCAAGCCTTCTCCTAAATGGTTTTGTAAATGAGGAAACTTATGTAAAGTAACCTAAGGGATTCGTTGACCCACATTTTCCAAATCATGTTTTCAAACTAAAAAAAGTTCTTTATGGACTCAAACAAGCCCTAGAGCTTGGTATGAGAGATGCACCACTTTTCTTCTAAAGTCTGGCTTTATGAGAGGTAACGCGGAGAAAACACTGTTTATTCGTAAGGAATCAAATCACATATTGATTGCACAAGTCTATGTTGATGATATTGTATTTGGATCTACCTCTCCAGACTTTTCACTTGAATTTGGTGAACACATGAAAGACAGCTTCGAAATGAGTATGGTTGGTGAATTAAACTTCTTTCTTGGTCTGCAAGTTAAACAGATGGAGAATGGGATTTTCATCTCACAATCCAAATATGCCAACGACCTAGTGAAAAAATTTGGACTTAACAGTTGTAAACATGCCAGGACTCCCATGAGCACTACCACTAAGTTAACCAAAGATGAGTCTGAAAAAGCTATAAATGCTACACTTTACAGAAATATGATAGGTAACTTACTTTACCTTACTGCCAGTCGTCCCGACCTATCTTTTAGTGTAGGAGTCTATGCCTGATTTCAATCTAACCCTAAAGAGTCCCATTTATATGCAGTTAATAGGATAATCAAATACATAAATGGGACTGTTGACTGTGGTATTTGGTTCTCTCACGAAACCAATGCCACTTTAATAGGGTGCTCTAATGCTGACTGGGTAGGATGTGTTGATGATCGGAAGAGTACATCTAGTGGATGTTTCTATATAGGCACTAACTTGGTCTCATGGCATAGTAAGAAACAGAACTTAGTGTCCTTATCCACTGCCGAAGCTGAGTACATAGCTGCAGGTAGTTGTTGCACCTAACTTCTTTGGATAAAACAAATGTTGACAGATTATGGAATAGAACAGAAATCTATGACACTCTTTTGTGACAATCTTAGTGCCATCTATATTTCTAAGAATCCTGTTCAACATTCTCGTAACAAACACATAGATATCATGCATCATTTCATTTGAGAGCTAGTTGAACAACAAACCATATCCATTGAACACATAGAAACCCAACTTCAATTAGCGGATATCCCCCTGGATCACCTTCGTTTTGAATCACTTAGGTCCTCCCTGGGCATTTGTTCCCTAGACTAAAGAGCTCCATTCCACTACCCTCAAATTTTATATCTATTTTTGTATGCTCTATTATCATACTTGAGGGAAAAAGGGTGATCAACGAATAAGTATTTTAAGGCCTATCTTTTCTTATACACTATCAAATCGTGGAAGTATTACTTGATGCTTACTTAGGAGACATAAATTCAAATCCTTAATGATCTTGAATCCCATGTTTTGATGTTCCTTGTCATATTAGTGGTGTGCCCTTTGTAAATGCACTAAGGTTTGAACTTCATGAAAAATTTTTAACTACTCAATTGACTCTTAAAAACTCTTACTTGGACTTTTGGTCACTCTAGCAATATCTCTGTTAAAAACACTTGGAAAGGGCTACCAATGGGATAGTGTGATGCTAGCCTATTGACGTGCGGGTTATCAAAATAATCACCCTCTGGGTTTGACGATACAAGAAGATGGCTATCTACCCATAAGTGTGTGAAAGCCGCCAAGTAAAGTTAGAAAAATCTGAAAAAGAAAATCTTAATAAATCTGGTGGAAGTACATTGAAAAATTGGTGTGTAGTTGAAAAATAATGAATTGAGGAGAAATAAGTTGAAAAGCACAAGTGCATTATCTTTCCTTCCCAAAGTTCATATAAAGGATTTTTGAACGTTATGCGAGTATGTGAACAGTATTGATCATGAATTTTCCTAAACTTTATTTCACATACTACACAGGCATTTAATCACAGGTATGACACGTGTGAACATCTCATGACATATTTAGTAAAGAGATTTTTGGATTAAAATTCATATTCTCTTATGTGCAATTCCAAGTTTGAAACCGTGATTTGCTTTTTGTTTTTGAGGATATAGAACTTGGAATATAATGATTTATAAACCCTTTAACAAAAAAAAAAAAAAAAAAAGAAAAAAGGTGGCAGGTCGCTAGGATACCAGCTGGAAGAACGCTCTGAGTTGCGGGAAAATACTGCATAGCTGTGTGCACTTGAGGACAACCATGGGAAGACCGCGGGATAGGCGCGGTATGGCCGTGGGAAGGCCGTGGGATGACCATGGGTGCACCTTTCCCGCAACAGTGGGCTTTTAAGTCCTCTCCGAGGCTTTGTCTTCATTTTTTCCTGATTCGCCTCGTCTATGTCCACGTCCTTAAAGCTTCAAAGTCACATACCTCTTCTTTCTTTTCAGGTATCTCTATAGTCTTTGTCTTTCTTACTTCTTCTTTTCCTCTAGTTTTTGTTTATTTCCTAAATTTGTCTGTTTCCTTAGTTTCTTTCTGTTTATTCTGTCTTTCTCCTGTTATCATGCCTCCTAGACGTAGGGCCGTCCAACTTTTGATGCACATCACTTTAGGGGTGACATAGAACAGACTAATTATATTTCTATCTTTAAATATCGCCCAATTGTCATAGAACATAGCCTAGTGTTACGAGATTTCCCCACTATTGAACAATACTTTGAGCGTTTAGGTTAGACACAGTATGTTAGCTATTTCGATTCTGAGGGTCTTTTTCATGAATGTGCAATTGTCAAACTAGTTCGTGAATTCTTTATTAACATGCACATGGTTGACTTGTCTCTTGGTGTCTTGCACTCTTATGTCCGTTCTGTGAACATTGAAATGACACCTACCACTATCTCCCACTTTCTGAATATACTTAGACCAGACCATGTTGATTTTGAGCCAGTCCTGGATACTAATGGTCCTTCTGTTCAGACCATTGCCAGGGTCCTTACCGAGGGTCGAGTGTATGTAGCTAATTCTATTGACTCGTCCTTCCATATTACAGGCGTTTCTGAGCGTCGTGGTCGTACTCTACACTTCATCGTCACTGGTGTGTCTTTGACCTCCATCTTTTTATGTTTCAGCTAATTGCTACTGGCTGTGACTCTATTTCTCGGTCTGATTTCATGTCTTTCGGTCTTTTTATTACCCACTTTCCTTGATCCTAAGGTGTTGCGTGTCCTCCTAACTATCAATTGATCAAAATGCCCAATTTGATTGATCATGTGTCTGCCCGTCGCAGCCATTCCCACTCTAGACACACACCTGCTCCTCCCCATATACCCTCATGTCCTATGAGTCCTCCTCCTTGATCTGACATACCAGGCCCCTCTACTAGTGCTCCCTCTGTGTATGACCTGAATATGTTGGGATCTATGTTAGCATCCATTCAGGGGGAGAACCGCCAGTTCCAGGATAACATGTATCAGTGTCTCACTGCCATGGATACTCGTCAGGCAGAGTTTCAGATAGTTCAGGTAGCGATGGATCGTCGTTTACAGGCCATATAGGTCCGTCAGAATGAGATGCATCTTACTACCTTAACACTTACATCTACACCTTTGGAGATCCATTTGGAGATGATTTCTTCCCTGATATTGGTGGTGATGATGGCGGTAGTGCACCTACTATCGGTGGTGATGATCATGTTGGTGATGGTGATGAGACTGGTCCTGCTCAGTGATTGTTGGTTTTGTCAATTCCAGTAAAAAATGGGGAGTGATGGTGGATATTTGCTTGTCTTTATGTGGTTGAGAGTCATGATTTATATTGTATACTTGATTTGTATTGTGTACTTCATTTAACTCATCTATGGTTATCTGAGATTTTAAATTTCCTCTCTTACTGTTATATCTATGTTTATCTGAACTGACTTCTCTTTTGGACTTTTCATTGTTACCGTGTTTTTCACACGATACCTTGATATTTTTGTTTAAATGTGCAGCAAACAAGAGTATTAATCAAGGCTGTGCAATCATTATAACAATCATTGGAAAATGGTTTCTGAGACCTAAGACTTGGGTTAAATACTTATAACTAGATTAATTGAGTTTTGACATGAAATTACCAAAGGAGGAGATTGTTAGGGATATTAGTGTAAATTGGCAAATCCATAATAAAAACAATAAGTGTCAAAGTTGTTTGTAACCTTAAGACTTAGTATAGGCTAAGTACTATAGTCATGAGTTAGTTTTAGAAGTCAAAGGATCTCAAAAAACCTAAAATTTATAAAGATAGAATCAGAAGAGAAGTTTGAACGAGCTGCAGATAACATTAACACAGGAAGATCGCGGGAAAGCCGCGGTTAGCCGCGAGATAAAACTGAGAGAAGAGATCAAAGACCATTGGCCGTGCGGGAAAGCCGCGGGAAGCTCGCGGGAAGGCCGCGGGATGGATGCGGGTGCCCTCTTCCCACGAGGTTGACTTTCAGGCTTCGATTCTCTTAATGTTAATCCTGTTGGACCCAGGTTTCGCATGATATAAAAGGAAGGGACGTATCTAGGGTTCAATACATTAATAGACAGAGAGAATAATCATTATTGAGAGCTTTACAGGTCTATCGTTCTCCCCATTACTTAGCCATTCTTCTTCATCGCATTGATCCAAAGGAGTTCGGATTCATGGTTCGTGATCGTTGAGGATTCAGTACGCTGTGAATTCAGCAGAGCTACTGAGGAGTCAGTATTGTGCCTTCGAGGAGTCGGAGGGCTTTTACTAGAGAAGTCGGTGAATCGAGGGTTCGAGCAAATGTCAAACAGAGTATATAGTCGAGGAGTCGATCTATCGAGAGTTTTAAATTTGTAAACATAGTATAGAGTCGAGGAGTCGATCTATCGAGAGTTTTGAGTTCGTAACCAACGCTAGATTTTAGTAAAAGTTTTTGAGGTTTTCCTGTATGGATTTCCTCGCCTTATATATCGCCTTCTACATTCTTGTTTATGTGATTGTTTGCTTGAGATATCTAGTCTACTGTGTTAATTTCACTTATCAATGGATTAGACCAAGATTTTTCTAGTATTTTGGTGTAGCAAAGAGAAGTATTTTCAAATTTTTATTCTTGGGTACAAACCAAAAAAGATTACATCAAAATTCCTTATTTATACTTGCTAAAATAGTAAATAAGATTGACTCTTGACCTTCCAATTTCTAGATAAAACTTAATTAATTTCAACACATTCTAAATCTTCTACAAGACTCTTCAAACTTCTAGAAAATTGCAGATTAACTTCTAACACCATCTTCTTTTATGATGAAGTGTTTTATCTATCTATATAATATGGTTGGGTGTATTCAAAATTTTTTCACATAATGAGAGAAGAGTGAGAGTTAAGTGAGTTGAGAATTTTATCTCAAATTGAACTTGTTTTTTTTCTTGAGTGTGAAATTGAGACACTAAGGAGTTAATTTAGAGTATTATTGTGCTTTTTCAGTCTTGGTGGTAGTGGATTGATAATCATTTCAGAGTTCCAATTTTTTGGCATTCATCTATTTCTTCATTTTCTTCTTCCATCAAGCAACTTGAGGTAGAGAACTTTGGTTTTATAGTTTCATTAAGTGATCTAGCTGCATATGATGATATTGATAAAGATAAATTGCATGAAATATGGTTGTGTTGTGTGTAGATACATGCATACATATATATATATATATATATATTTATATAGGTGTGTTGACGAGAAGATGATGAATGGTAGCTTTGGCAATCTTTATTTGTTTACCTAAATTGGAAATTGAGGATTTGAAAGTCTTGAATACTCTTTTGGATAGAAATGAGTGGTTTTGGAAAATTTATTGTTCATAACTTTGGTAAAATTAGGATTTGATGTGTAGATGCCAAAACGGGGAGACCTTGTATTGATCACCCCTTGTAGGTGAGATTGGACCTCTTGATTAAAACACAATATTGTATAAATATATATTGTTTTAGTGTTTTAAGTACATGATTAATATCACTTGATGGTTAGTTTTGATGATATTTTTAATACATTTTTGTCTTTTAGTTGGTTTATATTTTCCTCTAATAATTATATACAATTGGATGCTAAATTAACCCATGAAACGCATGTGGAGGAGCCCGAATCAAATAGAAGAAAGAGGTCAATAAAATGGACTAGGAATGTCTTTGAGATACTTCTTCAATCATGTGGCTTGCAACTCAAAAACAGCCTTAAAACCCATGCACAAAACCAGCCAAGGCAGTCCATGACCTGCCTAGAAACTAAATATCATTACAATTTGCCAAGGAGATGCCCAAGGCCGTAGCCCAACACCCATCCTAGTCACAAACCATGAAGTAACACGACCCTAACATAGGCAGAGATGCCTAATTCAAGCCATAGACATGCACGCGCTGAAGCAAGCCAACTGTCGAGAAAAATGTGTCAACATTCGAACGCTAAGCAGCCATCTAGATGCTTCCTTGTCCAAACACCGCTTCTCCATCCTGACGCTAATTAATTTTGTTTGTCATGTGCTGTCGATATATTACCTGAAGCCGAACTTAGCTCAAAAAAGAAATTATAACACAAATTTGGTTTCTAGAGATTAGTTTACAACCGGAAAAGAAAGATTACTAATCTATTATTCTCTTTCATAAGAATACACTTCTAGATTCGGGAAGGCAAAGGACAGTGTATACAATTTTACGTTCTTTATAAAGGAGAAGGGGTTAGATTTTTCTGTTAGGTGTAGGTCATAGATTGATTTTAGATTTAGTTTCCTGGAGGAGTAAATTAGTTTTATGAATAGGTTTTTGTTTTCAATTCTTTATTTTTTATGTTTTATAAAAAGCAACCGTTTTGTTTGGTAATATTACCGTTTTTTTATTTATATTTATTTGTTTATATTTTATATTTTTATTTCCTGATATCGATTTTTTTTTTCCTGAAATGAAAACTAAAACTATGTTTGAAAATCTAATTTTGTTTATTGATTGTCTCCAGAAATTGTGTCTAAAAATACTCCTAAGTACAACGGTGTACAGTGTAATTTTAACTCAATGAGAACGAGGTTTGAATCCACAAAGAACCTACTGTTTCAATTTCTAAGTTTCCAAAAGATGAAAGCAATTCATTATCTAGTTCAAAAGTAACAGTTTCAAATGTTTGAGATTTTGGAATGATGTCAAATTATAAATAAAATGCAAATTACTCAATTAACTTAATCTAACCAAAATATTGAAATTCAAGAATTAAAGTAATGAATAATTGAAATTAAAAGGTATAATTCAATTAATGGATAAACATCTTGATTCAACTTTCAATTCTAGGTGGATTAATTATTTCACAATGTGATGCCCTTTTAATACACAATCTAAGTTTCACGTGAAAGAAAAATAGATCTAAAAGATATTTTCGTAAAAGTTTATAAGATTCTCCCTAACTCAGTTTTATACTCACGTTTAGGATTATAAAACGGAAGATATTCTTTTGATAATATTAGGGTCTTAGATTTAAAGTATTCATCTAAAAAATATAAGAGAAGTTTTAAGATTCAAAAATCGTTATCAGTGATTTCAGAGAATATGATCATGGGTTTTTGTTTTCGAATAGTTTTGAAACGAATGAAATTAAATCTAACAAATGTAGATCTATACGTGCACGTTTTAATACACGTAGATCTATACACATCACAAAGTTTATAATCATCCACCCTTCCTTGATTCATTGAATCAAGGACTAGAATTTTAGCCTAACATGGAATCGAAAACAATGCAAGAAATATAAATAAGAACAAGATACGAAATTACATTCATTGATTAAAAGAAAGATTCAAATACCATACTTCGAAATAATGCGGAAACAACAAACCCTCCAACAAGAACTCCAAGAAGATGAGAGAACATTCTTTAAAAATGAAGAAAATAAGCGAAAGAAACAAAGGAAAACTCTGTAAAAAAATTCTTAATGACAGCTAGAATAAACTCCTAAAACAATCCCCAAAAGGTTCAATTATAGAGCCCTCCACAAAACCCTAAAATTTAAAAAAATGGTACCCTAAAGTACCCAGTGGTCCAGACCACAGTGTGTTGATTTCTTCAATTTGTGGTGCAGTGGTTCGGACGGACTGGGAGATGGTCTGGACAGTCCCTTTTCCGACTTCCTGCTTTGTTTTTTTCTCTTTGTTCTTGCTCTAGTCCGAATTGGGGCTCTTTGTGTGGGCACCAAAGGCTCGTTGTTGTTGCTTTCATCCTCTTCATCACCGTTAATCACGATAATTTCCTCTTCTTTCCTACACTGAAGAGAATAAAACAAATAAGTGATAAAGATTAACGAAACTTGTAAATTTATTAACAATGCATGCTTCTAATGCTAAGTTATGGAGTTTATAATTACACTTTTCAAGTGTAATCACACTCCCTAACTTGAACATTGCTAGTCCCTATCAATGACTTTATTAAAAATAAATATAAACTACTACCTATTTCTCTTTTTGTTGGAAGCATAGCTACACTTAGCTACGTGTAGCAAGCCTTTTAAACCCTTAGATTACCCCTAGTGGACGAGTAAAGTCTCGTGATAGTTTGCAGTGAATCTACTCACAAAATTCTTAAACTAATTCAATGTGTGGTAATAATAATTCCAAAAACTTCAGATTCTAATTCAATATGAGATAAATAGCTAAACTTCAAAATCTTACATAAATTGTTTTCAAATGTAATTCAAACTCACCTAACTTTTCAACCATTTAAGCTTAAGTGTGTCAAGCACTATCATTCAATCAACATAGTTGAAAAAAAAACACGTGTACTATGCTAGATATCCCAAGCAATCAAGAATGTAAATAATTGCAATATATGTGGCGAGGAAATCCACACAGGAAACTCCTCTAAAAAAAACTTTCACTAAAAACAAACGTTGGTTACAAACTCAAAACTCTCGATAGATCGACTCCTCGACTCTATACTC
>QLOD02000002.1:17436091-17456577 GCA_003260245.2 Sideroxylon spinosum
CCACATATATTGTCTTCCGCTTTCAATTATTTGTGTGATTGATTGTGTTGGGATATCTAGCATAGTACACGTGTTTGTTTTTTCTGTAGGAATAGCACCAATCGAAGATAAAATGAGAGAAAATCATTTAAGATGGTTTGGTCATGTTAGAAGACGTCCAATAGAGGCACCGGTTAAAAGGTGTGAAAGCATGGAGATTGCTAAGAGTAGGAGATGGAGAGGAAGACCTACGAGAAGTTGGAAAGAAACTATTAAACATGACCTTGTCTCTATGGATTTAACAGAGGAGATGGCCCTCAACAGATTTGATTGGCATCATCAAATTCATCCAGCCGACCCTACCTAGTCGAAAAAGGCTTAGTTTGGTCTGGTATGACATGTCAGATGAGTTGTATAGATCACATATCTTTACAAAAATTGATTTAAAAAGTGGATATCATTAGATTAGGATGAAAGAGAGAGATGAATGAAAAATTTTCCTTTTAGACTAATATGGGCTATATGAGTGGTTGTTTATGCCATTTAGTCTCACTAATCCACCAAGCCCATTTATGATATTGATGAATCATGTATTGTGTGCAGTTATAGGAAAATTTATTGTAGTGATTTCTCTCAATCATTGTTGATTTTAACATCATTTCACACTCTTCTTTTGAACATTTTGTCAAGTAAAATTCATTTTGTTTATTATATTTTAAGTATTTATATTGCTTTTGTGTGTTTTGTAGGGGTATGGAAGGAACAAAAATTCAAGAAAAGCAAGTTTGAAGCTTAAATGTGCAAACCACTGCAATTGTCCAGCACGACACCCTGTCCGTTTTCTGGCCATAACTTTTCACTCACAACTCCGATTGATGCGATTCTTTCTGGATTGGAAAGAAGACTTAAAGATCTACAATTTTTTATTTTAGGAAAATCCTGATTCCATCGTCTTCAAGGCCAAAATTGCATCGGAAATTCGGGACAGAAAGCTGTCTAGAAATACTGTCTTAGAGGACCATGTGCGCACGACCATGAAAAACCTGCGCATGCGCACAAGACATCATGCGCACGACTGTACAAGACCTTGTGCGCACACCGAGAACCAAAGCTCCATAGCTGTTTAGGACTGAGAAATTTACACTTTTACCCCTGGGTTATGTAAGCCTATAAATAGGCCTAATTTCTGACATTAGAGAGAACTTTTTTCATTACATTATTTTAGAGAGTTTTTACATCTACGTTATTTCAAAGAGCTTTACATTACATTGTTCCATTAGGGTTAGGATAAGGATTAGGGTTTTCGTGTAAGTGATTTATTTCTTAATATTCTCACTAATAGGTAATCCGATTTCGCTTTTTAACTTTCACTTTTATTTCGTAGTACTTCTTTTTTCGCTTTTTAGCATTCGCTTTTATTTTGTAGTATTTCTTTTTCATTTTTCTTCTTTTGCTTTTGCTTCGTACTTGTTTCTTTTACATTAGTGGATCATTTGCATGTTTATTTTCCTTTTCAAAGTTCAAGTATGTTAGGCTAGGGTTTATTCTTGGCTTCAAGCCATTGAAGGTGGTGTGGTAGTTTGGTGAACTCAAACATAAAAGAATATTTTTCAATGAAATATCATTTTTGAATTTTAATTGAAACCTCATATTAAGCTAGGGTTCTTTCGAACTCAACTCACCCGTGTTACAACCATAGTATGGTTACAAATTTTCACTTGTGCACACCAAGTGTTTGGTTCAATGTCCTAGTGAGTTAGAAACATATTTTCTAAAACCCAAATTAGGTTTTCTTACAAAACCAAATCACCCGTGTTATAATCACTGCTTGGTTACGAGTAGCCAATCGTATATACCAAGTAATTGATTCAATGGCCCGGTGATTTAGAACCTATTTTCCTAAAACCATAAATTGAGGTTTTCTTAAGAAATTGATTCACCTGTGTTACAATCAAAGCCTGGTTACAATTTGACGCTCGTGCACACTAGGTGCTCGATTCAATATCCTGGTGAGTCTGAAACATATTTCAAAAGTCTCCGCTTACTTTGAGTTGCATAAATTAGGTTTTGGTATAGTATCTTCCAACCTAACGATGTATGTGCATTTGCTAGGTTGAGTTATCATTGCATTTGAGTAAACCGCTACTATCCTACTACCGGATTTAGTTCAAAGTCAAGATTGTCTTTGTTATTTTATTTTTATTGTTTTTTATTATCTTAATTTAGAATCACAATTCCTTCACTCCATTGTTCTCAACTCAACCCATTGCTAAACATCACATAAATCCAAAATTTGTTTAGATTAACTTAGGTTTCACCTACTAACTAAGGAGAATAAGTCCAGAGCATTTAACAAAGCCTTCCTTGTTGAGATGACCTCGGTTCTCACCGAGTAAGACTACGACCATCCTTTTGCACTTGAGAGGTAGAACCCGAACACATTTTAAGGTCGGTCATAGTCGATTTTTATTATAACTTGGTGTACAGTAAAGACTTAGATGATGATATTACCATTTGCATTGTGTGCTTGATGTTTTGAGGAAAGAAAAACTATATGCCAACTTTAAAAAAAAAAAAAAAAAAGGAAGTATGCTTTTTGCAAGAGTAAAGTTGTGTTTCCTAGCTATGTTATTAGTTCAAAAGTTATAGACGTGGATGAAAAAAATGTGAAGGCTACCAAAAAATGGCCAACACCTAAGTTAATTTTTGAGGTAAGAAGGTTTCATGATTTGGCTAATTTTTATAACCATTTTGTTAAAGATTTCAGTACACTAGTTGTACCACTCACTGAGACAGTTAAAAAATCTGTTGGTTTAAATGAGGCAATGAGCAAGAGCACGTATTTAATTTGATTAAAGAAAAATTATGTTTTGCACTTTTGTTAGCATTGCCTAACTTTTCTAAAATATTTGAGATTGAACGTGATGCCTCATGAATAGGTATTTTAGCTATTTGATGCATGAGAAGCGGCAATAGCCTATTTTAGTGAAAAGCTAAAGAGGGTAGCCTTGAATGACCTAACATATAACAATGAGCTTTTTGTGTAGAAGTTAGATCTTCCAAGTGAGTATAATGTTAGTGTTACATTTAATGTTTCTAATCTTTCTGCGTTTGATTTTGGTGACGATTCAAGGCCGAATCCTTTTGAGGAAATGGGGAATGATAAGAATCAATAGGATCCATTGCATGTGTTGATTAGACCAATTAAAAGAGTTAGGACTAATAGGATCAAATAGACATAAAATGGATTGATTCATGACATTTGGGCAAAGCAAGCTTCAAGGAATTCTTCTAAGGTGTTGTCAAGCATAAATTTGGGCTCCAATGAGGATCAAGCCTTAATCCATGTGATTCAAGCAAGAGATAAAGCCATTTATAGGGGTAGATATATAAGGCTTATGTAGATTGCACTTCAAACAAATTGGGCTTCATTAAATATGTGGCGTAGGCTTTGTTTAAATTATTTGTATATATGTTTCATTTGACAAGGGACATGCATTAATTAACTTAATCCCATGCCTAGTTTTGGACTTTGAATAAATTAGGGTAAAATTAGGATTTGATTAAATTAAGGTTCCTTTATGTAAGATATGTATAGCATGAAAGACATCTTTCGCTAGCAGATTGGTTTTTACAATTTGTGAGGTAGAGATAACTTTCTTCTTAGTTCTTCACTGAACTTTCAGAACATATCAAAGATTTCATCTTTGCGGTGTTCAAACCCTTTACCTTCAATTCTTGATAGCAATCATTAGGTTGGGGTTCTTGATCTGATTTTAGCTTTCTTGGGGTATGTCTTCCAATTTTGATTGCGGTTCTAGGATTCATCCTTTAGGTTTGCATCACCTTCAAACGATAAACATTCAATCACTCACGCAAGGTGCACTCTTGGAGCAAGGCTCCTTTTCCCAGTCACACAAGGTGCTAACTACCCTTCTTGGGCAAGGCTTCTTCCTCTAATTATGCGTTAAGCGCTAACTTTCCCTTCTTCTTCTGAAGCAAAACTCCATTCCTTAGTTATGTTTAAGGCGCTAACTGTCTCAAACCTTATAATTGAACTCCCCAATAAAGTGAAACTCTTTCCCAGTTATGCATAAAGGCACTAACTATTCCTTCTTATCTGGAGTAAGGTTCTTTTCCATAATTACGTGCACGGTGCTAACTATTATTTTACTTTGGAACAAGGCTCCTTTTCCAAGTTAAGCATAAGGTGCTAATTGTAAACTATCATTTAGAGCAAAGCTCTCTTCCTAAGTTATGTGCAAGGCACTAACTTCCATTTTAATCTCAGAGCTAGGCTCCCACACTTAGGTTAATATAAAAATGATTACTCTTAACACATATCTGGAGCTAGGCTCTTTCTTTTCCGCATCCTATATTAAGAGCAAGAATCCTTCATACTAATCCTATATATAGTACTGACCTTATCGATCACTCCCTCGTGCACCTAGCCCACTTTGGCCGATGATAAGGCCGACTATGCCTGAGGCCAATTGGTTTTCTATCCACGAAATTCTGATCATGCTTGCATCCATATATATATATATATATATATATCAGCACAATACATCAGCGTGAGATGCAATTTTACAGCTATGTTAACCTGATCCTTTCACAAGGTATGTAGGTAGTTTGAGTCTCGACATCATGGTCTTCATAGACCATCTGTGCAAGGTGCGAACTTAGACATAGGTGAGACTTTTACATCTGTGTGCCATCTCACATCACATAAAAATTTAGTTTAGACCACCTTAGGTTTGAACTACGATGACCTGATTCCTTTAGAGGGTAAGTAAGTAGCTCGTGCACATAGCTTGAGTCCGGTTACCTTAGTTATCATAGACCATTATTCAATGCACTCTTCATTCTTAGCATGCACACACACACTCTCATGTATAACATAAGTCCACATACTTTATTTGATATTTATTCATAATTTATCTCATCCCCAGTCAAGGGTAGATCTAGATTTTTGTTAAGGGAACCACAATGCATATAAACTCAAACAAAAATACAATTTGTATTAAAATTCAAAAGTAAGTAATATGAAATTTAAACACTGTTCTTGATTTTAAAATTTGACTTACAATTGACCTCTATAATTTTTCATATTTTGAAATAATCCATGATAGATTTATTTGAAAAACTATTGAATATATCTTTTTCAATATACATAATCAAACAATCATTCATCCACTCATCACCCATTCGGTTATAAAGTCGATTCTTTACTATCTTCATAGCAGAGAATGCCTTCTCTACTGTAGCAGTTGCAATGGGTAAAATTAAGATCAAGTCAGGAGCTTATAAACCAATGGGTATACCACGTCTCTTCTAGTTTCAACTATCTTTTTAGTAATGTCACTAAGTTCCTTTAAATCTGATAGCTCAACATTCAATAACCATAATGAAATTTTCAAGTAGATTTAGAAGTACTAAGAGATCAATGTTTAAAAAGTCTTTTGGGTAAAATTAAGCTAATTGAATCACATTTTTCTTGTCAGAAGCAACAAATGAATTGGATGGATTTCGACTTGCAATACAAATTAATAACTTAGTGTTTATCTCATTAAATTTGCCATTCAGCTCTTGAAGTTACATATCTATGACAATATTAAATAACTCAACACGATAGTGATGTGAGTTTACCATTTCTTTAGCTCTACGATGTGATCTTCTTTAAACTATATGCAAACTATCCATACTAGGAATACTAATATGATGATTCACAAAAAAAGCAAAAATGTCTTCCACTAAATAATTCCATCCATTATCCTTCATCACTTGAAGTCTTTTCTTAGAAATATCAACTAATATCATGGCCTTCCCAATATCTTGATCTTTTCATTGTAGTTACTGGGTCAAATCATTTATTATTCCCAATATTGATTTCATCAAATGTAAAGAAAACACAAAAACTCAAATGATTGCATCGCTTTTAATAAACCCAATGCTTTAACCTTTTGGTCTGAATTTTCTCCCTCTTCCACAATCACATCAAGCACATCAATTATAGAGGCAAACATGTTAATCAAGCTAATCAAAGTCCCATAATGTGATCCCCAACGTGTATCACTAGGCCTAATGAGGGTGCTTTCTTGATTTAAGCCTCGTTTGCTTGTGATTTCTTCATTTTCTAAGCCCTCAATAATTCTTGCAACTTGTTCTCTTATAAAGCATTCAGATGCTCAGATGAGGATCCAACCACATTAATAATATTAAAAATCCAAAGGAACATTGTGGCAATAAGGTCATGGTTTGCCACTACTATAAGAGCTAGTTGAAGTTTGTGAGCTAAATAATGTACATAATGTGCACGCTCATTCTCCTTTAAGATAAGAGTTTTTAATCCATTAAATTCACCTTGAATATTACTTGCCCCTTTATAGCCTTGCCCACGTAACATAGATACGCTTAATCTGTGGGAAGATAATAACTTTTCAAAGTGCCTTTTTAAGTGACTAAGCAGTTAGGCTAGTGACATGTTTAAAACCCACAAAAAGTTCAACCACACACCATTTTTTATCCAACGACATTTGCTCCTTTATTAACACTTTATAAGATTCATCAAGGAGAAAAGAAAACAATCTATCACCAAGCTCTTTAATTATAGCATTGGTTGTTTAAAATACACAAGCTCTCATAATATCCTTTTGAATTTGAGGCACTGTTAACTTAAGATTTTTATGAGCATTCTGAAGTGCAACATTTCTCACCTCCTTGTTATGATTTCTAAGAAATATTAGAAGCTCTTGAAAATTCCCTTCGGTCGCTTGAACTATTATATTCATTATGTCCATGAAACAAAAGTCCTTGTAAAAGAAATCTAATGCACTTAATTGATCCATTAAGTCAAACTCCATAATCGATCCTTGTTTGATCTGTCATTCTTGCTAAATCGGTGTCACAAATATTAAGGTAGTACTTTCTACATACTATTTCACAAATATTAGGATCATATTCTGCAATCTCGGGTTGTTTCCATAGATCAAATAGAAGTTCAGGCAAGTTGAATTCTATATGATTTTTTTTGAAGAATCTTTGGTAATCAATGATTATGTAGAAACTAAATTAGATGAAATATCAAGTAACTTGGATTCTACGGGACTTCTTTTTTTTTTTTTTTTGAAGGTTCATTACTCGATGATGTCATTTCTAAGGGGGTTCTGATTAAAGACACATTGGAATTTAGTAAAGATGATTCTTTTTGGGCACTTTTTCTTCTAAAATATCTCAAGATAACTCTAGGGAAGAAAAAAGAAAAATTTAAATGTAATACTATTCTAAATGAAGTTAAAAATTAAGGTGGGAAACAACTAGCAAATATAATATTTATCCAGAACAAAAATCACATTGAATTAAAAAATAAATAAATTAAGCCATTTAATCACAAATTAAACATAGCTCTAACTTCATAAAATTAAACAAAAAAAGATTAAACATATCTCAACATCACATAAAAATATAAAATAAAAACAAAATAGTAAGTCATAACAAAGGCACTTTGGCAATTGGCAACAAGAAAGTTTGAGCAGTGAGCACTATTCATGGAAGATATTATATTTAATCTATATAAGTTGTAACAATTAAAGTCTTCTCAGGTGTACTTCAAGCAATAATATACTATATATAATATTATCATATATATAGAGAATGTGTGGCATGGCAAGTGCCAACTGCCAAGAATATATATACTTTGGCTAGTGTAGCCTTACCTTCACAGATTACAATCTGTTTGTTTGTGATTGTTTGAACCTTGCTTCCCTATAATTGTAAGTAACAGAAAGTTGGTAGTTTGGCATATAAAAAAATATTAAGGCAAAGGACAGTTTTGTAATTATAATAATTTAAGAAATGTATTTTTTTCTTTTTTACCTTCAAAATTACGGAGGGGTAAGTCTCTTAATAGCTATGCCCTTTAAACTAGTTATAGACTTAGTTTTTAACTTACAAATAGAACCCCCCAACTCCCTGAAAACAACGTTCGACTTGCATGTGTTAAGCATATAGCTAGTGTTTGTACTGAGCTAGGATCAAACTCTTCTTTTGAAGTCCAGATAGGCAGGCATTACACTACACTTGCAGACATGAACCAGGCTCAACCACCTCGCATTTCATACATCATTTACATTTATGGGTTGTATACTATGATCATCATAAACCAAAGTATTATATTGTGAGATCGTGACTGCAAAGAGTGGAAAGAGACTCTGAATATCTTTAGGTATCCAGGTGTAACGGTTTTCATGTGCAACTGAACCCCTGGACCCATTATCTCTTATTACACAGACTAGTTGAGAGTCATTAAAAGGGATCTCTTTTATCACAACTTTCAAAAATATAAATCCAAACATTTTAAACCAAAATTAAAACTCGGGTTTCTCAAGACACCCATTTTGAAAATGTCAAGTGGTAACTCCTAGTCTTTGTAATAAAGGCCCTATTTTAAAACAAAAATATTTTAATAATTTGAGCGATCTTAGATGCACCATGTCATAATAAAGACTCAACTTGGACCCTCTAGCCCTAGTTGTTGGTTACCTCCAGGGGGTAATCCTTGTAGCATCTTGAAAAGAGTACGAACTCAGCTACAAAATTTACTAATACTTCTACTTTTATGGCTACTGGGGGGCAAAATTAATGTTGTAGCTTCTGAGCTCAATTACCACTTGGCTATCTTCCTCGATAGGTTTGCTTTACTCAAGACTACTTTGAGGGGATGCTCAGAGATAACTATCACAAAGTGTGTCAAGAAGTAATGAATAACTTCTTCGAGGTCAATACTATTTTTTCAATTGGGAGGCATTTCAATTTATCATTGATCGACCAGCGTCTTCCTGACATAGTACACTGGTCGTTGGACTCCATCTTTCTCATTTATTAGCACCCACTGACTGTGTACTTTGATACTACCAGGTAGAGTTGTAGGACCTCTTTTAATAGTGGAATTGATAAGAGAAAGGGAAAAACAAGGTAGACTTTCAGCTACTCCGGGGCTCAGTTGTATTCCTCATCCTAATGAACTATGTGACTCCTCTTCAGATGTTGAAAGAAAGGTCTACATCAGTCTGAGGCCCTGCTAATGAAACAATTGAGTGTTGCTACCACACCAAAGAGGCGTTGAACCTCTTTCACTTTGGTCAAACACTGTAGTTTTTGAATGGAGGCAATCTGGTTAAGGTTTGCCTCGATCCCCATTTTTTGTCACCAAGTGCCCAAGAAACTTCTCCAAGTTTACCCCAAAAGAACGTTTGGTCATATTCAAACGTAGACCATACTCTTTCAAAATCCTGAACACCTCTTATAGGTCGGTAAGGTAAATGAACTTGGCCTTTCTTTGATGACCATGTTATCAATTTAGACCTCTGTTGTTTGCCCAATCTGAGAGTTGGACATCCTTAAAACTAACATTTGATAGGTAGCTTTAGTATTTATTAAGCTGAACATTATCACCTTGTAGTAAATCCCCCATGGTGTGATGAATGTCATTTTCTCTTGATTGGGTCCGAACATGGGGATTTGATGATATTCCTAATATGCATCGAGAAAACTCATCATCTCATGCCTTGTAGTGGCATTGATCAGCTGATCAATCTTTGATAGGGGAAATAGATCTTTTAGAAAAGCCTTGTTGAGGTCGATGAAGTCCACGTAAACCTACCACTTGTCATTTTTCTTCTTGACCACTACAGTATTGGGGAGCCATTATAGGTAACTCACCTCTTTAATTACCTCTACCTTTGGTAACTTCCCCATTCATTCCATTATAGCCTTAACATGAACGGGAGAAGACCATATTCCTTTCTGGACCACAGGCTTTACAGTTCAGTAGGCTTTGAGCTTGTGGGATATGATGGTAAGATTAATGCCAAGCATCTTCTAGGGCCTGACAAATAAGAATTGCTATGGGTCAATGCCATGAGTAAGGATGGACTTGAGATCTTCAGTTGCCTTTGGGTCTTACTCTACGTCTTCCAAGGTTGGGATGTCATCTAGGCCGACCATCGGATTGACTTGGCTAGAAATGTTCTTTGCCCTAATGGCTATTAAGTAGCGCTTCTCCGAGGTGAATTGGTCATCTTTTATTGAAAATACCCCTTAGGTGGCTGAGAACTTCACCATCAGGTGGTGAATCAAAGGAATTGTCTTTATAATGGCACATCCACTACTAGAAATTCAACCTGGACCTCTATAGAACCTATTCGAACCGATAATATGACCCTTCCTAGTGGCTAAACCAGTGCTGAGCTGACAATTAGCAAGTGTGAGACCGACCATAGCCAATCTGAGCTTCTTAAAAAGCTCCAATGCACCTGGTAGTCATTGATCCCAAGGGTAAGTACTAGGGCAGTATTCTTTGGCTATTGGACACTCTCCAAGTCAGCGTCTGTAAAGGTCATCTCCTACTCTTAACCAATATTTGACCTTTTACAGCTCTATGCTGGTGTCTTATCTATACTCAACACTTCTTTTAAGTGAGTAGCCTTACTGTAGTCTACTCAGGAGGTGATTTCCTTTGGTCAGGACTCATAATTTAGATGGATCATATGATTGATCCTCTTGGTGCCCTCTTATTCTGGTCGCAAGACTGTTTTTCCCTGGTTGGTAGATTTTGCTATCTCTGCTCCTTCGACCTATCTTTATCTATATAGTCACATAAGTGACCCATGTAGATTAGCTCTTTCATATGATACTTGAAAGCTTGGTACTTTTCTATTTAGTTCCCTATGTCTCGGTAAAAGGAATAGTACAATGACTAATTCCTTTTAGATGGGTCTCTTCCCATATTTCGTGGCCATATGAAGTATGATAGATCTCTGATCTTAGACAGTAACTTATAAATAGAGATCTTGAAGATCGTGTTCACTATCCTGAAACTGTCTTTTTTCTCTTGATCTCTGGTCAGTCCCATTTCATTACTCCAGGATTTGACCTCCTCCTTTATGGTGGCCTCCTTGTAAGAACCCCTAGACTTATCTCCCAATTTAGCGTATTTCTCGATGCGATTCGTGAGGTCAACTAGGCTTTTGACTGGTTGCTTGGTCAATGATTGCTAAGGTTTATCATCTTTGGGTAGGCCAAGCTTGAAGGAAACTATGACAATTAGCTTGGAATAGTCCTCTACTTAATTAAATGCCTCAAAGTAGCACCGAACATAATTTCCTCGTTTCTTCCCTGGTGCATCGTCATCAACGTGTCCACCGACCCGAGGTTATTTGTTGTTGGCAATCAAACAAGCCATGAAGGCCTCAACCAACTTGGACCACATGCTTATCGAGCAAGACTCGAGCTTGTCCAGGCAACAGAGGGCCACTTTCCGTAGGATAAAGGAGAAGGCCCTACACATAAGAGCATCATTATAGTTTTGAGGGATATAATCTACTTGTAGTGGTGGATACGTCCCACTGGATCTGCCTTGTCTTCGTAGAGGATGAACCTTGGTGGGATGAACTTCGAAATGGCTTCATTTGCTCAATGTTGTCTCCAAATAGAAATAAAGTAATCTGACTGAGAGCCTTCCCGTTCAAATGGTACGGTGAGTTCTCACTGGGGTGATCGGCGTGGTTGGCGAACTGTTTGATTACCTAGCCCTTCAAAATTGCCTTTGCCTCTTATAGACACCCCAATTTTATCCTTTTAGTTAAAATTTACAATATTTAATGCTTTGATTTGAATGGTACTCTATAGGTTAAAATCGCCTAATCACAGGATGTGTCAAAGCACCAAAAATTAACAAAAAACAAACATCCAAAAAGATGATGATTATACCCCTAGAGCTAAAGAGAAGTCAGGCTGAAGACTTAGATCAAAGCAGAAGACTATCAGACTATACAAACATGTCTAAGACATCAAACAGATAACTCCAGCATCAACAGAAGAGCCAAAGTCCAAAGTCAAGGGGTCCAAGACTAAAAAATGACTTCTATCGACGCACCCAAAGACCGGTAACAACTAAAATGTCCAAATGATGCAATAAGATATACAACATCGCAAGACATGCCAGAGAACATTGAAAAAAGCTTAAGATAGCCAAAACACCACTTTGGAGGTCATCCGGCTCATTGACTCAAAATAGCTCTTACCGATGAGAAGGAAGCTACTAGTGCAACCAACGAACTTTGAGCATCTAGACGACGTCAGAATGTCTTCAATTTACATGAGAATGTCAAGGTAAGTATTGTCTCAAATAGAAGCACTAGGGGGCTGAATAGGGTTGCTTAAAAAATTTATAAGTAAAACTTTCAGCCCTTAAAGCAAATATGTCAAAATGAAAAGGATAAAAAAAATAGAATGCATTTAAAAAAATATTCAATATTTGTTGATTAAGAGTGAGTACTAGTGTTTGTAATAAATATAAAGAAAAGGGAATAGAAGCAAATACAATCGATTTATAGTGGTTCAGCTTCAATGTTGCCTATGTCCACTCCCCAAGGCCTTCTTTGAGATTTCTCTATAATGCTTTGAGGCACTTGTTACACACTACTTCCTAAGATGCTAGAAATCTTTCCCAAATAATTTTATCTCCAAATCACTTACACCAAGTGATTCTATCCCCAAATTGCTTCACAAGTCTCTCTCAAAGAATATCCCTTATCTTAGTTCCAAAACTTAAACCAAAACCAATTAGAGCCCATCCAACGCTCATAATAAACTCTCACAATAAACTCTCACAAGTTGAGTATAAAAGATGAAGCATAAGTGTAGGGAGAAATCACTTTATATTTGCAAATGGAAAACTTTCTTGTACTCTTTCTAAGCTATTCTTTCTTTCTTTTCTTCTACTTCTTGAATATGAGTTTGAGGCTCTAAATAGTCCAAAATCCCCAAATGAACATTACTAAATGAAAGACATTTTCGCACTTAAAGGAAATTGAATTTCCTTGCTTCCAATGTTGCTTTTTAGTTTCAGATTTTCTTAGATACATTTGTGACCCTTTTCTACCCTCATAATGTTCCTATCTGACATTTCCTTTGAGTAATAACTTTATAAATATGTATATAAAATATATTCTTACCAAATGCGAGGTTCATCCAATGGTTAGATCTTCAGATATAGTCTCTAAATCGAGACTAGCTCTAGATAGCTTTTTCTGACGTCCTGAATTTGTGTTTCCAGTTAAGTCTACTATTACACCATGATGATTTTAGAATTTGTAGAAACTTAAACTATAAAAGTTATACATTGATAAGTCGCTTTTTCACACACCAAAAATCTGAATTTTTAAAGTTGTAGAGTAGGAGTTATGTCTCAAAAACCAAGACTAGCTCTAGAATTCAAAGTTAAAATCTCTTCTGTAATGACTAATCTTCCAACTCATTTTTGGAAGTCTTAACTTCAGATCCAAAAAAATTTCCCTGTGATAAAATTGTAGATATGGATTATAATTTACTACATTAAAGTTTCATGAAAATTGAATCGTTAGATCTTAAGATTTCGTTAATATACTAACATGTGTTTAATTTTTCTATTCATCCGAGTTAACCTTCTAGTTCAAGTATTAATCTTTCTTTAATTTTCATTACTCCAAACTTTGAAAATCCTTTTATTTCTTCATCCAAATTATATAAAAATACCTGAAAATAATATCAATCTCTTCCAAGCATATTATCTTCAATTTATCAAATTAAAATTAATTGTAACATTTCATACAATGTCTTTGAAAATTAATGTAAAAACTCAATGCTTGTTATCATCGAAATCAATTATAAAACTAAGCTTATAAACTTTGGGTCACAGTAAGTTTCCTAAGGTAATGGCATAACTAGGTCTAATTAAGTCAAACCTTAAGAGATTCCTCTACAACTTCGATTGAAAACTTTGTTAACATTTCATAAATTCATAGAAGTGTCTCGGAGTCCCACTGATGGCACTTTTGGACTCCTCATACCCAAAATGGTAGGATGAGTCATCATGGTGGTGCCACCAGGGGCCAGGCAAAAGATTTGGTTAACCGTTTCTCTGTTTTAGCTCGTTTCGGAGCAACAATATTCAAATAGATATAAATAGTGATCCTAGAGAATCCATATAATTTTGATCTAATTGGTTCAATTCTCTCCATCAATTGCTAGGAGGTTCTGAAAGCTCCCAAAACTTCGTAAAATGTCTTAGAATGGCCCGAACCTATTAAGGCGAACCCAAACTTCAGCGAACATGGCCTAAGCCAGGGGTTGAGGCCAAATGGCCCAAAATTTAAGCCTAGCCGCCATTCAATTTGGAAACAAGTGTGTGGCAAAGTATTTTGCCTATTTCAGATTGCAAATGTTCTGCTTGACTTGTTTTGTAATCTTGATCGCCAAAGGTGCTACGTAGACTTGTTCGCTTGTCCTATATAACAAAAAAAAACTGTTAAACGACCTTGGTAAAGAGTTTTTCCTAGTTTGTTAGGCAAACTTGTTTGCCTGATGAAATCAACAATAATTTTTTGTTTATTTAAACAAGAAAAACCTTTGTCCGAATCCTAAAAATCCTATAAATAAGTGCCCCCCAATCAATTTTCATTCATTCAACACATGGCACCCTTCAGAGCTTCTCTCTCTATAAAAATACCTCGTTAGTATAATTTTCTCTCTAGAAAATCTTTATTTTAGTTTTCAATTTGATATATTTGCATAACTAGAGTAAAATAATTTTAATTATATAAATAAAATATTTTGTCAATAAGAGGCACTCAGATCATATATTAAGTTCAAGCTGAACCCAACACATGATATTAATCGAATTTACCCAAGATAATTTTGTAAAATTCTGAACATCATTTATATGACTTGCCCACATCATACTACTATGCTAGAACATCATTCTATCATGCCATACCATGTCATAATACCATGTCACCGTGTTATTTCATGTCATAACATCACATTACCATGCTAAGTCTTGCCGAACATCATATTTTCCTTACCATGTCATCTCTACCATGTTATACCTTGTCATTATCCTCATATACGATGCTAACATGCCATATTGCCATTGTATGCCATGTTATATTATGCCGTGATCTTGCTAGGCCATGCTAACATGTCTTATTACCATTCCATATCATGATATAACACGCTAGGATATCATTTATCATGCTAGCACATGATGTGACATCCATGCATCATGTTCTGATTTGCTTGCACATGCCTTGACATGATAAAACACATCCAGACATGCAAACACACACCTACGAGGGTTGACACAAACTTAGAAATCAAATATTTACCAATCCAGAGCATTCACCTGAGCAAACGAGGCTACAAAGACTGAGAATGACATAGGATTGGCTAAGCCGATGATTTCTAAGTCATGACTTCCCTAAGACATATCTGACACACATCCTTGAACTATCATCCCTATTAGAATATAAATTGTCACTACATTCAACGTGCCCATAACATACCTAATCACATTAAATGCATTACTCACATCATATTAGGCTCTTAGGCCATTCACATAAGCCTAATCGTCATCACTAGGAACTGAGCTCTTGATCGGAGCTGAGTTCTTTTCCCAAATGATAAACATTCACCCATATGCTAGGTGCATCCCTAGAGCAAGGCTCCATTCCCTAATTTTGCATTAGGTGCTAACTATTCCTTTCTTCAGTTACGCAACGCACCTTTCCTTCAGTTATGCGCCAGGCGCTAATTGTTTCCTAATCATCTGAAGTGAATTTGTTTTCCACAGTTACACTCAAGGCATTTACTGTCTCTTCCCTTAAAGTTGAACTCCCCAGTGGAATGAAACTCCTTCCTCAATTATGCATCAGGCACTAATTGATACTTCTCATCTAGAGCAAGGCTTTGTTTATCTAGTTATGCTTGAGGTGCTAACTGTTCTTCCTCATCTAGAGTAAGGTTCCATTCTACTCTTATGTGCAAGGTGCTAACATCTCTCCTCTAAAGCAAGGCTCCATTCTTAGGCATGCACTAGGGGCTAACCATCATTCTCATTTGGAGTGCGGCTTCTTTTCCAATTAACTATTTCGTAGTTATGCACTGGGAGCTAATTACCTATTTTTTTTAGAGCAAGACTCCTTTCCTAAGTTATGCGCTAGGCGCTGTCTCTTATCATCTGGAGTGAAGCTCTCTTCCCATGTTATGCACGAGGGGCTAACTTTCATTTCGGAGTTAGGCTCTCACAGTACAAAGATGATTACTCCTAATTCATTCTTAGAGCTAGGCTGTTTATTTTCCTTATTCCATACCAGAGTGAGGCTCCTTCTCACTAATCCCCCGTATAGTACTGACCCTACCGATCACACCACTCGTACATGTCCACACATCACATTTGCACAAGTGCTAATCACAGAGCAATGTAAACCTGATCCCTTAATAGGGTGCAACTCGAATAGATCACTTGAGTTCGATCACCCAAGTCTTCATAGACCACTGGCGTAAGGCACTAATTTAGAGCTAGGCTCTTGCACACATCTCAACACATAGGTCAAAAACTATAGGTGCGAGCTAAGGTGACCTGATCTCTGTCACAGGGTACTTAGACCGCTCGAGTAGATAGTTTGAGTGTGATCCCCACGGTCTTCCTAGACCATCTATGCAAGGCACAAACCTAGACTTAGAGCAAGGCTCTTGCATCCATCCAACACTGCATAAACACATAAACACATAGTTCGGACCATCTTAGATCTGAACCACATCGACCTGATTCTTTTAAAGGGTACATAGGTCGCTTAAGCATATCGCTTAAGTCTGGTCACTCTAGTCTTTATAGACCATCTTTTAATTTACACTACACTTACATACATTAGCTAAGATCAGCAGATCACATTTCATGCATCATATGAATTTAAAATTATATGCATTGATCATTATAAATTGGGGTATTTTATTGTGAGATTCTGACTGTAAAATGGTGGAAAAGAACTCTAAATATTTCTAGGTATCCAGGCCTAACGATTTTTGTGCATAGCTGAACCCCTAGACCTACTATCTCTGATTACTTGACTAGTTGAGAGCTACTAAAAGGGGCCTTTTATTATATCTTTCAAAAACATAATTAACTCATTTTAAACTACAATTAAAACTCAGGTTTCTCAACACACCCATTTTAAAAGTTTTATGTGGCGACTCTTAGTCTATGTAATCAAGGCACTATTTTCCAATAAAAATATACTTTTTCTTACTTATGTGATCTTGGAGGAACCATGTGCCTGGATCCAGTCACAACACCTCCTATTAGGTTGATATACTCCTGGAATAGCGTGTTTACCTTGACTACACCTTGCTCTATTAGGAATCCGAGCTGGGGTGTCTCATTGACTTTCTTTTAATAAGTGAAACTGATGAATTCAGTGATCTGTGGTGTCTTCTCCCACATCCTGGAGTAGGGCTACGACTCTTGTATGTATGTCGGGAGGTGTTCGTGAATGGAAAGGCTGTGCAAGGGTTGTCCATCCTCCTGTGCTTGGATTTTAGTGAATAAACCCATTTGTTCTTGGAGAACCCCAAGCTCCACCTTGAGCTTGAGTTTTGCTTGATACTTGCTGAATGTTAGACAATCCAAGGTCGGGAGGTCACCGTTGGGTCCATGGTAGTGATTGTCATGCTTTCTAGACCACTCTTGCCCCCCAGGATCTTAGGCTGCTCGGTCTTCTACAAAACTTCTGCTTATCTTTACTTCTTGTCAAGGGATTTTGAGAATAGTGTTCAACTTCCCACCGATGCCAATTAGAGTGTCAAAAAATCTAGAGCTGCTTCAGATGAGCTATTTGATTAGCACGTGAAATGGAATGCTATTAGTTGCTGATAACTGGTTGAACAAGACCATGGTATAGCCTATGTCTCTCTTGCTTAAGTACCTAAATAACTTATCAGGCCAGGGGCAGCATGGCCAAATGCCCTTCCAACAGTCAAGTTAGTCTCTTTTGAAAGACAGGAATGTTTAAAAAAAAAATGGCAAAGTTTCAATAAGGTAATCAGTATCTAACCTTTTTCCTTTGCCAATTAGTATTTATAGAAGAATCTTCAGACCCACATCCACCACTCCAGATGGTTGAACACCCTTAGAGTTAAGAGATGGTACCAGAAGATGGATAGAGATGTAGGGGTAATATAGCCCTTTTCTTTCCCATATTCACCATTGCCAATGTGTTAGAGAGGTGGGTGACCAGATGTCTGCCACGTGTTTAATGCTCGAATACTTGCCCTGTGCCTGGATGATCCCTTCCATATGGTATAATAGATTTAGGTATTTGGACCTTCTAGCAAACACCTAGTATGCAACAAATTCAATATAAGCAATATGCATATATTGCATACAAAGTCTAAAAGAAAATGCAAGCAAACTAAGCGCACTCATCTCATAGGAATTTTGTTAAGCATCTAATATACAGGATATATAAGATAAATATATCACGCGAACAAAAGATCTATAATGAAATAGAACTCAACATTCTCTAATATTATACCTCAGTTGCAAATCGTTTAACATTATAAGTATATAAAATTAGTAGGAGAAAATGTAACATACACTGAAGTTATAATGAATAGGGGACCAATGAAACATAAAATCAATTACTCTGTGCTTCGATTTGACTAAACAATTAGTGATGTTGGAACCATAAAGCATGGACCCAACTATACTGATTCTCTACAAATATTGCAACTCTGGTACACAATTAATTTCAATGTCCTTTTTCTTCTTCCTTTCTGAAAAAGAAAAAAAATCATTGGTACTCATAACTCAAGTTAGATAACTCATAAATAGCTCAAAGAAAAATATTTAGGCATTTTATTTTTTGAGTGGTCTTTAAACCCATTTCCTTTTTGTTTGTCTCGTTTAAAATCTATTTGGATTTTTTTATTCTGATCCAGTTATTGAGACAATTAAAAAAGTCTTTGCTTATACTGGGATCCTTTATCTTTTCTTTATTTTAAATCATTGGGTTTAGACATAACTTTGATGACTCTTAACCCTTTCAAAATGGCAGCAACATACATTTTTTTGCAATTTCTTTCTATCAAAGAATCATACAAATGATTGATTCCCACATGATATAATTTATATCGAAAGAGTTATTAACTTCACTTTTTACTTTATGAAAAGATAATAGGAAGATTACTGAATTTTAAGCCAAACAAAATACGTATATGAAATGAGGAAGGGCATAGTCTATATGTATATAGTGACAGTAGTTTTTTTTTTTTTTCCTTGTGAAAAAAGTTGTGATCTCTTACATTTTCAAAAATTTTAAAATTTAAATATTGAACTTAAATATTTAACATAAAATATCTATATCTATAAGAGTGACAATTTTTCAATCTATCTGATAGATAGGAAACCCGTATTCTTTCATCTAATTGATAAAATCAGAATCGAAAGAACAAGGACTGAAATCTTCCCTTACATCAGTCTTTACTTATTTCTTTTTTTCATGAGATGAAAGAAAAAAGAAATAAAGAAATAAAAAACAAATTTTATTTATTCTTTGATCTATAATCTGCTTTAAATCCCATGCAATCGTGTAGTTCATAGCACATCCAATATAGAGTACGACCTCTTACCAAGGAATCGATGAATATAGTTGATACGATATGAGATACTTTTGGCTTCCAAGGTTGTATACCTCCAAAACGACACTGATTCTTATAGTGCACACGCAATAGTTTGGGACCTTTTAGTGAGAAACCGATAAATATGATGACAAGTATGATACTTTATGCCACTAGGAGTTTTATACCACCAAAACCCAACTAAATTCTACAGTACACAATGGAACCTAGAAAGACTGAGACCCTTTACCGATGAGCCAACTAGATGCGGGACAAAAAGACAATAACAAATTTTTCATCTTCTGGACTTGTAACTGATAATAGCTCTAAAAGTAAAGGTGAATATTCGGTGTTCAGTTATATTCGAAATGCCTGAATTATTTCAATTTCTTAATATAAGGAATTGAATTGTCCAAATAGAAAGTAGAAACCTAAACCCAATTAACAGAGACAATTCAGTTTCAACTAGAATTAAGTTAATCAAAATCATATTTATATATAACACGAGAGGTATATAATTTCTAATTTTATCTTTTAAAAATATATTATTATGTTAAATCACAATTGAATAAAAAAATCGAATTAGCCAAACCCAAAAACTAAAATTCAAAATTCCAACTTAGTTCCATTTGATTAGGGGTGGAAACGAATCGAATTATTCACGAATTATTTGAGCTTAGCTCAAGCTCAATTCATCACTAAAACGAGCTCAAATTGAGCTTGATTTGTGATTCGTTTAGATTCTCAAATCCAAAGCTTGCAAGTCAGCTCGATAAAATAATATATATATTTTTAGTAATATTTTTTATTATATTTTTATTTTTTTCGGATTTACGCAGCTTTGAGTGGGATTGCTGCGATAGTTTATGTTTCGATTTATTCCTTTCGTTCTTCGAAGTACGGTAGTTTTTAATTAAGATTAATAACAGTTTTCATATCTTTCTTTCTTTCTTGTTTAATATTCTTATTGCTTGATTGTTTTGATTAATGAATATGTTTTTACATACGATGCT
>QLOD02000002.1:17468860-17484645 GCA_003260245.2 Sideroxylon spinosum
CCATAAGTGTGGTAAGCCAGTTTATGCACGATCCGATAGATGAATAATAGGAAGTAGTGCTCAGAATTCTAAGTTACCTAAAGATGATAGTTGGGAAAGGTTTGACTTTATAAAAGGCTCCATGCGCAGTCTTGAAGTATGTGTAGTTGCAGATTGGGCTGATTCTCTCACCGACAGGAAATCTATTTTAGGATATTGCACCTATGTATGGGGTAAACTTGTAACATGGCGAAGCATGTGGTGTCTAGACATAGTGTAAAGGTAGAATTTAGGGCTATGGCGCTGGGTATATGTGAAGGAATATGGTTGGAGAGACTCTTGAAAGAGACTGGGATCACTTCTACAGATACGATGAAAGTACACTGTGATAATCAATTAACCATTTGTATTGCTAAGAATCGAGTGCATCATGATAGGACCAAACATGTGGAAATTGATTGTCACTTTATCAAGGAGAAAATTGACAACAACACTGTGCAACTGCTCTGTGTTCCTACAAGCTAGCAAATCTCGGACATACTTACAAAAGCTTTTGCAAGGAAAACTTTGAAGATTTGAGTTCCAAGCTTGGCTTGATTAACATCTACACCTAGCTTGAGGGGGAGTATTAAAATCCCCAAGGAGCCAATAAATCCCTAATTTATGCAAATTGATTAAAATCCCAAAGAAGCCAATAAGTTCCTGATTTATGGGGATTGATTGAAATCCTAGAGGAGCCAATAAATCCCTAACTTATAGGGACTAGTCAATGATTGATTTTATCTTTAATTATAGGATTTACTAGACATAATTAGTTTCCTAATTATGTGTTTACCTCATATAGTTGTGGCACGATATATAGGTAAACCTACTTTATATTCAAAGACAACAATTATTAGAATAAAAAAAAGAGAGCAAAATTCTCCCGTCTCTGAAAATTTTACAATTTCAAATATATAGAACCCAATTTTTCTCTAGTATATTGTATAGTTTTTTTCCTTTTGATTATAAATATATACTATTAAAGCAGAGGGAAGGGATGACCCTAAATAGAAAAAACTCCACGTCTGCAAACTCTAAAAAATGGATCAGATATGTTGGCATAACTCCATGGGGACAACCAATTAACAAAACAGACACAACGAATACTCAGATCTATCTACAGACTCCTCTATCCTATCAAAAATTCTTATTTCTTGCCCACCATAAAAGCCACAGGACAAAAGTAAATACATAAAAATGACGATAATAATCTATTGCTATGCTTTCCTCCCGTAACTTTCTGGCTGTCCACTATAACTGTGCAAGGAATCATACAAACTTCTAGAAACCCAGAACATCCAACACATTGAGATTGAAGACCAACACTTGTGCCTATCACAATGAAAAACAATATGCCTTTGTCTCATCTAGCTTGAACATAAAAAACCACTAATTAAGAACAACCCATCTTCTTTTAATTAAGTTATTAGTGTTAGAATCTTTTTCTCTAGCTACACGACCCGTCTTCTTTTAATTAAGTTACTGATGTTACATTCTTCTCTCTAGCTACACAAAAATAAAGGAAGTGACCATTATAGAAAGAGATCTTTTGTCATCCCAATCCTTTACAAAATGTAATAAAAGGAATTTACCCAAACTTTCCTTCATTATCATTTGGAAATTGAGTCCTCCTCCTCTCCCCCAACCTCTAAAAGAGTAAATGAACTCCATAAATTCCAAAACCAAACCAACTTCATACTCACGCAAGAATCTTCATAAGGCGACATCCCAAGCAACTAGTCCATTTCCCTTTTCCTATGGCTTTCCATTCCCACCTCCTTACCTACGGCCAATGAAAAACTCACATGACAAACTTCTTCCAACCTTCGATCCCCACACAACTCCAATCCACAAAAAGTTCACGCTATCTTCCCGGCGCAACTCAAATCTCACAAGGTCCATGAAATGGCTTTATGACTACCTAACGACTTTCCAAAGCCCAACCATAAGATATCAAGACCTTGGGATTGGCCAATATGAAATACGTCTTCTTTATTGTTTTCCTCTAAAAGTTATCACTTTTAGAAGACAAAAAAAAGCATTTACCCAATGAAGTTTTTTTATTAAATATTTTCAATTTTCTTTGATTAGAAGAACGTATCAACCTATAGACCTATTGTCCATGAATGCTATGGAATTGGCTACATGTCACATGCAGGCATGTGCAGACACAAGCAGAACAATAAAAATAATGTTAGAAATTAGTTTAAGTGAGCTTTTGTTGACGTTGGTTGTAAGCTTCCCTCATTTTAGTAAATTACACAAGGAGCTGAACAATTTAGATATTTAAATTCTAAATGGCATCTTAATGCCAAATGAAAATTCTTCCAAATTTGTGATCATTGGGATGCCCATGGCCGCCGAGGTTAATACCCGATTCCACTCCTAATCTCTAGACTAGTGTTATACGGGAAACTGTTTTTTGTGGTACACAATATGAGTATAGGTATACGATTTAGTATTTTTCTTCGGTAAGCAGTACATATGGGTAAGGCTTAACTGGAGTAGTATCAAGCGTTCATACATAACCATATATAGTTTGGAAATAGTTTCAATAATAATTTGAAGAAAAAGGAAAATAATACGTAATTCTCATAACTCATAATATAATCTCAATAAATATTCCAAATTATAATATTCTAATTATCTAAGTATTAGAAGTTGTCCCATATCGGTCCATCAGAAAAATTATATGTACCATATAAGAGACTTTCTACATCTTAACACTTAAGTTTTAAGATAGAGGCTCCTACTATTATGTATTGTTGGGTTTCTTTAATATAATATCAGAGCAGATTTTCAACTAGGTCTCACCACAGTCCATGCTAGCCTATGTCCATGCGGACCACATTAGGGAGGCTGTTAGAAGTTGCCCCACATCGGCCCATCAAAAAAATTTTATATCATATGTAAGAGATGGATTTCTTTCATCTTGCAATAAACAGATGAAGGCTCCAAATTACCCCAAAAAAATAAAAAAAATTTTTACAAATGAAGAAAGACAGAAAATGGAAGTCATAGGAATGGATGCATAGATTAAACAAACACACACACAGAGAGGACTATAGCATACAAGTTTTAGCTGTCGAGGATACGGACATGCCCCAGGAGAACCGTAATTAACAGCCAAGATATTCACTCCTTCCTGTAATAAGACATTGAAAAAGGATAAATATAACCAAATTATGTTCACAGTTCTTATTTGGTTAAAAAAAAAATAGAACAACAATAAATAATATTGAATAATAAGCAATTGAAGCTAAAGCATAATAAATAACATAATTATATCACAAATGAAATCAAACTATAGAATACAAAGATAAGAGACTAAGAAAGGTAGAAAGTCCATAAAACACAAAGATAATGCTTAGCTAGTGTAGGAACAAGTTGAACTCTGCATGACTCCCCAAATTATCATAGGGTTTGGCCAAAGGGAACCCAGTGAGGGTTAGAAGTAGACTGCCTTCCCTCTGCAAACAAATCAACTGATTATAGGATTCAAACCATTGACCTAGGTTACAGTGGAAAAGCTTTACTCCAAATTATCATAGGATTTGGCCAAAGCAACAAGAAAAATTCCTCACAACCTACTTGCCCATAACAAAGGGCATCCATGTAGGTAAGTGCACTAACCAAAACCTCCTCTCCAATAGGATGAGGCTATTCATTCCCTCCATCTTCAAGAAGAAATTTTGTTATATCAATGTTTCGAGAAGTGCGTGAGCCCTCACTCATGACTCACCAAAAGTCCCTCATCCAAGCCTCTTTCTCACTAAGAGTCCCTTGGACTACAAACCCTCACCTAGGAGTCTCTCATTCAAGTCTTCCTTCCTTGCTCAATAGTCGAAGACTCCCTCGCTTCAAGAGTTGCTCGATCAAGTCTTCCTCACCCCAGATCCTTCCAAGAGGACTACCTCAATGATGCAGGAGCATAATTAATTAATTAGTCTTTTTTCATGCTTATGAGTTCTTTTTTTTTTTAAATAAATAAAGGGATCATGTGACTAGCATGTGACTTTAAATGATTTTGGATAGTTATGATTTGTTTTTGTAATTTTAAGATGAAGAGTCAAGATTCTAGGGTTACTAAGACTATTATAAATAATCTCTTTTATTCTACAAAAAAGGATTATTCGTTTGGTTTTTGACAAACAGAAAAACTAAGTGTGCTTTTTGAGCCTTAGGCTAAGTTCCTATTGCAATCATATTATTTTCTCTCTGCTAATTTTCTGTTACTTGCAGTGTTTATCGTCCTTGACTGCATTACTCAACCAATGGTGCCTAGCCCATGACTCCCTTACAAGAACTCCTCAATTACCATCAATAATAAATCATGCACGTACACCCTCCCTCACTCACGAGACCATTTGTACAAGGGGTAAAAATATGGATACCTCGTATTAGGCCCTCATGACCAAGGATTGGAGTAGAGTGTCTCATTCCTTCAAATCACTCGAGTCAATCAATAATTTCTCCAATACTCATTGAAGGGTGCCTCACTCAAGATTCCCCACCTATGACTCGCTCACCAAACAAGGCCCCGCTCAAAAGGCCCTCATCAAAAAGAGACACATCATTCATGAAGGTGGATTCAAGGAAAGAATAAAGGGTCTACCAAAAAAACAGTCCTAGCCTCGAATGGCTATCCCTCGACCATCAAAGAGAGAGAGAGAGAGGTTTTCAATCATTTAATGCTCCCTCGACCTTAGAGACGCATCTTTCTATTAGATTACAAGCTTCTTTAAGCGAGCCTCTCAAACTAACCACGTCAAATATTCCCTCTCTTCACTGCAGGTAGCATTCTCAAACTCAATGATTTGGATCAATAAACAATGCCAAACCCTACAAAAATATCCAGTTATCCCTCATCTACTCCATATAAATTACACATTATCACCAACCCCTACCACTCTCTCTCTTGATTGCTTTCTTATATCTCCACTACCACTAGGTCACTTGCTAAGCTATAAAGAACGACTATCTCCACGGCGCTCGCCATTAGTACAATATCGAGCACCTCCAACCATTCCCAGAGCTTGCTCACCTCACTAAACCAATTTTTGTCCCACCACACTTACCTAGTAGTTCTTCCATGAATGTGTCAACAAACAGAACATTTCCTAATTCATCTTTTTCCGATGTTACACAAACTTGATATGAGTCATATTCAAATGTCAGATTTGCCTCTTCCTTTAGACACGAGGGCAAAGCTAAAAAGTGACCAAAAATTAGATAAGGGCACAAGGCTACATCATATAAAAATTTTCTTTCAATTTTTTTCTTTTGAAAAAATTATGATCCCAAGATAATATAAATACTTTCATATCTAGAAAATTTTCTCATTTTTTCTCTTTTTGTCAAACAAATAAAAATAAAATTCGAATTTGAAATGCATGAAAATCTGATATAATTCAATATAAAAGTAAAACAACCTTTTTCTAAAGTAAAACATTTAACTATTTTTTACAAATACATTTTGCTATGAATAATCCTATTGCGTATGTTAACCGATGTTTTAAAAATTGGTGTTACCATTACATAACGTTGCAACACAATAATATTTGTGCATCCCAATTTTGTTACAGCCTGCTTTAGTGGTGTTATTAAAATTCACATGTGTAACGCCAGTAACGGAAGTGTAACAGACAAGCATAACGCTCATAATGGGAGTGTAACGGTCATTACAATTACCATAACGCCTGCATGATAAAACTTTTATCAAATTTTATATATATATTTTTTACTTTTTCCAATATAACCAAAGTTACTACAAAAAAATTTTATGCTTGTAATCCTTTTTTCCATCACTCCCCTCTTTGAATTAATTTTAAGTTCAAGCAAATGACCCACATTTTGAAAACTAATAACTATAATGTGTTGCAAGTAATGCCAAAGCAATATGTACCCAGCAGCCTAGCACACAGATCATTTTCCTTCCAATTCTTGGCAATTTCTATTGGGTACTCATTGATTTCACAATTGAATGCAGTGTATTCACTTTTAGACTACAGTTCACAGAGTTTTAAGTTAAGTTGGTGAAATTTTCAGGTATCTTGGGAATTTTGTACATCCATACTCCGAAGCATAGACAGAAACTAAATGCAACAAAACACAAAAAAAAAAAATGGGGAAAAAGGCTAGCTACAAGAGAAATTGATAACATTAAAATTTCTGATAGGATGCAATCTTAAGAGAAAGGGTGAATTCACCATAAGACAGGCAGATATTGGGGATGTCTAATAACAGGAGGTTCTAACGATCCATTGCTGGATCATGTGCAAAAAATATGGAGATTGTATTAACATGGCAGAGCTACAAGCGTCCTTTCAGCTTCAAGGTATTGCAGAATGTTATGCTCCTGCCCATAGTTAACAAGTATGTTTTCTCAAAAGAAAATGCACCAACATGTGCACAACACATGTAGAATTGACATAAGACGGATTTGGGGACGGGATAAAGAGGATGGATTGTCCACAAAAGACACCGGAGGGGGATATGAGAGGAAAGAAGAATAGAGCGAGAACTTGTAGGTAGTCATGCAGATAACTGTTAAATGTAAATATTTAAGCACACCCCGTGTTATTTTATGTTGCGTATGAATTTAAAGAACCTTGAGCATAATGTGCAGAAGGAAATAACACAAAATCAACAAATAAAATATTTATGAATCACAAAAGCATACTACAGTCATCTTCTGCCCATTTTCCTTCCATAAAGGCACTCTTTCATTGTCTCAGGGCACAAACAATAATTATATGGCGATAGACACCAGGTAATGTTTTAAAAAAAATATATATATATGATTCACAAAGTCAGTGTCCTACGTGTAGATTTTATGTTTATAAATTAAGGAATTTTATTTTTTTCCCTTTATCAGTACGCTTATACATCAAGGAATGGCAGCCATATTTTTAACACTAGATCCTAGCCTACCCACCATTACCATCCTAGTAGTGGTTCAACCATTTTAAGTAAAACTAAGTATTTCAGAACGTAAGGAACTAATGGCATCCATATTTTTAACAGTAGATCCTAGCCTACCCACCACCACCATCCTAGTAGTGCTGAAACCATTTTAAGTAAAACTAAATATTTAAAAAATGTAATGAATTAAAATCACCAAGTGTCAGTATAAGCATTAGAGTGCTGTTCAAATTTAATTATTACCATTTGTATAGCAAAATGCTCATCCATACGGTGCCGCGGAAGACATCTCTGGAGATAAAAGAAAATAAGAGTCAGCAATTAACCAGAAGTAGATAGACAAAAATTAAATAAATTAAGTTAATTACTACAGATGGAATTCATCAAATGATAAGTAGGTCAAATAATCTTCAAAAAAATATTTATTAGGAAAACAGAAAAAAAAATAATAATAATATAATGACCTGGAAACACAAAATTGGTTGTAGAGCAACTGCTAAAGCACTCATTCAACAGAAATCAGTAGGGAACAATTTTTTTGAATTAACTCCATAAAATTAAAATCAAGAAAATGCATCTGAATGGACTCAAAGGCACCTTTTGTTGCTTATGACTAGTTGGATGTCGGAGGGGAAAGCACAACACTGGACTTACAAAATTTTATGCGTTCTTTAAGGAACTTGGATTTCACATGATTGTTATACTTACATCCCTTTATGTATGGGAGGCATCACTTGTTGCTTTTTTAACACATTATACCTTTACTTATATATATATTGTTAATGTAGCATTAATAGATAGCATAGCGTGTAAATAATAGGACTTCTATCTAGACACCGGATAACCTGCATGGTCACCAAAAGTAAGTTGTACAGTCACTTTCTTTGTGTATGTAAATCAATACACACACTGATATTAAGAGTGTGAAGCGTTTATCTCAATCATATTTTCTCACATATTTTCTTACATGGTATCAGAGCGTTATTAAGTTCTTGGGTGTAAATTAAACAAGAACAATACAGTTCTAGGGTAAGAACAGTACAGTGTCTATTCATTGACTTGAGTGTATCATAGGCGAAACAAGGGTTTCCGTCCTTTTCAAGCAATAGACTGTCAACCTAGCACTCTTTCAGCATCCCACATAGCTTAAAGTGGTCGACAGAGGGAAGCGCCACCGGAAAGTCTCATGCACTATCACACGCCACTGATCTATTTGCACATGGGCCTCATGCACCACCGTTAAAGCTTCAATTGTCGGCCCATAGAGCTCCGTTGGACTTTCGACCTTCTTTGTCTTCTGATCTCCTCTCTCCGACGACTCTGTCAGTACCCTTAGTTTTGGGTTTAAGCAACTTTTTTTCATTTCCTTGTTCTCGTCTGTCGCTATTCATCGTCTATTGTTGTACTGTTCATCTGCTGGTCTTTGAGGTCTCTGGTTGTTGGTTATAAATGGCTACTGAGGCATCTTTTCAGCAGAAAATGATGGGTGGTTCCATTCCCATGCCTTAACAATTAAGCACTAGATAGTTGAATAGAACAAACTACATTCAGTGGTCCAAGGCAATTAAGATTACTTAACTAGGTATGGTAAACAGAAGCATTTAATTGAGTATGCACATCCTTGAGATGACTCTAAGTTTGATATTTGGATCCAAGAAGAAGCTCCTCTTGTAAATTTGTTGTGGAATTCCATGGCGCCTAATATCGCTGACATGTATACTCACCTAGATACATACAAGGATATATGGGAATACATTCGTCTCTTGTTCTCCAGCGAACTTACTCGGGTATAGAATCTATCACGGGAATTCTTTCAGCTTTGGTTCTCTCAAGCGTGTCCATGAGGAGTTGAACTCTCTGCAACCATTGTCCACAGATATTAACGTTATGCAGAAGCAGAAAGAACAAATGGTGGTACTTCATTTTCTTGCTCGGCTAGATTCTGAGTTCGAGCCAGTCAAAGCCCAGAGTCTCAGTGGAGCTACTCTTCCTTCGTTCGCGGAAACATATTCTAGGGTTACGAGAACTGCATCTAAGGAATCATCCACCAGTTTAGAGTCTGCACGTTCTACCTTACTTAGTTAGACTTCCTTAGATAATAAAAGCCCTGTTTATCCGTTTCCGGTCTCAGTCTAGTGAACGTGGTCATGGAGGTCATGGTACTAGACCAAGATGTACCAATTGTGACCGTGTTGGACATATTAGAGAGAATTGTTAGGATCTCCATAAGAAGCCAGCTCACATGATTCATGCTACTTCGTCTGATGCTCCTACTTCTTTTGATAAACTTAGAACAGAAGAATAATCAACTGTGATTCTCTCGGGAGAAGAATATGCCAATTTTCCCTAGTATTAGACGGCTCATCAAACATCTCTTCCAACAATTTCTTTAGCTCATCGAGATGATCCCGCTACTAACGTCCGTTCAGGTCAATATCAAAAGGTGTACTTCTCTTCTTTTTCGCTAGGTTTCATTCGTGTCTACCTCTTTACATACATCTTAAGTCATTGATTCATGTGCTTTAGTTCATATGCCTGGTACATCTTCATTGTCTCTGATCTTCAGTGTTCACCCATTTCCAATGTCACTACAGCTAATGGTTCATCCAAACTTGTAAAAGTTGTTGACAAAACTTGTCCATCTTCTAACTTGTCTTTATCTTTAGTATTATATGTACCATTCTTGTCTTTCAATCTTCTATTTTCCAGTAAACTCACTATGCAATTGAATTGTTCAACAACCTTCTTTCCTAATTCTATAATTATTCAGGATTTGAAAACAAAGAAGAAGATTGGAGAATGGTATGAAGCTCACGGACTCTACTACTTGTCTCATTCATCTATTTCTTCATCTATCTCTTGTTCTGCAGCAGCCTCTCCACTGTAAATTCATTACCATCTGGGTCATCCTTCTTTTGAAAGTTTGAAGTTTATGGTTCCAAGTCTGAGTCAATTACAGTCCTTAGAGTACAGGTCTTCTCAACTAGGAAAGCATCACATCATGAGTTCTCTTCAAAAACTCCCATTGGCCATTCTTCTTGCTAGTTCGGTTCTATTCATTTTTTCGGGTCACTATGTTCTCGTAAGCTTTGAGTCTGTCCATTAGTGGTGATTGGACGGCACCTGGAACCACACTGCTGCCGCTGCTCTTTGGTTATCTATCGGAAAGGGTCGTAATCTATCCAATCGCTACATAGACATAATACAATGTCTCACTCTCAGAGGTGCTACTTGAGTTCATTTGCTTTTGGTTTAATATGGTATCGATAGCAATAGCTGTTTTTCCAGTTTGTCGGTCCCCGATTATAAGTTCATGCGGGAGTTCATACCGGCAATCTCTTGCATCTCGGAAGAACCTAGCAACAGAAAACAACTAGGTAGCTTTAGCTTGCTTCCAAGTACAAGGATTAGCGGTAGAAGCTAGCTGCTAGAAGCGAACTTCCGGGTCGGGAAGGAGCCAAAAAAGGTGAGCGCCTCTGCGCGAGCCTTATTGAAAACTAAAGCAACTATTCAAAATGAGGAGAGAACGGAGCAATCTACGTCTTATGCAGTGACTCGGTTTGGACATCAATCAAGACCGCAGAAAGGAAATGGCTAAGCGGAGGACCAGCAACAGTTAGTGTGCTTCTTTCAGTCCCAAAGTCAATAACAGATCCTTGAGTCGTTTTCATTTAGTTTATTCTAATGTATGGGGACCTAGTCAAGTTATGTCAAAATTGGGACTTAAGTACTTTATTACCTTTATTGATGATTTTTCAAGCCTTACTTGGGTTTATCTAGTGAAAGATCGCTCAGAGGAGTTGTCTATCTTTCAATCTTTTTGTCTTGAAATAAAACTCAATTTGATATGTCAATTGAGATTATTCGCAATGATAATGCCAAAGAAAACTTTTCTAAACCTTTTCACTGATTTTATGACATCTCTAGGCATGATTCATCATTCATCTTGTGCTCGCACTCCACAACACAATAGAGTTGCTGAAAGAAAGAATTTACATTTGGTTGAAACAGCTCATTGCCTAATGTTTCACATGTAGGTTCCAAAGACCTTTTGGGGGATGCTATTCTCACAACCTATTACATGATCAATCGAATGTCGTCTTCTGTTCTGAAGGATTATTCGCCTCACTCTCTATTGTTTCCCCAGACACCACTGCTTCCTCTTCCTCCATAAACTTTTGGGTGTGTTGCATTTGTCCATTAGCTTGAAGGTGTGATTAATAAACTTAACCCTCGTGCCATTAAATGTGTCTTTTTTGGATATTCTCGTGTACAAAAAGGGTTTAGATGCTACAGTCCTCTCAATCAATATTTCATACGTGCTGATGTTTCGTTCTTTAAGAATAACCCAATGTTTTCTAGTGATTCTTATGTTTTGGATTTAAATGAGAGTCTCCCTTTTCTTTTAGTTTCTCCTTTTTGTATTTCTCGTCCTGATCTGCATGTTTATACCAAACAAATGGAGGTTCTAGAGTCTCTCCCTAATGTTTCAAACACTTCATCTTCTCCCATCTTGTTTTTAGATGCTCTCGAGCCAGAGTTTTGTGACTTTGATCTTCCAGTCGCTCTTCGGAATAGTGGACGAGCTTGTACTTCCCATCCTCTATCTAACTTTGTTCTCGATATGGCTTTGTCTCTTTCATATTATGACTTTGTTTCTTTCTTGTCTACTATCTCTATTCTTAACTCTATGTTTGAAGCAATATCTCATTCTGGGTGGCATAATACCATGGAAGAAGAAATGTCAGCTTTTCGAGCCAATGATACATGAGATTTGGTTACTCTTCCTCCTGAGAAGTCTAGCTTTGGTTGTTGCTAGATATATAATGTCAAAGTCCATACTGATAATGCAGTGGATCAGTTGAAGGCAAGGCTTGTTGCCAAGGGACACACTCAAGTCTCTGGTCTTGATTTTTCCGAGACTCTCTCTTGTGGCCAAGATCACATCAATGCGTCTTCTCATTTCTCTTGCAAACGTTTTTCACTGGCCTCTTCATAAGCTTGATATTAAAAAGGCTTTTTCTCCATGATGATCTTACCGAAGAGATATATATGGAGCAACCTCCTTGCTTTGTTACTCAAGGGGTTTGGACTAGTCTGCAAATTGAAAAAAGCATTTTATGGCCTAAGGCAATCCAATCATGCATGGTTTGGCAAGTTCAGTGATGTTATGATAGAATTTAGATTGATACGTTGTGGTGCTGATCATTCTGTTTTCTAACGTTATTCTCCTCAAGGAAAGATATGGTTGTTACTTTATGTGGATGATATTGTAATCACAGGTGATGACACACGAGGAATTTACGATCTGAAGATATTCTTTAAACCAAGTTCAACACCAAGGATATGGGGTGTGTTTAGATTTGTATAAAATTGTATAAAAGTTAACGTCTCGTGATTTGTGCAGTGAGTAAAAAGGTTAAATTGTACAGTCTCGTAATTCGTGTTTGTAGAGATTTATAGAGTTTTGTAGTATAATATAGAGCTCCAAACGGAACCATGGTTCTCCTAAAGTATTTTTTGGGCATTGAGACTGCAAGATCACGTGTGGCTATTGTTCTTTCTCCATGAAAATATATTTTTAATCTGCTCTCTGAAACTGGCATGTTAAGAGCCAAATCAGTTGATACTCAAATGGATCCTAACACAAAACTTCTGGCAGATAAAGGAGGCCTATTGGAAGACCGTGGTCGATATCTCAGATTAGTTGGAAAGCTTAATTATTTAACAGTTATACGGCTAGATATCTCATTTCTAGTAAGCCACTTTCTTGATGCATCTTGGTCCAGCCATTGGGATGCGATTATTCGTATTTTGAAATACTTAAAAGGTGCGACTTTCTTGATGTATTTTGGTCCAGTCATTGGGATGCGATTATTCGTATTCTGAGATACTTAAAAGGTGCACCAGGATATAGTTTATTGTATCAAGATAACGGTCACACACTTGTTCAAGGTTATACAGATGCAGATTAGGCTGATTCACCAACAGATAGACGATCTACTACCAGGTACTGTATCTTGGTGAAAAGAAACCTAGTGTCATGGAAAAGTGAAAAGCAAACAGTAGTGGCAAGATCAAGTTCAGATTCAGAGTATATGCCTATGACACATTTCCTGTGAATTTGTCTGGATACATCGTATGTTGACATAATTGGGAGTTCTTAGATCCCAGCCCATGAATTTATTTTGTGATAATTAAGTTGTTGTCTACATTGTGTCTAACCTAGTGTTTCATGAGTGAACTAAATACATCGAAGTTGACTATCACTTCGTAAGAGAAAAAATTCTACAAAATGTCATCAAGACAAGCCATGTGAAGCCTAAAAATCAGTTAGTTGATTTGTTCACCAAAGCTTTAGAAGAAGCAAGAGTAAGATATATTTGTAACAAGTTTGGAACATATGATATATATGCTCCAGCTTGAGGGTGAGTTTTAATATAGCATTAATAGTTAAGTGATATTTGTAACAAGCTTGGAACATATGATATACATGCTCCAGGTTGAGGGTGAGTTTTAATATAGCATTAATAGCTAAGTGTAGCATTAATAGCTAGTGTAGCGTGTTAACAATAGGAATTGTATCTCGACACTAGGTAACCTAGATGGTCACCAAAAGTAAGTTGTATAGTCACTTTCTTTGTGTATATAAATCAATACACACATTGATCTTAAGCATGTGAAGTGTTTATCTCAATCATATTTTCTTACATATATTCTTACATACATAACCATTAAATAAACAAAGATTTATCAAAAGATAAAAAAAAAAAAAAAAAATCAGACAATCAATAAAGTACCCTGGACTCCATTCTGATGCATTCCATATCATCAAAAGTTTTTTTTTTTTTTGGGGGCGGGGGGCCAAGGGGGAGTGTACAACAACAGCAGCAGCAGCAGCAATCTCCTCCATGCAGCTCCAAGAAAATTCAGATTTAGTGGACTGATGCAAGCTAGAAAATCTGAATTAAGCTTGTGCAAAAGAGGATTTTATTTGAACAAATACGCCTAGGGAAATCTGGATTTTAGTAGTAGTTAATGGAATGGGGTGAATGCGAAGTAATAAGGATGAAGAAATTAGGGTATAGGAGGAGTCCACCTCCTTTGGACAGATCTGAGAAATCAGAATCTGTACCAATTAAAATGAAAATGGCTGCTGGAAGTAAGCCAAAGATAAACTCAGATTAAACTTTTCATTCTGGCCCAAATGCTTACAAGTATTCCCTATTATAATCGCAACCTACAGCTCCAGAACATTCAAAATATTTAATATTTTGGACTGATTTTCTGGTTGACTTTTAGACATCTCATTTAAAACATTGGACTGACTTTTGAACTCCTTATTCAATGCACAATCCATAACCTACAAGAAGATTCTAGCACAAAAAACTAATTCTAGAAGTTTCATCACTCCTACTGCGTGTCAGTCAGTCTTACTTGAGATTCTTTTTAATCTCTTAACAAGAATGGGCAACCCAGTGCAATAGAGACTCACATTGTGAGGAATGAACCCTACAGCTGCTTACAGAGTGGGAGATATATGCTACCAGTTTTTTTTTTTTTTTTTCCCAAAGTAAATATCTGCTACCAGTTCACTACTCAAAAGAAAGCCCTCAAAAACATATTTGCACAAGTTCTTTAAAAAAATTTTACGGGATGGATCATGGAACAATTTAAAGAGAGAGGGACAGAGGAGTCAACAAACAACAGATTAAACACTGAAGTTAAAAATGGCCCACTCAAGAGATCAGCCCAAAACGAATTTCATGCCTGTTTCCATAGTTGCATTAAGAAATGCAAAGAAACTAGACGAGATGTAGGTTTTGTCCAAATGCTGTTTTTAATTATTTTCCCATTCCACTATGACTATTAACGAGATCTCAACATCTCCTGCTCTCACCCTCTCAACAAGCAATGGCTACCACATGCATCAATGACCCAAGCTAGCTACTTCCTTTTTTTATTTTTTATTTTTTATTTTTTACTTTTTTTTTGGTTCATTGATAGGCTGGTATGGAGACACCATTGAACCATGAAGACAAAGATACCTTATGTTCCCAAACCACTAGACAAGGTTATATACTTCTTATTGGAAATGGCCTTCTACATTATAATCTCTAAGCCAGCAAGCATAATAATGTATCACATGGTAAAAGAAAATACCATTCTTGCATCTCTTACCAGCATTGTGAGATCACAAATGTCCAGACTCCTGAATGATGGATAGATTGAGCGACTCAAGTTTCACATTTATAGAACTATAAATATGCATAAAATGGGGGGAAGCATTTATCATTTCAAAAAAACAAAAAAAGAACTTTTTTCAGTTCTTACCTAATGAATATGAGACCTAATGAAATTTCATGGGAACATCCCCTACTTAGCGACACGCTATATGGTCCGAGTATAGTAGTAAATGAACAAGGACCGCTACATCGGCGCCCAGGTGCAGTGTTAAATAGGCAAAGATCTTCACACTTTCCTGAACGAGTGAGGGGGTAAGGAATGTAGTCCATAATAGAAGGTTAAGATTAGGCACTTGGAATACTGGGAGGCGAACTGGGAAACTTATAAAAGTGGTGGATATAATGAAAAAGAGACGTATTACAATTGCTTGCCTACAAGAGACAAGGTGGGTAGGACAAAAAGCTAAAGAGATTGAGAGGACTGAGTATAAGTTATGGTACACGGAACTTGATAGATCGAAAAATGGGATCGTCATAATGGTAAGCAAGGATCTAAAGGAATATATAGTGAATGTAAAACGCTGTATAAATAAGATTATTGCGATTAAGTTAGTGTTAGGAGAAGATATAGTGAACGTAATTAATGTTTATGCC
>QLOD02000002.1:17593384-17603467 GCA_003260245.2 Sideroxylon spinosum
TCAAATTAACAAAAAGGTAAAAATTAGTTAGTAAAAAATTAATTTTTTTCTTTCCCTAATACAAAAAATAATAATAACTTTTAATAACTAACTAGTAATCAATAACGGAAAAAGCTAACTTTTTTTTTCTTCCTCAAAGTCAGCCTCAGTGTAATATTAAGAAACTTTAAAATGATGATTTTTATTTTTATTTTTTTGCCTCCGTTAAGAATGGTAATGCTATTACCCGACAATTTTCTACTAGAATTTAAGATCAACTACACAAGTCTAACTTCCTAGCCTTGCAATGGAATGAAATGATATGATAATTTATATTTATAATATCAAAACAAAATAGTGGACTAACATATTTCTCTATTATATATACAAATTTTATTATCGTATTATTCCAGTCATAAATTTCTTCGAAAAATCTTAGGAGCATAGCATATACATGATTTTCAATCTTTTCATCTTAGTAATAATACAACAAACTCATTTAATTTTCCCATAAGTGTTATTATTATTATTTTTTAATTAAGCAGCCTATATATTTCAAAAGACAAATGAGATTGGTATATTTAATTACATTAATAAGTCCCCTCGCCTGGATTGATTCAAAGAGTTAATTAATTAATTAATATGTTCCGTAGATATTCATTATATTCACGGACCCAAAATTTTATGATACTACGGTCGTAGATATTCATTATATTTACAGACTCAAAATTTTATAACACTAGGGTCAAGTTAAAAAGGTAGTTATATTGGATGGAAAATGATACATTTTATAATTTGATTGAAGTAATGAGACAAAATGTTTGAGACATAAATTCTTTGAGACAAATTAGAGAAACAACCCCAAAATATATTACTCCCTATAGAAATTTTGAACTGAGTGTGGTTAGTAGATGATCGCACTCAAATTGTGTGTCCACTAGATGAGTCCAGGGTCATCTCCACAGGAAGCAAATGTGTGACTTGATTTGGAAAACTTATGTTGGAAGCACTTGCAAAAAATAACAAATGAAAAGGGAAAATCTTTTGGGTTTTTGAAGTTGATTTTGGCAGATTTTATAAAAAAATGAAATCTTACTTTGACTAAAACACTAATGAAAAAAAGGGATATATTTTAAAGAAATTCCTTTTTGGTATTAAAAAAAAAGGCACTTGGAGTTAATCTAATTCTGTAGGAGTTTCGTGGTTGTCGACTTTAATGTTTTGTAAACTCAACTTAACATCTACGCATGTAGTGTTAAGTTGGAAAATACAATGTTGAAACCACTTTTGTAGAGAACAACGTAATAGTAGGGTTTTGAAATTCTTTCCGACTTCACCAGGACATTGAACCAGGTACTTGGTATGCATGAGCATCAACTCGTAACCAAACTCAATTATAATACAGGTGATTCATTTTCTAAAATTAGACCTAACATTAACGTTATCTACAATCTTTCGAAAACATTTTTTTTTTCGTTTAAGAGCATTGCATTAAAGCCAAACAAGCATCTCTACCACTACATGCTTATATCAAAACCAAGTAAAAACCCTAGCCTAGCATGTTCATATTTTGAGAAAACAAATCAATATTTAATCGATCCATTAATGGAAACTAAAGATTGACGACAACAAAGCGAGATACACAGTTACAAAAATAACAACAGCAAGCTGAAATTTAAAACTTCAAGTAAAACTTATTTGAAAAAAGAGTCACTTACATGTAAGAATCCTAGAATGGAAAGATTAAGACTTCCAAAAGAACGTACTAAGTTAAATGACAAATAAAAGCTTCCTTCAAAATTTTTACAAGCCTATTTATAGGCTAAACAAATCAAGGGTAAAAAGGTAAATTTACAAGTGTAAGGAATGCCAAAAGACCATCATGGAGCGAGACCCTGTGCACCCTTGAAAAGAGGTCTGTGTGCCCGTCCAAAGTTTGATATGTGATTGATATAATGCCTCACTGAAACACCTAAAATCGGGGTCTCAGTGAGCGCACGACTAAGAAACAGGAAGGGCACACGCAAAAGGGGGCGCACCCCTAAGTCCATACTTGGTTTCTTTTTTCGACTTTTGGTGGTTTTGCTTCCTTCTTTTAGTTACCCACATGTTTCTTTTCCATTGCTCTTCATTCCTTAACTTAATGATTGTGAAGTGGCTCCCTTTTTCGACATGTATCATCGTTAAAATCTTCTTATTCTCACTATCCTCTTCTATTACCTACAATACAAAAATCAAATATAAGAAATCATAAACTACTAACAAAATCAATGAGACAGCTTGACAATACGCTCAAATAGGTAATGGAATTATGCATAAACATGTCAATGATTCCGTGCAATTAGTAGAGTTGCTTGACAATAACTGAGTCCGCTTGTTTTCTTAGAGTGATCATATGTATTACTGCATGCATATGTATTAGCAGCTATTATATTTATGTAACAAATCAACTCATACTTAAAAATATGAAACTCAAAAAGGTTCGTCGATGAGTTGTTCCCAAGATTTTGACCTTCCTTCACCACAACGCCTACCGGTCATTAACGAGTTTTGTTGCACTGGCATCACCGCGACTGGTTCATGCACTATCGATTTGAGCTAATGCATCAAATGAAAGAAAACCTGTTTGGCCACCAAGGTGTGGGATCTTCGTGTTTGGGACTTTGGATAAAGCTAGGTCAAGTTTCATACCACATAGGCCTAAATGATTTTCTAACAGACTTCAATCCGAGATAGCCACAATAGTGGTACCAATGGCTAGGATACTATTGGGTCACTTTAAAATATGACTTGTCATCAATGGCTAGAATTTATTTGAACAAGTGTTAAATGACTGAGATTGATTTCACTACCGAAAGCTGTATACGCTCAAAAAGGTTCATTGATGAGTTTGCTCCCAAGTGCTTGACCCAACTTCACCACACCGCACCCCGATTGCTGGCGAGTTCTGCCGCTACTGGCATCCCTGCCACTGGTTCAAGCACTACCGATTTAAGCTGATGTGTCGGATGAAAGAAAACTGGTAAGGCCGCCAAGGTGTGCGATCTCGGTGTTTGTGACTTAGGATACAGCTAGGTCAAGTTTCATGGCACGCTGCCCCAAATGATTTTCTGACAGCCCTCAATCGAGACGGTGATGATGGTGGCTCATGAACCAATTAAGATTGAGGGAGTTCTTGAGTACAAACAATCGGCCAGACACGCAAAGCGACTTCCCCAATTCAGGTTGATTCATTGGATGGAAGAATACTGTTCAAGCCGCCGAGGTCTGAGACGTTGGTGTTTGACCCGTTGAGTGGGACTAGGGACTGGATCGAGCCAGTTCCTAAGTACCTAGATGGGCTTCCTCTGTTATGTTAAAAAACAAATTCTAATTGTTTGTTTTTTTGAGTTTGTTTCTTTAGTTGCTAATGATAAATAATTCCCTTATGTTGCCAACTATCTAGAACTTGTTCTCTCTACCTCTCTGTAACAAAAAGATTATTCTGTTTCTTTTGTTGTTTTTGTTTTGACTTGCACCAAATAATATAGAAAATAAGGTTTTTCAAGACTGCTGGGTTTATAATTCATTTAATCTTGATTTTTGAGTTTACAACTCATGAGTTTGTAATCTATTTTGACATTTTTTTTCTAAATTCTTTATCTCTCTCAAAAGTTTTTGTCAAAATTTTCCTTTAAATTTTAGGTCTCAATTCCTAAACTGCTGTGACTTAAACAATTTCAAAAACCTATTTTGGGATGTTACTTAATTTTGCTCTTCGTAGTTTGTAGAGTTGGGATGTTCGATCGCATTTGGACACTAGTAATATGAAGGATTGCATTGGACGATTTGTTGATTTTGTGGGGGTGTGTGTTTGTGTGTGTGTCCCCGCGCGCGCGCGCGTGTGATTTTTTGGTCGATTATAGAAAGATAAAAGCTCCACTTTTGTTCTTTCGATCTATCTGCTTCTCTGTAACAACTTTACATAAAATGAAAGTTTGATTTTGTTTCTTTTTTTATTTGCACCGAATAAAGTTGGTTAAAATTGTATTCGGTGGTGAATTCATTAAGAAAATTCAGGAAGACAATGAAGAAAATAAGGTTTTCAAGACTCTTGAGTTTGTAATTCATTTAATCTTAACTTTTGAGTTTACAACTCCTAAGTTTACAATTCATTTTGACAGTCTTTCTCTAAATTCTTTATTCCTCTCAAAAAAAATTTTAAAATTTTTTCTCTAAACTTTAGGTGTTAATTCCTGAACTTTTTTGATTTTGTTAAGAATTTCAAATACCCATTTTGCGATGTTGCTTAATTTTTCTTTTTGTAGTATGATACTGAATGAGCTCCTATGGAGCTTATTCTTTCCTCTACCTATGATGGGGAAAAAAGAAAGAAGACGATTGAATTGGAAAGGGTTCGAGGGCTTCCCAGCCTCCAAAGAGAGAACTTAGTCTCAAGAATACTTTTTCATATCTTGATTATTCTTACAATCTATATTTAAAGTGCTGAATTGTAACTAAGATTAACTGTAACTATGGTTAATCCTTAATAGAGTACATAACTATCTAAAAGAAAACTAATCATTATGTTGGACTAAATCAAAACAATTGCCCAAAACAGTTGCCCTATGATGATCAGCCCCAATTAGCTACAGAATAGCCTATTTCGGTAAGGCCACTCTCTCAACCCAACTGTTCCAATTAGATCTTTCAACAGCACACTTTATATACCCAGTTACAATTGAACCGGAATCTTCTTACTTACTTTCTCTTAACTCGTTACCTGTGTAATTATTTCAACTTCTTCTGGAATATACCCCAGCTGTATCACTCAACTTTACCCAGCTATATTACTCAGCTTGATATTTAATGTTGACCTATCTCCACCACCACTTCACCCATCTCATCTGTCGGTTCGTAGGCCATTTGTAAGGCTAAGATGTGAGATTGCCTTGATTGATCTGGGTTGTTCATCAGAGCACATCCATTGCTTTTCTAAGGGCACTTCGGCGAGCTGTCTTTCTTTCTTGTTCTCTTTTCTGGTTTCATTACAACTACTCCCTTTCTCGGAACGGACCTTGTCCACAAGGTCAAATGTTGGGTTACTGAGATTTAAACTAGAAAAGTTTTTCTCATGTAGCATCGACTTCGTTCTGTCTTTTCCACTAAACCAATATCTCTATAAAGGCATGTCTCCCCCGATGGCAAGTTCTAGAAGCAAAAACCTTAAACGGTACTGGTAAGAGCCTTCCTTAAGCGTCTGGAGAAAGTAAGTGAGGTATGGTATTCTCCCTATCACCAATCTTTGCTTTCAGTTGGGAGATATGAAAAATTGGGTGGATTTGTGATTCGTCTGGCAATTTCAGCTTATAAGCAACTTCCCCTATCCTTTGTATGATCTAAAAAGGCCAAAAAAATTTGGGGGAAAGTTTTAGATTACTCCGGTGCCTGACCGAATACTATCGAAAAGGTTGTAGTCGAACATAGACCCACTGTCTTTCTGCAAATGTTTTATATGTCTCTTTTTTATCTGTCTGCTGCTTCATATATTGTTGAGCTTGGATTAGATGAGTCTTGAGTAAGGAAAAAATTCACTAATATGCTAACATGTCATTAACTGTGGATACCTTTGATAACCCATCAATAGAATGTGTGAGTTTGGGGGGTTTAACCCCGTAGAAAGCCTCATAAAGGGTCATGTGTATTGCGGTGTGATAACTGGTATTGAACTAATATTCCACTAGATAGAGCCACTGTAACCAGAGTTTGGGGGAGTTAGAGGTGAAATACCGAAGTTTCTAAACATTTGTTTGTGACCTTTGTCTAACCATCCGTTTGGGGGTGAAAACTAGTGCTGAAATGTAGAGAAGAACCTAACAGCTTAAATAATTCTTTCCAAAAAATAATAGTGAAAGTAAGGTCTTTACCTGACACTATTGTAACTGGAAGACCATGAAGTTTGAAAATGTTCTACATAAAAATCAAGGCTAATTGTGGTACAGTGTATGGTTGAGTCAGGGGAATAAAGTGGGTAAACTTTGTTAACCTATCAACAATAACCCAGATTATTGAGAATCTACTAAAGTATGGCAGACCATCAATGAAATCCATTGATATGTCTATCCAAGAACTCTTGGGAATTGGAAAGGGCTGTAACAGCCCTGCTAGTGTAGTATTGTCCATCTTGTATTGCTAGCATACTGAACATTGTTGTACCCACCTTATGATATCTTTTTTCATATGAGGCCACTAAAAATCTTATTGAGCTCTCTTGATTGTTTTTTGGATGACACCATGTCCTGCAGTTAGGTCCTCATGATTGAACTTGAGGATTTGGTGTCTTAGTTGGTGAAGTGCTGAAATATAAATTCTGTCTTTATATAATAGGATTCCTTATTGCATGAAATATTTTTATGCTGATAATACTTCTTGCTGAACTTGTTGAATGATAGTTTGAATTCTGATGTCCTGCCCATATGCTTGCTTTACTTCTTCAAATAAGTTTGGAATTGGTCCGGCAATAAAAATAGGACAACAAATAGAATGAGATGTAGGAACATTAGAATCCTCATGCAGTCTTAAAAAGGCATCTGCCACTTTGTTATCTACTCTTTGCTTGTACTTTATAGTAAAAATTGTATCCCAGCAATTTAGAAAGCCATTTCTGCTGACTAATAGTCCTTACAGATTCGACTAATAGTTCTTAGTGGCTTCTTGGATTATGTCTGGTCCATACAGATTCGACTCCCCTGTGTCTAACCAGTAATTTGGTGATCTACAAGGTCGACCATATAGTGTTTCATAAGATGTCATGCTTATGCTTGCTTGGTAGCTATTGTTATAAGCGAATTCTGCCAGTGGTAACTGTTCATTCCGACTACCTTGGAAGTAGGCTCATAACATATCTTCCAAAAGTTATATCACCCATTCTGATTGCCCGTCTGTCTGCGGATGGTAGGCAGTGCTAATATCAAGCGTGGTACCTAAAGCTCATTGTAGGCTTCGCCAGAACTGTAAGACAAACCGGGGGTCTCGATCAGATACTATTGACTTAGGTACCCCGTGCAATCTGACTATCTATTTAATGTAGTATTTACTAAAGATATAAAGAGAGTCAATTGTCCTCATTGGTATGAAGTGAGCTGACTTTGTGATTCTATCTACGATTACCCATATAGCATCATACCCCTGTTGTGTTCGGGGTAACCCTACAACAAAATCCATGGTTATAAATTCCCATTTCCATTTTATTATGGGCAATGGCTGTAGTAGCCTTCCTGGTTCCTGATGCTCTACTTTCACCTGCTGACATGTTAAGTATCTGGCTACATATTGCACCACGTATCTTTTTCATGCCTTTCCAATAGTACTGATGTTTCATATCTTGATACATCTTGGTACTACCCGGATGCATATTTGGACTTGTGCGCGTCCTTTGAAATTTCTTCTTTCAAGGTGGAATCTTGGGTTACATATAATCGACCTTTATATCTTAAGCTCCCATCAGGGAATATTTTCCACCCTGGCTCCTCATTTTCCTGCTCAATTTTGGTTCTCAAGCCTTGGATCTCCTCATTATCCTCTTGAGCTTTTATCACATTTTCTACCAAGGTAGGTTGAATTACCAGATTGTATATGAATCCTCGGGGCTTCTGAGCTTCCACATATAACTCATACGTCCTTAGAATCTCCCACGCATCATGTTTGTCAATAATTAGGCAGTGTAGACCTTCTTGATTCTTTCTACTTAATGCATCAGCAACTACATTAGCTTTGCCTGCATGGTACTGTAACACAAAATCATAATCTTCCAAATACTCCACCCATCTTCTTTGCCTTAGGTTTAAATCTTTTTGGGTCATGATATATTTTAAACTTTTATGATCTGTAAAAGTTTCAAATTGTTCCCCATAAAGGTAACATCTCCAAATTTTTAGAGCAAAAATCACTGCCGCTAATTCTAAATCATGGGTAGGGTAATTCTCTTCATGCTTCTTCAATTGCCTTGATCCGTAAGCTACAACCCTCCCATCTTGCATCAACACACATCCTAATCCCTTATGTGATGCGTCTGTATATACTACGTATGATCTTCCGGGAGTAGGTAGTGTCAAGACTGGTGCAGTTGTCAGTCTTTTCTTTAATTCTTGAAATGCTTCCTCACATCTGTCTCCCCATTCAAACTTAACACCCTTTCTATTTAAGTGAGTAAGTGGAGCGGCTATTTTTGAAAATCCCTCTACAAATCGTCTGTAATACCCAGCTAACCCTAGAAAGCTTCGGATTTCAGTTACAGATTTCGATCGATCCCAATTTGCTACGACCTCAACTTTACTAGGATCCACAAATATTCCAGTTTCAGATACCACATGACCCATAAATTTGACTTCTTTCATCCAAAAATCGCATTTACTACATTTGGCATATAATTAGTGGTCTTTTAACAATTGTAACACCACCTGTAGATGGTTTCTGTGCTCTTCTTCTGTTCGTGAATATATTAAGATATCATCTATAAACACTATCACAAACTTATCCAAATATTCTCTGAACACTCGATTCATTAGATCCATAAACGCGGCAGGTGCATTCGTCAATCCAAATGGCATCACTAAAAACTCATAATGCCCATATCGAGTGCGAAAAGCTGTTTTCGGGACATCAGTTTCCTTCACCTTTAACTGATGGTATCCTGATCTAAGATCAATTTTGGAGAAAAATACTGCACCTCGTAATTGATCAAAGAGATCATCTATTTTAGGCAGTGGGTATTTTTGTTCCTAATAGCCACCTTATTCAATTGCCTGTAATCGATACATAACCTCAGTGTCCCATCTTTCTACTTTACAAACAACACTGGTGCCCCCATGGTGATGTACGAGGGCGAATGAATTTTTTTCCTAATAATTCATCTAATTGAATTTCCAATTCCTTGAGTTCGGCAGGTGCCATGCGGTATGGAGCTATTGAAATTGGTGCTGTACCTGGATACAAGTCTATAACAAATTCTACTTCTCTGTCAGGTGGTAATCCAGGTAGTTCTTCAGGAAATACCTCTGGAAATTCATCAACTACTGGTGTAGGCTTTTCAACTCCTTATCCTATATTTTCTAACATTGTCTGTCCTAAGAAACCCAGATGACTATTAGCCGCAATTTGTCATTTCCTAAGACTCATGAGTGTGAACGGTAATGAGCTAATCCAACGAACCTTACTTTGTCTCCATCTTCTGTCCACAACATCACTATCTTATAAAAGCAATCTATCGTCGCATGATATCTTGTTAACCAATCCATTCCCAAAATAACATCGAATCCGTGCATGTCCAAAACTATTAGATTAGTGTCAAACTCACGATCCTCAATTCGAATTACCCCAACCTAACATATCTTTTGTAAGTTCACTCTTCCATTAACGGGAGTATTAACATGCATTCCAAAATTCAAGGATTCCACAGGTAAATGTAAACTATCCACACAACTTTATGCTATAAAGGAATGGATTGCTCTAGAATCAAATAAAGTTTTAACCAACGAGTTGAACAGAAGTATGGTACATTCAACTACTGCATTTGACGCTTCTCTTTTTTTCTCCAAGGTGGGTAGAGCATACATCCGATTCGACCCTTGAGTTCCCCTTGCTGGGCCTTCACCACACTCAACAGAAGAAGTTTGTGTCTGTCTAGGTGGGATAGTGAGATTGTTAGATCTTGCCTGGTATGGCTGCACTGGGAATGGTGGTCGATTTTGGTATCTTGGCCTTGGAGCCACATTAGTGTAACCCTGTGAATGTGGTAACTGAGGAGGTCGTAGAGCATCAAGGGGACCTACTCTTTGAGTATTCCCCAACCAGGGGCATTGTAGTCGTAGATGCCCAAAACAACCACAGTTATAGCATTTCCTCAGCTCGATCTCATTTCTTGTCATTATCTGACTCCCTTGCTGTATATGGTTTCTGGGTTATGGTCGGTAATTGTTGGTTGTCCGACTCTGGCCAGTACCTCCCTTCCTATCGTTCCTCCAAGGTCCTCCTCTTCCTTGTTCGTTCTTTACATTTCTTTGTATCTCATCTTGTTCTATTAGCATTGCACGATCAATCAGTTGTGAAAAGCTCTGTCCCATGAAT
>QLOD02000002.1:17608328-17627965 GCA_003260245.2 Sideroxylon spinosum
TTTTATTTTATTTTATTTTATTTTATTTTATTTTATTTCTTTCGTATGTTCTTTCTAACCTCTTCTCTAATGTAATTGCTTTTATTTTCTTCAAATAACGAAGCTCTTGAGGTAATGTCCTTCCTCTCTATTTTTATTTAATCTAGCACTTTCAATGTTTGTACTTCATAAATATAATTGTTGTTGGGAGTGCTGTAGAATCTAAGTAAAGGGGTGCTTTGGGTGATGCCTTCAGGGGACTTGAATAATGGGTGCATACTTGGTTTAATTTGTGCTTCATTCTTATTTGTGCCTTTTATGGTTAGTGTTTCAGCTCATCATCGTGCTCACTATTGCTCACTATAGAACCACATATGCATTATGGTTCTCACATTGAGGACAATATGAATTTTAAGTTGGTGGGTAGGGTTCCCATGATGATCTTTTGTGCAAAAAATTGGAAAATTTTAAAATTTTTGGAGTATTTTGAGCTTGAATACACGAATTTAGCACATTTATACCTACATGTCAGCCCTTTTGGTTTGGTTGATTATGGAATTGAGTGAGAAAGTGATGAGTGAATCTTGCTCAAGCATTAATAAGAAACTTAGTTCCAGTTAAGTGTGTCATATCCTTGTGCGTATCTTTTGACTATTATGGAGAAGAATTTATGTGCATAGGAGAAGAATTTATTTAACAATGGTTAATTGAGCATTCTTGGACTAGGTAGAGACTTATATCCCTTTTTAGTGAGATTTTGAGCCTATCATTTTTTTTCTTGAGGGGTTGCACATAATTACAAATCTTTCATTCTTTTGGTTTTCAACGCATCAATTGCATCACATGCACTTGCTTGAGTTTCACTCGGCATAGTATGAGTTGTTGTGAGCTTTAAACATGATGCTAGGCTATCTTTGCCATTATTGGGCCTCTTTATCCTTCCTTGATTTGAAATTGTCTTAGAAACCAACTTGAAGCTTTTTAATAAAGTGTGTGATATGTTTCTTTCTTGGTTTCTACCTTATTTATTATCCCTTAGCCTTATTCACACACTTTAAGCCTCACCCTCACATGTCTTGGGTTGTGAAAGTGCCTCAATGTTAATGATGTGAACTTGGGTTCAGAATGGAAACTTTTGAGAGCATATTGAAAGGAGATGAAAAATTTAGTTGATGTATACCTAAAAAAAAAAAAAAAAAAAAAAAAAAAAGAGAAGAAGAAGAAGAAGAAAAAAAAAGAGATATTTCTTATTTCTTTTTGCTAGTGGAATTGTGGGACTTGTGCATTTATATTTTCATATTTGAAAAATTCCCATGAGTAGTTTGTAATCTTATGGATAAGCTTCTTGTTGATATTCTTATTGGGGTTTAGGAATTGGTTAAATTGGGACTTGTGTGCACTTGAACACTCCTATCCCAAACTTATGCTTTGATTTCCATATCTTCCATTGTTAACTACTACCCCTGGCCAAGTTACAACCAAAATAAAGACCTAGTGGATTCTAAGTAAGCAACTTTTATATTGAGTATATAGTGGTCTTGTATAGGTTGTGTGATGTGATTTCTTGCATGGCATTAGAACTTTTTGGTATGAGTTGTCCACTTTGAACTTCAATTCAGTCCACTTCCTTATTTATGGGGTTGTGTGCAACTAGAATAGCATCATATGCTAATAGGTATGTGTGAACCCTTGATGAGTGAACTTCTTTCTATTAGTGGTACCTTGTGAGTATTTGAAGTCAAAACTTAGCTCCAGTTATGCCCTTGAAACCTTGTTGAATGAATGAAACAATTTTGCATACATGTTTTTCTTATTCTGATAGTCTATGCATTTATGCTTAGCCCTTGGGAATTACATATGATATTTAGGTTTTGTGACTTGTTGGGCTTGAACTTGAATCATTTTTGATCTTAATAACTTGTTAACACTTTGAGACTATATCATAGAATTTTGTGGGTAGGTTCACTGCAAACCCTCACGAGACTTCACTCGTCCATTAGGGTAACCTAGGGGTTTAAAAGGTTTGCTGCACTTGCTAAGTGCAGCCGTGTTTCCAATAAAAAGAGAAATAGGGTAATAGTTGCATTTCATTTTAATAAAAAACATTGCTAGGGACCAGCAATGTTAAGTTGGGGGATGTGATTGCTCGCAATCATTGTTGATCGTAACATCAGTTCACACTCTTCTTTTGAACTTTTTATCAATTAAAATTCAGTTTTTATTACACTTTTAGTATTTATATTGCTTTCGTGTGTTTTGTAGGAGTTTGGAAGGAAAACAATTCAAGAAAAGCGAATTTCGAGCTTAAATGTACAAACCACTGCAAGTATCCAGCAAGACACCCTGTCCGTTTTCCGTCCATATCATTTCACTCAAAACTTCGATTTATACGATTTTTTTGTATTAGAAATAGGACTCGAAGATCTACAACTGTTGTGTTTTAGCGAAAGCCTGAATCCGTTGTCTTCAAGGTCAAAATCGCAGTGGAAGTTGGAGACCGAAAGCTGTCTAAAGAATCAAGCCGAGAGCATTAACCATTCTGTGGTCTGGACCACCCCCAAACGGTCTGGACCACCGAGAGACATCACCATTCTATGGTCCGGACCACCGTGAATTTTTGGGCATTCATTTTGAGTTTTTTTTGGGTTTTTTATGAACCCTATAAAAGGACCTTCGCACAACCAACTAAAGGAAGCCTCCATATTTTCATTCTTTTCATATTTTGTTTGAGAGAACTTTTTAAGAGAGTTTTTAGATTATTTTTGAGAGTTTTTATGGATTCGTACGTTGTGTTCTTGTTCTTCGCTACACTTCTTTTTACCTACGCTTTTTCAGAATTGATTTCGGTGTAAGTTTCTTTCATTCAAGTATTTAAATATATGATTTTTAGATTTCAATTGATAGATCAAATGATGATTTACATTTTTATTGCTTTCGTTTCATTTAAAATAATGTCAGCATAGAAACCCTTGTTCTTGATTAAACGAATCAAGAACGGGTAGTTCATGAAAGTACTCTGGGATCTACGTAGATCTTTCGCATGGGTTTCGAAAGTACATGCGTAGAGATCTACTATTTTTAAATCTATTTTAACTTGGTTCGAAAACATTTGAGAACGGAAATCTTTAACTACTTTCGTTTGTGTCACTGGTATGGGTTTTCGATTATAACTTTCTACATAATTTTGAACAAGATTATAAATAGATTTTGAGTAAAACTTTGAATTCATTTATCTGAAAAGCTTTCGAAAATAAGAATATTTAACCATATTCGCTTGAAATCACTAGTACTGGTTTTCGATTCAAATGTTCTTATTAATTTTCAAACGAAATAGAATTTCAAGTTTGAAAGTAAACATCCCAGAGTAAAGTAGTGAACTACCCTGACTTGCAAGTTGGATCAAGAACTTCTTCTTTGTTGATTTCGTCATTCGAAGTTAAGATTGTCTTTGTTATCTTAATTTAGAATCACAATTCCTTCACTCCACCATTCTCAACTCAACCCATTCCTAAACATCCCATAAATCCAAAATTAGTTTAGAATTAATTTAGGTTTCATCTACTAACTAAAGAGAACAAGTCTAGAGCTTTTAAGAAAGCCCTCCCTGTGGATATGACCTTGGTTCTCACCGAGTAAAACTACGACCACCCTCTTGCACTTGAGAGGTAGAACTTGAGCACATTTTAGGGTCGATCACCTGGCTAATTGCAGCCTTTAATGATGACGTTAAATTAAGGCTAATCGTGGCGTTTAATGATGACATGAAATTAAGGCTAACCATGGTTTTTAATGACGATGTTAAATATGTCCATCCTTATAAGTTGCATGAGAATGGAACATGGATAAGAATTTATGATAAGGATGCTAGGATAAATGTTGGTTAAGTTAACTTTTGAGATTTAAGAGATTGATTATCATATGGTTTATATTGAGGTTAATTTATATTATGGAATTATGATGCTTATATATATATAGAATTAGATTTTTTTAGTGATGTTGCATAAATGTTAATGTTATACATGTTATTGCTCTACATATATCTATGCTTTTAAGATGCTACATGAACACAAGTGGATTAGTGCTCACGTCATTATAGATTTGGTTATAGGGGTAGATTCTAAGAATTTGGTGGCATTTTGTTTGATTAAAAGTGTATATGCTATGACGGATGTAAATACTTTCATTTCCTTAAGTTAAATTTACATTAAAGGCTGTAATATTATTTTAAATTTAGAGACTTATTTGAATGGGTTGTAAAGGCCATAAGGCCTATTCTTGTATATATTATGATTATTGTGGGTTGTTAGAGCATGGTAGCTTGAGTATAACCTAGGCTTAGCTTATATTATATTACCTTAGTATTCATATGGATATTACTCTAAGGTTGTCATAATGCTCTGATCATGGAATGGTTATATAGTGTATGATATGTATGTTATTCATTCACCCCTCGGGTCACGAGATTCAAAGTATGATAGGCAGACTACAATGAAAGCATTATTGAACCCTAAAATAGCTGAAGGAACTTCCGTAGAAGAGCATGTCTTAAAAATGACAGATTATTTAAACATACTGGAGGTTATGGGTATTTTATCAGTTTAACGGATGATTAACCTAGGCATGGTTATGTCTACCTGTTACACTAGAAGTTTGAAGCTTTTGAAAAGTTCAAAGAGTTTTAAGTTGAGGTAGAAGAGCAATTAGATAAGAACATAAAATCACTTACATATGATTAAGGTGGTGAGTATCTCTCTAGTGACTTCAGTAAATATTTGTTGGATAATGGGATTATATCTCAGTTATCTGCACCGAGCATGCCTCAACAGAATAGTGTAGCTGAGAGAAAAAATAACTCTTTTAGATATGGTTAGATTAATGATAAGTTATTCTAATCTGCCTAGATTCCTTTGGGGATACACCTTAGAAATTGCTATGTATATTCTAAACTCTGTATCAACCAAGTCTACCCCTAAGACTCCCATTTAGTTGTGGACTAGACGACGTCGCAGTCTACAACACTATAGGATATGGGGTGCTGAAGAGGAAAACTGGTAAGTTGGAATCAAGATTAGAATTAAGCTATTTCATAGGGTATCTAAAAGGAACAAAGGGTTGGCTATTTTATAATCCTAAGAGCAGAAGGTATTCATTAGCATGAATGCTATCTTTCTAAAGGATAATTATATTATAAACCAGAAACCTAAGGGTAGAGTTCAACTAAATGAGATAGATAGTTCTCTCCCATAGGTCACTGACATAGTCATTCCCCAGGATACTCCACACTCTACATCACCTATTTCTTTTGATACACCAGAACCTCGTCGTATTGGAAGGATTGTCAAGGCATTTATAGGTGTATCTTTAGAGAGAATCTCCAGGGAGAACAAAAGCCTGATCCTTCTAGCTATAATGAGGCGATTTATGATACAAATGTAGTTTCTTAGCAAAAGGCTATGAAAGTTGATGTAGAGTCTATGAACTCCAGTCAAGTCTAAAAACTTATAGAACCACCTACCAATGTTAAACCTATTGGTTGTAAGTGGGTTTACAAAAAAAAGAGATGACCAAATGGGTTTGTTGAGACCTATATGGCTAGGCTAGTGGCTAAAGGGTTTACTCAGAAAAAAGGTATTGACTATGAGGGAAACTTTTTCACCAGTTGTTATGCTTAAGTTTATTCGTATCCTCTTATTCATTACGACTTCTTTTGATTATGAGATTTGGCAAATGGATGTCAAGATGGAATTTTTGAATGGCCATCTTGATGAAGACATCTATATGATGCAACCAGAAGGGTTCATAGCTAAGGGCTAAGAGCATGTGGTATGTGAGTTGCATAAGTCTATTTATGGACTTAAGCAAGCATATCATAGTTGGAACATCTATTTTGATCAAAAGATCAAATCATTTGGTTTTAATCGAAATTTAGACAAACCTTGTGTGTATAAGAAGCATAGTGGGAACATAATGGTTTTCTTAGTCATATATGTGGGTGACATTTTATTTATTAGGAATGATATTTGTATGCTAGCCACAATTAATGTCTGGTTAGTGAAACAGTTTGATATGAAGTGCTTGGGAGAGGCTAGTTACATCCTTGGGATTAAGCTTTTGTAAGATTACAAGAATAAGATGTTAGGCCTATATTAGACTACAAATATTGACAAGATACTAGTCAAGTATGCTATGCATAACTCCAAGAAGGGTTGGGTACCTTTTAGGCATGGAGTGCTTTTATTTAAGAGCCACTTTCCTAAGGCACCTCTAGAAGAGGAACATATGAAGAAAGTCCCTTATGCTCTGGCAGTAAGGAGTCACATGTATGCTATGCTGTGTACTAGATCAGATATCTATTTTGAAGTGAGCATGTTCAGTCGGTATCAATCAAAGCTTGGACCAAAGCATTAGATTGCTGTAAAGCATATTCTTAAGTACCTGAGAAAGACTAAAGATTATAAACTAGTTTACATATTTTTAAGTACTTGGGAAGAACTAAAGATTATATACTGGTTCGCGAATGTGGAGACCTAATTCCTATTAGATACATTGATTTAGACTTTATATGAAATAAGGATTCCTAAAAATCAACATCTGGTTATATGTTTACAATTAGTAGAAGAGCTATCACTTGGAGGAGTATTAAGCAACATTGTATTACTAATTCTACCATTGAAGCAAAGTACGTGGTAGCTTCAGAAACGGCTAAGGGGGTTGTTTGGCTTAAGACATTCCGTATGGAATTGGAAGTAATACCACAAGCTAAGTTGTCTATTACACTTTATTGTGATACTGGGGCTATAGCTCAATCCATGGAACCAAGAAACCACAAGAGTGGGAAGCACATAGAAAGAAAGTATCATTTAGTCAGAGACATTATTCACAGAGGTGACATCATTGTGACAAAGATTGCATTAGTAGATAACTTCGCTGATTCTTTTACCAAAGTGTTGCCTACAAGGGTTTTTGAGTCTCATGTTGATGGGATGTGGGTAAGATGTAATGGGTTAAAGACATAAGTACAAGTGAGAGTTTGTTGGGGTTTATGCCCTAAAGTCATATATTAAATGATGAATTGATTTTATTTTAATAAATAATTCTTATTTAGTTTATCTAAAGTTTTTTTATTTCTTATGGATGCATGGACCTTGACTAATGGACTTGATTCATGTGCATGAAAGTGTTTCATATACTGGAGATAAGAATCTAAGTATTAATCAATCTAGAATTGTTCACAGTCAGTGATGAGAAGAGGACATCTCAACTAAATGACTATAATATTTTAGATTTCTATACGATAGGATTATTTATTTTAATCATTAGAGTAGTAGACTCTAAATCTAAAGTGTTGGTGTGTAGGACACTGAACCAGACAATAATAAGAAACACATCTAAGCTATTGTATCCGCATTGATTTCACTCTAAACAATTGTTCTAAATCTTAAGATAGTGATGGACACTATTTTATGTAATGATGACTTTAATTCATCAAGAGTGAGGCTCATTATCAATAGGCCAACCTCTCAGTGTTTTGGGAAATCATTACATAAACTAGGGAACATACACTAACAAGAAGGAATTTAATTTAAAATCTTGATTGAGATAAGGATATTGTTTACATTAAGAATAATAACTAATTATTAAATCTGGATCCGGTCATCTTAATAATATGTTATTGAGATGGTGACCAACAAAAAATGATTGGAATAATAGTTCTTAAAATATAGAAGAATGTATCAATTGGAATTGGATAGCTTCCTAATTCTAATTGTCTCTATATCTGGTAAAAGAGCTTAATTGCAAAATTAAAGCGTGAACAAGATGTTTTATGAAATTATTTTAATAAACTAAGGTTGGGTTCAGTTATACCTTTTTAGTGGAGTAAGGTATAATTATTAGGGGATGTATTCGTAATTATGAGATAATTAATCGTAATTTCCTTACTAGCCAACTTAAGTTTATTTGCACTTAGGTCCTCCTCTACTCTTTCCTATGTAAAGGATCAATCTGTCAGGTTACCCAAACAACCCTAGATGTCTGGGGGAAAAAAAAAACCAAAGAGGATCCTAATAAGACAAAGAGCAAAAAATCTATGAGTATTAATTGTCAAAGAAAAAAAGCTTGAAAAGCCAAGATCAAATCAAGAAAAAACAAAAGGTTAGTTTTTTTTTTATTGATTTGATTTCGTTTTTGTATTTTGAATACAATGGCATAAAAATTTTGTATTATTTCACGCTTGATCGATTTGAAAAATTTTTGAAAACCTATTCTACTACGTTCCTGATTCCTTTAGAGTGTCTATGCCTTTTCCTAATCTCATGTGCTGGCATTTTGTGGATAGCTTATTTTCGCTTATATTTCTTCTAATTATGACTTATATTGACATGTACTTGTTCAAGGATGGTTGGTTACATTACTTTGTTTTGTTTTGAAGGGGATAGGTTGGTTATTATATATAATGGCTGTTATTTTGATTATAAGGTTACTTCATGTTGGATAGTATTATATACAATGGATGTTAGCTTGATTACAAAGTTATTTCATTTGTCTTCCATATGATTCATTTAACATGTTGCTTGAGTGTTTTAGATAAATATGGATATCTATCAAGCACTGCAAATTTTGTTGGAATACTGGGTTAAATTTGTAATACGAAGTTTATTTTTTTGTATTTTGCATTGGTTTTGTCATGGTATTGCCAAAGGGGAAGATTCTTAGTTTTTCTATGTTGGGAAACTATGAACAAACTAATAATTGATAATCAAGTATATATACTTTAACATTGGCTAAGTCGTTTTAGTACATAGGCTTGATTTGAGTTTGTAAAGCAGCTACAAAAAATGCAAAAGTATTGAATTCAAAACAATAGATTTGTCGCTACGAATCTAGATGGGTCAGCTAGGAAGTCATCGGGGAAAATGGTATGTGTGTCATGGATTGATTACACTTGCTGGCATTCTCATTGGCTTAGCTGGATGGCTCACTAAGAAAAACAGTGTTTAGGTTCTAGTAATGGCAAAATCGTTGGGAAGCTTGCCCTAGAGAGCCACTGATTTTGTTTTAGAGATTTATTGATATGCTAGGATTTTGAAAGCTGTTATATAATAAACCCTTCTCCTAAAGTTTCACTAGAATAAGAACGGGAGGTAAGTTAACAATGCTACTTCAAGAAATTCTCACATCTTCACTTGGCCTAAATCATCACACACTGGGGTTTTTGAGCCTCAGGGTTGATTGTGAAACAAGCAAAAGTCTCAACATAAGGGATCGAAGGGTTTTCAATTTTTTAACTTTATGGTTGTAGCTTTGTAACCCATTTTATATAGCGAAAGAAGTTTTGATTATCGTAATTTGGGTTCCATGTTAAAATTCATGTGTTCTTTTAGATTTTTGCATTTTTTTGTTTGGCTCGTTTGATAATACGCTTCAAATATTTTTCACTCTCTTTGTATCTCTCCCAACTTTCAATTGTTATAGCCTTTGCTACTGAATTCATCATTTCTCTTATCTCGCCACTATTTAAAACTCCCATTGAATCTAATCCTCAATCTCTCGTTTATCTAATTTTATCCCACTCATCTCTCTACCCTTGTCATACCCACCTATTAGTTTTTTCATAGTCGAACTCAACTAATTCTTACTCTTTCAAATCAATCTTAGAATCAATCAAATGATTTAATTATTGTCCCCAAGGCGTTTTATAGTTATTGCAATTTCTTTTAGTTAAAAAATTGTCACGCCTTGAAATTCACGATCCAAGAACGTCAGGAAAAAACCCACAAATAAATATCAAACCATTGAAAACATACCATATCAGAGTAGAATCAAATAAAATAAACCAACATTCAATTTCGTGAATATACAAATATAGAGACAACATAATCATGCCACAAATATGGGCCCAAATTAGTACTCCATTATATTATAATAAAAAACGTTAACATGTAAAGTAAGATAGATCATCCAACTATAACAATTCAAGATGAATAACTAACCGAGTGGTCCACCATGAGCATCAACCGCTGCATTACCATCTATAGTAGGACGAGTACTAAATTCTACATATACTCACAAAGTGCTTTTTATAAAACAATGTTTCTTAATCATGCAAAACAATCAACAGTTAATCAAAATCAATAAAGATAAAATCTTATAATTTTCACAATTTCTATGTTTAATCATGCTGTTCTAATTGAATAGTTACTTAACCATGATCCCTTAGTCTCATGCTAAAATAAATCACATCATAGCTTTCACGTTACCCATCAATATCATACTTAGGTGCAGGTACTCTATAAGGTTAATCTATGGTCACATAACTAAACCTAAAATAAATCCCCGAGCTTAAGCTATGGGGTACAACTAGTCCAGTAATTCTAAATATATTCAGCAAATCCCCAGGCCTAAGCCATAATGTACAAACGGTCCCGCAATCTCAAATGTACTCATCAAATCCCCAGATCTCAGTCATGAGGTACAATTGGTCCTGTAGTCTCAAATGTATTCATCATGCCTTAGTAGGCAAATCGGTCCCATAGTCTTGGTACTAACATACACTAATACAAGCCGTATATACACTTTGTAGGTTTCTAGTCTACTAGTTATGCTAAACCACCTTGTGTAGGTTTTGGGCTTTTGACTCTTGGGTTCCAGAACTCATTCTTTTAGTACCCTCTACGACCCCAATATCAAAAATTAATCTCAATCTTATTCCATTAATATCACTTTATACACAAGATTCTCCCTAAATCTGGTTTCTTATGTTTGTCCATTTCTTATTAAATTTTATGAAATAATATAACTCTCAGGCCTAAGTTTCATATTGCCCGATGTATACATGTCTTTTACATAATAATCAAGTTCATTGGAATATCATAAAATAAAATGCTCAAACAAAAATGCATGCTAATCAGATTTAATTAGCCGTAAGAGAATTTTTATTTATTTATTATTTTACAAAAAAAATAATAATACCTATATCTCTAAAATTCACCTCTATTTTTTCAATAATAATAATAGTTATTAAATCATCTAAAATTCTCTTTCCAAAATAATTTTATTTAAATATTTATCTAAATATAGGACTTCTAGATAAGTCCAAACCAATGTTCAATAAATTCTTAAATAATGCCATATAATTCAAAATAAATGATTATTAAAAAAATAAGAAAATTTTAATTAACTTATTCAATCAGTGCTATTCAGTATTCAATCTTACTGGGTGTATCATTTTGTTTTCTTAGTAAAAGTCGTGAAACGGGTTGAACAAAATTTGAGATCCTTTTTATGGAAGGGTCCTAATCTTGCTTCTACTGGGGCCAAAGTTGCTTGGGATGAAGTGACTCGTACAAAGCTGGAAGGTGGTTTGGGGTGAAACGAATTAGAGATTGGAATCATGCGGCAATGTGTAGATACATTTGGCTTTGTGATCTTTGTTCTTCTTCCTTGTCGGCAAAGTAGATCCTTCGACTTTGTGACACAGTGAAAAATAAAATTAGTTAGAAGGTGGGTAAAGGCTAAGTGGTTACCTAATGGTGATATTCATTCTAGAGTATGTTATGATTTGGGTTTAACTCTTACGGCAACTGTGAGTGATATCATTAAAGATGGTGATCGGGCTTAGCCTTGTGCAAATTGCTTTGATCTTCTGGATTTGAAGAGGGAAACTAATTTACTTCCTCGGTCAGCAGTGAATCGTAGTGACAGAGCTCTTTGGGACCAAGGATCCACCCCTTTCACTGTTCGTAAAGCCTGGGAATTAATTAGGTGACGTATCAAAAAGTTGACTGGTCCCATCTGGTTTGATTTATAGGCTTTATACCTCGGCATGCATTGATTCTCTTGGTGGCCATTCATTGCAAACTTCCTACACTTGATAGGCGCTTATCTTTTGGACGGGTTCCTTCTTTGAGTTGTCTTTTTTGTCAAAGAGGGCAAGAATCTCATGATCATCTTTTGTTCAATGTTCATACAGCAAGTGTATTTGGGAAACTTTGATAAGCATGTGTTTATGTCAATCCTCTCTTTCTCTCTGTAGCTCATGGAGGGATAGGATTGATTGGGCTTCGACTAGCTTGAAGGGGAAATCTTTGCAAAAAAACTCTATTAAATTTATGTTCTGCAAGCATGGTTTATCTTGTATGGTAGAAAAGAAATAAGTGAATCTTTGAGAATTCACTACTACAATAATTGATAAAGATCATACTAGGAAATTTATGAAGATCACAGTTGAGGGTGTCCCCAAACTCCAACATTAAACTCAAATTCGGTGTCATCCTTTGGTGTCCCCCACAACACTTATATTTTGCCACTACTATGAACCAATCATAAAACATGCACCTTTATAATACATTTATACACAAGCACATATTAGCATAAGTACACTTATTTAATTAAATAACTAGTGTCGACCTGTGCAATGCACAAAATCATATAATTTTTTTTTCAAAAACAAATTATGATTAAAAATATATTATAAAATATTTTAATAAAGTTGTACAATTTTAGAAGACAATTATTGAGTTATTTTTTATATTTTTTATTTGTGTTAATGTTAGTGAGTTAATAGAGTTGATCATAGTTAGGTTTTCATATGAATATCGAAAGTTTATATTTTACAAAATTTTGATCTGATCCAATCATAAAAAATTAGAACTGTTCTAAAATATATATTAAATTACACACTTGCCTAATCAACCTAAACTCTTTATTTTTTGAAATTAATTTTTAATTTTAATATACTTTTTTTATTTTTTAATTCTTTACTCATTTTGTAAAATTAGCTTAAGTTATGTAAAGACTTGAAATTTCAGAAATATATAGATAATTATTTTTAAATTTTTTTATATTTAAGATTCAGATTTTTATTTTATTTAAATTTTTTTTTGTTAAATTAATTTAGTGTGACATGCCTAAATTGTATTTTATATACATATATGTGCTAGCTTTGGTGTGTGTGTAGATATATTTAAATGCTGAATGTGTTTTCATTGGTCAAAGAAGGAGATGAGTTCCTATTAGTGGAGAGGCGAAGTGCATATACCTCTATAGGTTGACGAGAGAGGTAGTTTATTCATTAGATGAGTGTGTGGCAAGGAGTTATTGCTGCATAAGGCAGGCCTAGAGTTAGCTGAGTTGGTGAGATCTGTGGGAAGATTGGTGAGAATTTTATATAACCCCACCTTATATAACCTCTTGCCCTTGCTTAAACATGTGATCCAGAGAAAGAGAGAGAGAGAGAGAGAGGGAGGGAGGGAGGGAGTTTTCATGTTATTCTTACAAGATTGTATGAGGAAGAATTGAAGAGATCCTCCTACAATTTCGAGGGTGTGTTCGTGTCAATTTCATTATAGCTCGAAATGAGGTCATTGGAGATTTTCTAAGAAGATTTAACTTGAGTTAGTGTTGTTTGGTACTTTATACATTGCTCTTTTATTCGTATTTTGAGGTGGGTAGGGTTGCTTATAAGATATCTGTTCTTGGATTGTAGATGTATACATGTGTATTTCAGCTTGTTTGAGTTAAATCCATGATTGAGAATGATTTAATGAGGATTCATGATAGGAATTTGAGAATGGTCATAAGATAATAGTATGTGATATAAATCCATGTTTAGGATATGATTCTATATAAAAATCTATGTTTTGAGTATGATCGGCAAGTTTACGGTTTAAAGCCTGAGATGTTGCAATGGAAAGTAATCTACTAAAAAGGGTTAACCCCGTTTAAGTGTTGGAGTTGACCTCTTTCATATTCTACGTTATGTATAGAATTCTGTTGAAAATGGTCGACCCTTCTTATATTCCATTGCATTAGAAAATTTTTTGTTGAAAACGATTAACCCTTTACATGTTCTGTTGCACTGGATAGCATTATACCAAAAAAGGTCAGCCCTCTTTAAGTGTTAGGGTTGACCCCTTTCATGTTTTGTGCACTGGGATGTATTCTGCTAAAAAGGTGTTGACCTCTTTGGTGACGAAGTTGACCCCACCTCATATCTATATATAGGTATATATGAAACCATGTTTTAACTATGATTTTATAAAATCATGGTTTTGATTAGAATTTTCATGAAGTCAAATTTTAATTATGAGAATGAAGCTTTCATGATTTTATATAATGTTTAATTAAATTTGCCATGAAATGTGATTGAGAAATTGTTGTTTTATATAAAATCTTTTCATATTTTGATCTAAAATAGCAAATCATTTCTAATTCTCTTAATGGGTTATATTTGGTTGTATTTTCTAAAGTGATAATTCATATACACTATAATTTGTTAAGCTTGACTAAGGTTCTAAACTTGGTCAATTCTTATTTGTGTTGCATGTATGAATTTCATTATTATTTACTTCATTAAAAACTAGCATATAACGACCCAGATGAAACTTATACCTGGGATGATCTTATTTCATAAAACTTATAAATTAAAGGATGAACACAGGAATCTAAATTAGGGAAAACTCTTATGTATATTATCCTATAAATTAAAAGAGTTGATTGAGATTTGAATTTAGACTACTAGGGTTATTAAAGGTACTAGAAGAGATTCGATATTTAAGCTATTGGGGTTATTAAAGGTACTAGAAAGAGTGGCACCTAGAGGCCAAGGATCGAAAGCCCCAAAACTTGTGTAGGATGATTAACATTTCTAGTAGGCTAGCAACCTACAAAGCTTATGTATTTCTCATTTTAGCGTACATTATACCAGAACTGCAGGATCGGTTTGCCTACTAAGGTAGGATGAGATAGAGTAAGACTACGGGACCAGAGCCATAAGTTTTGATGAGTACATCTGAGACTACTGGACTAGTTGTACCCCACAGTTGAGGCCTGGGGATTTGGTCAGTACATCTTGGATTGCGGGACTAGTTGTACCTTATGACTAGGGCTCAAGGATTTATTTTAGGTTTAGTTCTATGGTCACAAACTAATCTTGTAGGGTACCTAACACATAATATGGTATTAAGAGATATATATATATATTGTGATGTGAATGAGGTGATGAGTAATTGTTTTAGCATGAGACTGCAGAATCATAACTAAGTAACTGTTTAATTAGAACAAATAATTAATATGAAAATTTTGGTATTTTTTTATGAAATCAGCAAGGCTCTTACTTAATTAAATTAAGTGTTGAACCCTTTACATGATTAAGAAATATTAACTTATATGCATATTCTGAGTGCACGTGATTTAGTGCTTACCTTCTATAGTTGATCTTCATAAGGAAATGTTTGTGATGGACCTTAAGTTAGATTAACTGGTCAAGATCTGTTTTGTTTTTATTTAAATATTTTTTATTGGATAATGGTTTTAGACCTGGTTTTGTAGCAATTGGTTTTGTCACCCCCTCTGAGGCACATTCTAAGATATTAGAATGTTCATATTTGAATATTAGTTATTGAATTATTAATTAATCTTTCGCTCTAATTAAGTTATTTGATATGAAATTATGGGTTTTGTCCCTATATCCCCTGGTTGTGAATTTTGAGGCATGAAAAGTTAAAAATACTATTAATCTTTGTTGTATTAAACTAATTTTTGAATGGTTTTATTGACCAACCCTGAAATGTGTTCGGGTTCTACCTCTCAATTGCAAGAGGGTGGTCGTAGTTTTACTCGGTGAAAACTAAGGTCATCTCCACAATGAGGGCCTTGTTAAAAGCTCTAGACTTGTTCTCTTTAGTTAGTATGTGAACCTAAGTTAATCTAAACTAACTTTGGATTTATGGGATGCTTAGGAATAGGTTAAGTTGAGAATGGTGGAGTGAAGGAATTATGATTCTAAATTAAGATAAAAACACTACAAATAAAATAACTAAGATAGTCTTAACTTCGAACCAAATCCGATAGTGGGATAGTCGTGGTTTACTCAAATGCATTGATAACTCTACCTAGCAAACGCACATGCATTGCTAGGTCGGAAGATATTTCATTAAAACATAATTTATGGAACTCAAGAGCAGAAACTTTTGAAATAAGTTTCGGACTCACTGAGACATTGAATCGGGCACCTAGTGTGCACAAGCGTCGACTTGTAACCAGGCTTGGATTGTAACACGGGTGAATCGATTTCTTAAGAAAATCTCAATTTATGGTTTTAGGAAAATAGGTTCTAAATCACTGGGCCATTGAATCAAATACTTGGTATACATGAGTGCCCACTCGTAACCAAGCAATGATTATAACACGGGTGATGGGGTTTCGTAAGAAAACCTAATTTGGGTTTTGCAAATATATTTCTAACTCAACGGCACATTAAACCAAACACTTGATGTGCAAAAGTGAAAACTTGTAACCAAGCTATGGTTGTAACACGGGTGAGTTGAGTTCGAAAGAATCCTAGCTTACTATGAGATTCTAATTAGAAATCAGAAAGATATTTCATTGAAAAATATTCTTTTACGTTTGAGTTCACCAAACTATCACACCACCTTCAATGGCTTGAAGCCAAGAATAAACCCTAGCCTAACATATCTGAACTTCGAAGAGGAAAATATACTTGCAAATCATCCATTAATGTAAAATGAAAAGCGAAAACAAAAAGAGATATGAAAGGAGAAGAACTAAAACGAAGTACTTTCAATGAAAATATTGAAAAACAAGTCACTTACACATAAACCTTACGAGAGAGAAGAGCAAAATCACCATATGAAAGCTTAATGAAATCCTAATGTGTAAGCGTAAGGTAGCTAATCTCAAAGCAATGAACTTTTACGCGTAAACCCTAATCCTAGCCTAATGAAATAATGAAATGTCCAAGTTCTCCTAGAATGATAGGAATTTGGCCTATTTATAGGTTTATACAATTAGGGGTAAAAAGGTAATTTTACACTTTACCGCTGGAGAAAGTCCACAGGCACCCATCAACATATTGATATGCTCCCAAGGTAACTACACACCGAAGTACTTAACAAAAGTCTCAAGAGATGAACAGAGGAAGTAGCTCTCGATGGGCGCCCACGAACGAAGACTATTGAGCGCCTAAGAGGAAAGGCAGTCAGGCGCCCAAGCCTCTCGTGCGCCCAAGAAACAACTCCCTCATGCCTTCAACAGCAAGCCCTTTCACTTCTCTACTGATTTGCTTCTTTAAGCTTCCAAATTGCCTTTCTTTGGGTATTTTCCTTTCGTACCCCTACAAAACACAGAAAAACAATATAAATAATCAAAACACGATAAGAAACAAATTTTTCTTAGTAAAATATTTATAAGAAAATTGTGAAATGCGATTAAAATTTACAATGATTGCAAGCAATCATTTATAAAATTAAATCAAACTAAAAATTTTATTTTTGTTAATTGTATGATGCACTTTAAGAAAATAACTCAAATACTAAGTATTATTAATTAATTTTTTAATCGATAATCAACATGACTAATTTAACTTTAAAATTGAACTTAAAAAAAATTTTCTCTTTAGCTTAATTAACATTTAGACAATTCTATGCCTAATTAATGGTAGGTAGTTTTTTCTTTTTGTGGTATTTTAATTAAAATATACTAAGAGTTTTTATTATGAGCAAAGTTAGATTTTTCAAAATTTCATTAGTTTTTTTCTTTCAATCATAATTAATTATTTAAATACGTATATTCAACAACGATAGTGAACCAATAGAAAAGTGTGGCAATTATAAAAATCTATCAACTAATTTCACATTACGTACAATCACCTAACATAACCCTAGTGGCAATACAGACAAAATAAAAAAATATAGTTATAGTCATGTATTGATATGGAATAAAAAGAAGTAAAAAGAAAAATAAAAATGAGTACTGAAAAATAAAGAAAGAGAGGACCCCTTAGCTCGGTGCTCATGACATGCTATACAACCTCCACCGTGCCAGGGGACCAAGCAGAGCATATTCCATTCAAAAATTTCTAAAAACAAATAAATGAAAATTAAAATAATAAATAGGGAGAATGCATATATGATTTTGTTTAATCAAAACAAAGAAAGAATTACACAACTTTGATAGTCTATACAGATAATATAGATTTGTAAAAATAATTCAAATACTGAATATTAATAATCGATTAAAAATTATCGACATAATGAACTCAAGTTTAAATTGAAAATTTTTCAAAAACAAAAAAAAAAATTATTCCCAGGTTTAAGTAATATTTCGACATTGTCCTTTTTGTGTTTTCAAATTTAAGATATAATAAGAATTTCCATTATAAGATAGATTATATATTTTAAATTTAATTAATATTTAATAATTTTTAAATTATTTTTCAATCCAAATTAATTGTTTAGCAAATTTTATAACTATAGTGAACCAATAGACAGATTTTATCTAAAGAACCTACTAGTTCACTCTACAGTGATGAAGATCATACATCACAGCCATACTAGTATTATAAAAAAATAGAAAATAAAAAATAAAAAGAGAAAGAAAGAAAGAAATAGAGTTGTCGTCATCTATTGATGTGAGGCAAAAGGATGTAAAAGTTTTGTGAATAAGAGCAAAAAGTATAAAACAAAAATGAGAAAATTGTATTAATTCAAAGATTTATTAAAAAAAATGAATGGTAAATATGAAGAAAGCCACGTGAAATTTAGTAATAATTTTTAGATTGATTTCGTAAAAATAAATTAAATTAAAGCCAAGACCTTCCAAGCCTTGAGGAAGCGCCCGAAGTGGTCAATCAAATATCCAGGGCAAACAAGGCAAATTAAAACCAAGGACCTTGCCATGACTCTCCAAACAGCCCAACCTACAATGGGCCGTGCCAAATAATCCCAAAACAGCACCCATGAGACAAGGCAGTACAAGCCAGCACTGTTTAGCACTACTCGTGCAGAAACAGGACCCCAGATAATGCGTGTGCATGCACAACAATGCAAAGTGCCAAGGCACTCCGGTGGACACACCCTCTTACGCGTGGAAGCTCGGCCAGACACCAACCTGGACGCGTCTTTAACAACGTGGATAGGTCGCGAACCCATTCATCCTTGCTCACATGTCTCCAATCCTAGCTCTTGTGTCGCACATATCAACCCCTATCTATGGCCGTGTCAGCCCCATTTCGCCGTGTCCAACTCCTCATTTGACTACTCCATCACTTTCTTTAGCATAGATTTACTTTTCTTATAAGTTTATTCTAATTCCATTGTAATTAAACAGTGAGTAAAATTTCAATTCACTGTTCCTGGTTAGACTTTATTCTAATCGCTTAAATTTGTTGCTAGATTTTAATTCATCAACTTTTATTAAGCCATAATGGTTATTCACTAAACTCTCCCTTGACTCCAAATTAATCAAAATAATTTGTTGAACTGCGTGGTCGAGCATGTATGTTCATTAAATTCGAAATGTTAAAATTTTATTGGGTGTAATATAATTCTATAAGGATTTCACCTACTGAATTCGCCTAACAATTTTATAGTTAGATTAGTGATTCATGAACTTCAATTTCAAGTAATTCTAAACCCTAATTCCATGTTTTGTTCTAAACTCTAATTCCATGTTTTGTTCGGCTAAGCCAATCACCTGTAATTCTAACAAAGTATAATTTTTCATTTACATCAACTTTATTGCTAAATCTTCTAACATATTATATCTTTAGTATTGATAATTAGGTAGAGATAAATAGTATGGTCAACTTACCCTCTCCCTTCCCCAACAAACTATCATTGAAATTAGTTTGGGGTTAA
>QLOD02000002.1:17678135-17729011 GCA_003260245.2 Sideroxylon spinosum
ACTTTTAATTTTTTATTTTATTTATTTATTTATTTTAACAAACCAAACACCATCTTAGATTATTATTTACTACCAACCAAAAAAAAAAAAAAAAATCGATGAAATGGATTCGAACCAATGGTGGTGTTGTGGCCAAAAATACAAAACATACAAAGAGGATGACTTGAACAAGGCAGGTTTCAACAAGAAGAGCACTTGTTGCTCCTAAAAACAAAAACACACAAGTATATTATTTTTTTTCTAATTACAATTTTTTTTTTTTTTTTCAAATCCTGAACAAAAGCCACGGATAGTGACAAAATTAAATTCGCCAGTTATATTACAACACAAAAGAGTTAACGACACAAAAGAAGAACAATCATATAACTGAAAAAAGCAGAAAAACCAGCTGCAGTATCTATCACATTACCCATTTCTGCAAACCTAAATTTCACCTGTTCCAAGGGGCTGCCTTGATGTATCGCCGGAAGCCCATGCTTGGTAGTCTCTTACAAGCTGTAAAAGCATACAAGGAAACACAATTTATTAGAGATCATAATATATTCTTTTAAAATGACAAAAAGTTTTATATTCAAAACATCAGCCAGAGTTTTATATATAAAAGATGCGTTTAAAGTGACAAAAAATAAGATAAAATAACACTTAAAAAAATGAGATAAAAAAAACATGATTGCATGATTTAAAGTAAAAGTTGCAGATTGGGAAAGTCTAAACGACACAGACTCAATAGTTTAGAATTATTTTAACAAGCAGTATAATGTCTTGGGCTATGTTTGGTAAATTAAGATGGAATAAAATACATTCCCATTTTAACGTATTCCCAACTAATCCCTATGAATAACTATTCCTAGGGGTAATACCGGTCTGGTCCTACCCGGTTTTGGGCTATTTACGGGAGTAGACCGGATTTTTGGTTTTGGAATTATCAAAATTGGAACCGGTTGATATAATCCGATTTTGGTTCAATCAGTTTCGGTCCGGTTTCAATCCAGTTTCCAATCTAGGCTACAATTTTGGGCCAAGCCCAATATAAAAAAAATCCGAGCCCAAAATATCAAAACCCATAAACATCCAAGATATGTAATAAATATAGTTTTTCTTTAAAAAGGTAGCAAGTAGTAGGCATACCTAGTGATAAAATCACCACTTGAAAACCTAAGGATCTTGAGTTCAAGTCCCAGCACTACATTTTGTTACACACTTGTACTATAACCAGTTCGATTCGGCCAGTTTTGAAAAATCTGCTCCGATTCCAGTTTACAAATTTTTAATTTTCTAAAACTCGTTCAGTTTCCAGTTTTGAGGGTTTTACAACCGAACCAAAGTGGTTACAATACAAGTGTGTAGCAAAATGTAGTGGTTTAAAAAATTAGGCCCGATCCGGTCTAATCCGGTTTTTTATAATACCCCTAACTATGTGGGAAAAAGCATTCCTTGATTTAACTGACCTTACGGCTATTAAATTCCAATCAAAATTCTATCCAAAAATAAATAAAAGCAAGCAACTACACTGCACTCACAAATTTCTATCAATCACTCTGTTGGGTCATAAAATAGTCATTTCATATTTCCAGCCTAAATCTAAACTTGCACAATACAATAACTGTTTTACCCCTAAATCCATTTCTGTCCAAATTCATATTTTGAACTTCCCAAAAGACTAAAAAATATACATTGACATGTTTGTTAATAACTAAACAAATTTTGACTGATCCAAACTCAAATTGTAAAATGACTATTTTACTCGTGAACCTAATTTTTGCCCAGATTCATATTTCAAGCTTTACTAGAGGTAAAAAAATTTCATCATGGTTTCATAATAACTAAACAAATTATGGCCTAATCAAACTCAAGCCATAAAATGACTATTTTATTCCTGGCCTCATTTTTTGCCCAGATTCGCATCTAAGGTACCCAAAAGGATGGGGAAAAAAAAAGAAAAAAAAAATTATTCATTGAACTATTTCTTAATAGTTAAGCAAATTCGGCCAATCACACGATGATTTTACCCTTGATCCCCCTTTTAACCCTAATTCGTATTCCAGGCTTCCTAAAAGGTTAAAAAATATTTATAAACACATATCTTAATAGCTTAGAAAGTTTAGCTCGATCCTAACTTGAGTTGTAAAATGACATTTTATATCTGATTTATTCTTTTGCCCAAATTCGAATTATAAAGATAAAATTTATGTTTGTAATTTTTAAAAATCACTACTAGAAATTTTAATTACCATTCATTTTAAAAAATTGATGTTTGTAAATTATAAATTTGAATGTCCATTTTATTCTAATAATTTTCATGTTGGCAACTCGATATCTGAATAGAATGGCATTCCATTCAATACCCATCCCAATTCTATTCTCACCACTTATTTAATTCCATTCTCACGTACCAAACATTGTCTGAGAAAATTTATCCAATAATGTGTGAAAAAATCTTTCCGCTCACTCACTCCTTGAAGCTATAAAAATATTTAAAGAAAAGGCCAACAATATATAGCATACAATTTAGATTGGAAATAAGACATAATAGGACCCCCCCCCCTTTTCTTCTTCACGTTAATTGGAACCTATTTCACCTCTTCTGGCTTCTACCGAGCTATCTAAACATGACCTTCACGTGCGGCGTGCACAAATAGAGCGGCGTGCACAAACAAAACGAATCAACCAAGTTCCACTATCATAAATAGAGCAACTGCACAAAAACAAATGGGAAAACAAACACAATCCAAAACCCTCTGAAACCAAAATTTTGATACCATATCGAGTCACCGACTATCACAATAAGCCAAAATTATAAGAAGATAAGCATCAAGATATCTTAATAACCAAGACCAGAGGCTTCAAATTTCAGCAGTAGCTGTCGTAGTCATAACAGCAGCAGTGCCAATGATTTAGTTCGGTGTGTAATAGATGTTAAGGGTAATACGAACCAGAGTCGTCAATTTTTTCAAGACACGTGTATGATGTATGTAGATGTATGAAGGCGTGCATATTATTATTTCAAAGGAAGCTTCAGAGTCTTACAAATAGATGAAAATTTTGGAGAATCAAAACTTCAATGCGGCAGATCAAAGATCAGCAGGTGTTTGACCTAATTCATCCAAGCAAAAGGAACTCAAGAAACGGAAAACGGCTGATTTCAAGCATTCTAAATCTTTCCAAAAAATTTATGTGATTGCAATGCTGTTCCATTAACCAAAATCCATTAGACTGGGCCTCAGGTAACAATCTAATCAGTTTTCCCCTTCAGCATTTGATATCTTGGTCACCTGCCTAAGCACAAGCAAGAGCAGTCTAGTCCAAGATGAAGAGATCCAACTATTAGTTGAGCTATAAGAAGAAAAAAATTGAAATTACAAAATCATAATTCCTCTAGCTAAAAACTTTTGGTGTATCGAAGTCCTGCTTTTTTATATAAGAATAAACGATGACTAAATGAAACATAGCTTTTGCCAAATCTAACACCTAATATTGGAATTGCCTGGAAAAACAGTAGCATATCCGTCACTTTTTCGCCACTTTCTTTCTCTCATAGTGAACGCCTCACACAAGGTTTCTTTCCAACATTGGTGCAGAAAATTCCTAGCACTTACACCAAATACTGTGTATCTTCCATTCAACCTCAAATGAAACCTAATTCCTTTATCCCTTTATTGATTGGTAACAAGGTTTCAGCACTAGCAACAGCTCAATAGCAGGCCCCAGTATACCACTAGACCTGAGATAACAATGTCAATCCCTATTCTAAAATGAGCCAACTTTATTTAAACAAAAATAACGAGCACCTCCAATTGTAGCTTGCAACCTTGACAATTCAACCTAATTCCAAAATAAGCCAACGCAACACTGCAAACAAATATAATTACATTGAATAAATGGCATACTTGTGGTTACTCTAAAGATTTTCTCATTTTCCATGTATTGGGTATTGATGGAAACATAGGCCCGCTAGCCCTCATTAGCAGGATCACCACCTCTCAATATTATTTCTTTCAAGCCAAACTTGACCTCATCCAATTAGGATTATTTGAAAGAGATTCCCTGAAAAACTTCATCGGTGTACCCAATTGGTTCTCGAAATACATGATCCTATCTGCCAATGTCTTATAACTAATCAAAATAACTAACCTTAAAAAGTTTTCCAAACTGAAAACAATAATCTTTAATCAGGGGCAAGTGCATTGGTAGCTTATTTGGTTTTCAATAGTTAGCAACTGGATTTAGCCAACGCTTTCCAATTTCAGAGATAACTGAAAAGGTGGAGCTTCCTCTAAAAGCAATTTTTGCTCACCAGAATATCTAGCAAGACAAATTTCTCAGGTAAAAGAAACAGACTGTCCCAGCATATAGCAAATCCATTTGCTTTCTATTACCTCAATGTCCTGTCTACTTACCATAGGGGATCGGGTGCCATGTCACCCCTACCCTAGTCAACAACACTCACCTCCCTAGTGCAAGTCCTCACAGAGGCACCCAAAAACCTCCTTATCAGAGCCAACCCACTCCTCCCCAGACATCAGGAGCATTAAGGTATGGCGCATTTCAGCCACCCCTCCAAACAAAATTCTGCAAGTGATTCTCACAGCACTTCTCCTCCCATCATGCTTTACCACCTTTATGCAAAACCCTGCTACAACCATTCCCATGTTCAACATTTAGCCACATTGAGCAGCAATTTCATCCCTAGATTAGGAGCAAGACCCAAGGATCCCCACCCCATACCCACCTCAGTGCCATTCCTACTTGTAGGTATGATTATGTAAGAAATAAAATTTTCCAAATTGAAACAAAAATATATATCTTTTAGACTAATAGAGAATAAATACAATCAAAGATATATCATAACACAAGACAAATCGTAACATCCATTTAATCTCCCCTTAATATTTGCTAAGCAAAATCAGTTTTGAGGTTGATAGACAAAATAGCCAAGAAGCAAGCTTCACCTTGAACCAGATTGTAATGGGAAAAAATTATCTAATTTTTACAAACCTGTGCCATGAAGCGGGGAAGCATAATCCTCAATATTTGTTCTAGCACTTGAGTGCCAGTAGATTCAATGGCTTGCAGTGGAATTGGTCGAAATGCAAAAGGAATCTCAATGTTGACCTGGAATTCACATCCCCGCCCCCCGGGGGGTGTGGAGTCAGAGAAAGGGTCACTTCCAAGATGATATGCCACGACTAGACAGAATCCAATCAACAATTACCTCGATAACTGCATCCGAAGTAAGTTCTGCAAGTGAAGAGTTGCTCTGTTTGCTATCGCAGGATATTCTATTCACCATAGAAGCTGCATGCCCACACCAAATCAGTGTCAAAGCACTCCTGAAAAGCATTACATAATTCAACTCAGAACCATTAAGCTACTAATGAAATGCTTTGTTCAATTAAAAGTATCATTTTTTATGCCAAAGTAGCTTTCTGAGAATAGCTTATGAAGCATGCACTTTAAAATGAGCGTCATATCTGTATTCATCACAAATACTCTTCAGATAACTCAAGATACGTGTTTGACATGCCACGTGGCTTATCCAATTATTTTATATATTTTTTCAAACATATGGCTAAGACAAACTTATATTTGAGTATCCAAAACACTTATAATCAGAAAATCTTCTCTCTTATATTTTGTTATATTTTCAATATTAATTACATATTGAATTATATTTTATCATGGATATTCTATTCACATATATAACTAATAAAAATACATAAAATTATAAATTTTTTGGTCGTATTCTCTCCATATCCGTATCCTCATTTTTTGAAAATCACCGTATCCATGTTCGTATCCAAATCCTGTCCACATTCATGCTTCTTAGATAATAGAAAATAAAGTTGGTAGTTCAGATTATTCATAAATGTCCTAAGGGTTTTTAGTAAAACAGTATTGTATCAAACAACTTTGCAACATTACTTCCTCTAAAAAAATTTTAATATATTTGAAACAATAATTTTATTAAACTGAATTATTCAGTCACTCAATGTCTTCTTATAGCCTGATATAGCCATAACACTTGCTTGATTAATAAAAATTTCGGGGTACTTAAAATTTTTTATCCATGTAATAATTGAAAATTCCAGAAGACTATTTAATTGTTTCCCTACAAAAACAATAGCTAACTCAAAAGGTGACACAGACTGTAGCCCCCCCCCCCAAAAAAAAAGAAAAAAAAAACACACACACACACACACACAAAAAAGAAAGAAAAAAAGAAAAAGAAAAAACACACCCTCCCAGAGGAAAAAAAAAAAAAAAAAAGGCTAAAGTTTCTAAGAGTTTGGAATTGCACATGAAGCAGTTAACCAAATAGCAATAATTATACAGAACCACACTTCCTTAAAAAAGTATTAGGTTTGAAAAGTATCCATAACTAGATTAAATTTAGAATACAATCGAGTTTATTAGTTAACAAGTTGCGCCATTTTTTCAATCTACCATTTCCAAAAGATTAACAATTCTAAAATTTTTATAGAATTCCCAAAAGATTATCTTCCAGGCCAACAAATTATTAGGGAAAATGTGCAATAAGGAGAGGGGTAGCCCTGTGGTAGAGCTTCCCCCACCCAGGCCATAGGTTCTAGGCTCAACACGCTCAACCCCCCCCCAAAAAAAAACCACAGCCCCCTATGTACAAAACCAAACCAAAACAGAAAAAAAAAAAAAAAAAAAAAAAAAAAAAGGGAATTTCAGCAACCTGACAGTAATCATCTATGAAAATAGGCAGTCCAACCCTGCTAAAAAACGATTTTCATAACAAAAATACAAGATGGTGGAGTCATAACTAAACCAGGAAATGACTCCTGCCTTTGAACATCAGAACCATGCCAGAAAACCTCCAATTCCAATCTAATTCTTAAGCTCATCTTGGACAACAAAATGATTAATGCATGATCTTGCACTTATTCACTTGCACATCACCGGGCCAGCAGTTATGCTGATAAACATGCAACAATACAGATTTCCTGAAGGTTCTGTGATGGGTGCTCAAGATTGTGGCGATCTTTCCTTGCATTCTAGAAATTTTGTAAATCTTCAAATAACATGTGCACAAAATAAGGGAATCAATGCAGTGAGACTCAAAAGAAGGCCATGCATTGGTTCATGCCCTTAGTCATGGCTCAACAAATTAAAAAAGTTGTTAACAAGCTTGTAAGGAGCAGACAAACAAGGAGAGCTCATATCATCTATTCTTTAGCTTGTTTTCAGATCCATGAAACCTTGTGCCTCAATTTTGAAGCGATCGATTTTGAAGCGAATGTTTCAAATAAAATCGTTCAATCAACAGGCAGGAGCATGGGAAATATTGAGTCTAGCATGATATAGTGGTTCCAAACAGAACAAACTAAAGCAGATCAAGTCCTTTTATGACCATAATCACCAAACTAGAACTTTTCAAAGTGGAGCAATAATCTCATCAATGCCAGTTAATAATTGACAAAACATTTAGCAATTGCACAATTATAAGCATCATGGATACACTGAACAAAATTACTTTCCAATTCATTTAATATCTTATTGCTCATAGGATAATTAAATCATATATCTCACGAATTCCAAAAAAGAAACATTTCCCAACCTTAAAAGCTCACACCACCAACAATATCAAAGTATCGAACATTCAGGTGCTTCCTATAATGCATTCTTCCAAATGACAGCACAGTAACAAATTAATCCAGAAAAAGAATATATTATCTAAATGTGACATTTGCAGCAAAAAAAAAAGAAAGATTGAACGAATCCCTCACCGTCAAACTTCTCATTCTGCGCAACCACAATTGGTGAGCCTTCAAGCTGCCACAAATCAAACATTAAAAGTAAGGATCAGAAAATTCCACCCATCAGTTGAAACCCCACACCCACCCCCCCCCAACAAAAAAAATAATAATAATAATAAATCGTCTATTGAGAATCTACCTTGCAGGACAAGAGCTTAATACAACAACCATTTGGTTGCTCTTCAACACTGACCAACAAAACAGGGCACACTTCAAAAGCAAAGAACTTAAACCTATAGACATAACATCTGAAGGTGTTGTCATCAATCCTCTCAATCCTCTCCGCATCCAAGACAGAGTACTGGCTTGCCGGCAAACTCATGTACTCAACTGCAACATTAAATTGGACGGAAAACAAAACAAAAACAAAATTTACTGCAATTAAAGCCACATTCAATAGATCAATCACTCACTGTATTCATACAAACCTCAAAATGTTCAAAACAGTGTAGCTTACTGACAGATCTAAACATTTACCCAGAGGCCGTCCGAGTTGTGGAACCGACACCGACTCCCTTCGCCGGGCGACAAATCGAGCTTTGGGAGCGGAGTCTGCCGAAATGCGAAGAGTAGCCGCCCTGTGCGATTCATAATCAGGAGAAGGTGAGGCTAAACTCAGGAAAGCTCGTCGGACAGAGAGCGAAGCCCTGGGGTTTCTCAAGTAGTTATTGAACGAAATGGAAGACAAATGCCAGGAAGAAGGGTTCAATGACGTCAACATCATCGTCTACCTCCTAACCCTTTCTCTTTCTTTTCTTATCTCCGAATAAAGAAGATAAAAGAGAAGCAAAATTTGTGAGAGGCGGATCGATCGGATGTTATTTGATTCTATGCCTCTCACTACTGCTGGTGGATTTGCTTATGCTGGTACCAAGAGAGAGAGCTATTCGCAAGATGTGGTGATGGATAAAGCCACGGTGTGCGCTGCGATGCGAGGGGATGGAAATTTTTTCCTTGTTAAAATTAAGGGGATATTTAAATACACAATTTCTGTAATTTCAAGTTTTTTTTTTTTTGTCAAACTTACCCAAAAAAACAAAAGAATTTTTTTTGTGAAAAGTTGTAAATTACAATTTTTTTATATATTTAGTAAAGTAAATAGTAATTTTTAATAACTTTTAAGTTTTTAGGTATTTCGTAAAATTTTTGATAAATTTTGATAATTTTTAACAAATTTTGACAACTTTTAATAAGTTTTAACAACTTTTGAAAACATCTGAGTTAAGAAATTATTGTAGATAGGGTAGAAAAATGAAAAGATTAATAGTTTACAAAGTACTCAAAAATTAAAACTTGATAAGTTTTAGTTAAAATTTTTGTCTCCCCTAAAATAAATTATTTAAATACTAGTCTAAAAAAATTAATTGTAAAATTAATGAAGCTACGAAATCATGCTGCAATTTCTTTTCAGCCTAAATTCGTGTTAAGATGATAATATGGTTTCAACCTAAAATTGCATTACCGTTTTATCTTCTTATGTAATAGATTGTTATTTGAATATTAGCTTATCTGATATTTTTTTACAATTAATTATCTAAATCTAATTTATGATTAAGAAAATTAATCAATTTAATTACTTATGTAAACTTATCTAAGCTATTTATCAAGTAAAAAATTTGAATTTATGACTTTTGAGAGGTAAAGATATACTATATCACTTGATAAAAATACTAGTCAATTAAATTTAATATATAGAAAAAAAGCTATCACCTAATAAAAAAAAAACTAATCAATTTATTTAATATATATAACTTTTTTTAAACTAAAAACAGTTTTGTCTAGAATAATTTTTTAATTCACAATAACTTTTTTGAACTCTATCTCCTACTTCTAATAGGCTTTTTAATTTTTACTTTTACTACATTTTTTGATCTAAAACAATCTTCTTAAACACTATATAATATAAAATTATATACTAACAAATAAAAACAATAAAAAAAATATTTATAATTTATAATAACACATACAAATTAAAAAATAAGAAAATAAACATTTAAAATTCATTGAAACATAAATCCTTACTTGTCTACTATTATTTTCTTAATTTGTTAAAATATATGTTTTATACTTATCTCTTGTTAAATTATATTTTCTTATATTTATTGTCTTATTATAATTTTCAATAGTTGGATATATGAGCTTGGAATAAATTTAAGAAATTAAACATGAGTTAAAAAATAATAATGATGGAATATTATGAAAGTTGAGAGAATAAGATCGGTTAAATTGATGAAATATTATCAAAATAATATCATGTATATTTTTTTTTTGGATTTAGAATGAATTTAAAAATTAATTATTAAATAAAAGTCTAGAGATTCTAGAACTAGTTATTTTATTATACTTAGATGTTTTATTAGCTTTTTAATCATGCTTTATTATATTATATTATGCTTAAATGTTTTATTATGTTTAAACAAATAAAAGAGAATTTGAATACGACAATAGAATTAAATATTTTAATATATTAAATAAATGAAAGTGAGTTTGGATGACAGTCTATAATCAAGCTTGAGTACGATAGTTTATTAATTAATAGTTAAAAAAATTAATATTTACTTAAATTTTAGGCTTAAAAAGAGCATTAAAAAATAAACAAAAAACAATATGTATCCAAAAAGACCAAAATAGGAGAGTGCATTTAAAATTTGCAAACATTTCTCTTATTTTGAAATGTTGGTAACATTTAGATTTCCTCCATTAATTTTTACCCTAACTTTGTTAGAATTTCTATTAAAATAATGACGTCAGCTAACTTTTTTTTTTTAAATATACCAAGTTTACCCTTTCTAACATTTAAATTTTATAATATATATAAGCAAACCATTCAATTAAGTTAAACTCATTGAGGTTCGTCGCAGTGAGTTGCCAAGCTGAGATTACAAAGAGTGGTCAAGTGTGCTAACCCAACATTAAGCACCAGCTGTTCTCCTCCACCATATACCTGTCCCCACCGACAAAGAGGGCTAACAACATGCTCGTTAACTTGAAAGCATCAGATCAAATGTGAATCGAGGTGAACTTGAACAAACTCATCCTTGACCCCCACTAACTCAGTGTTTCATGCCGCTCCAATTAATCTGTTATGCCCCGAAATCCACAATTCAAAGACGTGAGAACTAAACCCCAAAATCACCATAAATAAACATACATCAAACATGATCAAAGTGGACGTAAAATAATATTGTTGTATTCACCATTAGAATACTTCAAAAGTCAAATAACCACAAATTGGGCTACAAAACAATACATCTCAAACTGAACCCAAAACTAAAATCCAAAGTAGAGGAAACATGAATAAAATATTCCAAAATCAGCTACTCTATCTCATAAGTCCATCACGAGTATCTGCCCCTACAAGATCAGTATAAAGCATATAAGAATAAGTTTCTTAATCATGTAAGGCAAACAACACTTAATTAACTTTGAAATATAGTAAATTTCTCATCAATTTCACAATATTATGACCATATCCATAATCATCATGCCATTTTAAATTTAATAATAACTTAGTCATGAACCTGTAGTCTCATGCTAAACAATGCCACCAACTCAATCACAATACATATTACGATATCATATTATGGGTCAGGTATTCTGTTAGGTTTGTCTCTGGCTACAAAACTAAACCCAAATAATCCGTAAGCCTAAGTCATGGGGTACGATTAGTCTTGTAGTCCTAGATATCTTTATCAAATCCCTATGTCGAAGTTATGAGGTATAACTGGTCCCGCAGTCCCAGATGCACTCATCAAATCCCTAGACCTAAGTTGTGGGGTACAATTAGTCCCGTAGTCCAAAATATACTCATGGCCTTGGTCCCGCAGTCCCAGTCCATCTCATCTTGCTCTAATGGGCATACCAGTCCTACAGTTTCGATACTAATATACGCTAATGCAAGCCGTATATACATTTTGTAGGTTTCTAGTCTATTGACTATTCTATACTATCCTATACAGATTTCAAAGATTTCGACCCTTGGGCTCTAAAACTCACCTTTTATAGTAACCTTAATTACCCAAAGTCATAAATCAAGTCCTTTATTTAATATCGCATCACATATAGGATAAATCCCTGAATTAGATTCCTTATATTCTTTCCTTTACTTTATAAGTTTTATGAAATCTAAATATATCGCGAGCCTAAGTTTCATGTTACGCCTCCATAAGTATCACTCTCATTACAAAATCTATCAAATAAATCTCATGCAACCATATTTAAGAATATATATACAACTAGATCGATACACAAAATTCTATATCAAAAATGTCATGACAAAGAAGGATTTAAGATATAAACTTTGATAATTCATGTAAAATAGAAAATAAAACACTTTTTATTAATTCAAAAGCTAAAATACTTATAATTAACTCTAATTTCATAAAAATAAAATTTAGAATTTATATAAAGCCAATTAATACAAATTTTAAGAAAAGTAAATGATATATCTATTTAAGACCACACAAAATAGCTCAATTTTATGATTTTTATAAAATCCATTTTCAATCTAAAACTTATAAAAATTTACAAAAAAACTCATTCATATGTCTAGTTTAACATATAAAATTTTCAAAAATTAAATCAATCTTTATTTATACATTTTATACCAAAAATCGGACTGTTATCAGTGCAACAACGTAAATCTAACGGAGGACATGACCCTAAACAGATTCGATTGGCGACGTTTTTTGTATGTAAACTATTTAGAAATTAATTTAATCTCTAGTTATCCTTTTTATACCGAAAATCATACTGGTACCAGTGGAGCAATTTAATCACACAATCCATTTTTCACAATTTTTATAAAATTCATTTTAACTCAAAAAAAATATGAAATTTTTATTGGATATCATTTTGGATATGTACTCCCATATGTAAAAATATCAAAATTAATTCACTGTCTAAATATTAATTTCATATAAAAATAATATGCTGATCCTGGTATAGAAATCCCAACCAAACAGTCAAGTTTGACTATTTTTAATAAATTCATTTTAATTTCAAAAATTATGAAATTTTTACTAGATACTCATTTGTATATCTATTTGCATAGATAAAAATATCAAGATTTAATTAAATCTTTAAGTATAATTTTTAAATGAACACAATATACTCATTTTAGTGTGTAAGTTTCAAAATTTCACATAACTAAAAATCAATTCATGGAACAAGTTTTCACCTCTTGCGCATATAATCAAAAACAATTTCTTTGCAAAACATAAAAGAAACATAAATCTATATGCTAAACCCCACCTACCTTACTACACACATGGACGATCAGTGTGTAAAAACATTACAAAACGTAGGAGGATTTCTTTTTCTTTTTATCAGATTTTCGTTAGGGGAAAAACCGAAAACTAAGTGTGGAGGGGTTTCTTATAAACCTACACAAAAACTTCCCACACAAGCATCATTCTTTGACCTCCCCCCACACAGTCATAAATTTTGCCACCCACTCAACCAATGGGAGAAGCCACCTCTCTTCTCAACCAATATAGACATAAGCACTTCCTCTCATGACAAATGGAAACTCACCTCCCCCTTTAACAAGTGAAAATACACCCAGCACACATTTATATAATTACACAAGCATTACTACATATATGTACATAAAACAAATTACTAGGCATGTCGCACTAAAATAAATTAAATGAAACAAAAATTTACATAAAATAAAATAAGTATGAATCTTTAAATATAAATAAATATATTTTAAAAATAAAATTTCAGGGCTTTACACGATCCATCCCTTCACAGGCCACTACGTTGTAGATCTGCCAACCAAAGTACACCTTCCACATCACAAAGTCTTGGTCAATGGGTTAAGTCAACTCGAAACTTTTCAATCATACTGAGTCGAGCTAACAAATGGTGGACTCGATGCAAGCACATGCCATCAAACCAATCATTCTTCATTACTGCCATCGTAGAAGGACGAGTCTTTGTAGCTGATGGGCAAGACGAGAACAAGAACGCATTGAACGCTGCGTGGGTCCATGATACCTGAACCAACTAGTGGGTTGATTGGGTTTGACGTCCGAGGAGAAAGATGAGTGTGAAGGTATGATAGTCGAGTCGAACTTGTGAGTACGATACTGAAAGCCAAGACGGCCTTTTAAAGCAATGCTGAGTCATTAGATCTCCAAACTGGTCAATGAAGGCGAATCAATGCCCAAGATCCTTGATCTTACATTGGTATGGGCAGAAATATGAATTTGGTTTGTCGGGTGGGATCTGACCCTAAAGTCCAAGTAAGGGTTTGTAGGGTCTAGTGATTGGGTTAGTATGCCAGGGTGCTCTACAAGGGTTCTTCTTTGTTGAGACAGAGAAAAAGATAATAGGTGTTTGGAAAAAGCTTCTCAGCAACAAGCGAAGGGTTTGAATTTCTCTTTCCATTACGATTGGAGTCTGGCAGCAAGGGTTTTTTTATTAGATTTTTTTATCAAACAAAATAGAGTTGTTGCTGCCAAATATGGTGGTGGTGATCGGACAAATCGGACCAACGGAAGGTGGGCTATCTACCACATATATATATATATATATATATTCTATATTACATTTTATATTTAATTAATTAATTGAGGGTAAAATTAATTTAACAAAGTCAAGCCTAAGTTAACAGAAGGGATTCAAGTGTTATAAACTTTTCAAAATAAGGGAGGTAATTATAATTTTCAAATGTTAATGGGGTCTATGTAATTATCTAAAAGTTTAGGGATTTATGTGTATTTTACCCTAAAACAATACGCTTTTAGTTAAATGCACTTACTTAGAAAAAAAATCACAATATGATAACGTGGTCTTAGGCCTAGAAGAAACAACATCACAATTTTGTGATTTTATTAATGGTATTTTTACAACTACTTTTTTAAGACAACACTTGAATTATTTGTTTTGCTTTTAATAGAAAAAAAAATCAAATGAGATGTGAAGCAACATTAGGCTTACTGCATAGTTTAACAACCACCTTCTTAATTTACGAATAGCGTCTAGACAATGATTTCCATAGTTATTTTGCGTGAACATGATAATGTTATTCATCTATTGTATATATGCTAAAGTTATAATTACAATCATACTATGTGATAGTAATTTGAAATAATTTCTTGCAAAAAAAAATAAAAAATTGTTCAACTTTAATTTTCAGTCACCGACATGTGAAATAATTAAAAAAAACAAAAACATATCTACAATTTGGCAAACAACTCAACAGTTGAATGTCGAAACAAAGAGAGAGAGAGAGAGAGGCTTCCAACGATGAAATTCAAATTAGAATATGAAATGAAAGAGATAGTTTTAACCTAACATATGGTGTAGGTTCAAAACGAAAAGGATATCCCAAAATCTTAGGTGGTATTTGGTTTGCTTTTCTATTTTTCATTTTCTGCTTTTCTCTTTTATATGTTTTATGTTTTAAAAATTCCAAAATAAAGAAACATAAAATGTTTGATTTTCTTTGTTTTGAGATTTTCTTTATTTTAGAATGAAAATGCTCAAAATGAATTTTTTTTCATTTTTTATTCTGTTTCTAAAACAAATTTTGAAAACACAACTGATCAAATGTGTTTGAGCTGTTTTCTTTGTTGTCAAAAGTGCAAAATGAAAAATGAACTCAAAATAGAAAATAGAAAACAAAAATAGAAAAAAAAACCACATAACACCTTATTAATTGATAATATTTCAATATCAGTAAGAAGGTAGGAATCTTGTATGATGAGCCATTAAGAAGGGAAAATATAACTTACAACCCTAATTGCTTCGGACATTATAGCTTAATTGCTATAATGTCCGAAACTGTTTTTACCGACAAAATTATAGCAATTAAGCTACAAATATCATTGAAACCTTCAAATCAAGTTAGAAGGCTTTGACATCATATGTAAATAATCAAGAAATGTCTCTCAAGGTACAAGTATAGTCAAGGCAGGTAAAATTGATTTTTAGGGACTCCTTCTAAAGTCTTAACTTAAATTTTCAGTACCTATTTGTAGGTTCATAAAAAGGCCCGGGAGTCATTTTGGGAGTCCTTATGATTGATTTTACTAGGCAAAGTCCTCCAGAGTATACCTTTAAAGGTTATGGAGAATTTTTGGCACCCCTTCCATTTCAGTCCATATTCGCATAGTAGTTTTCAAATGAACATAACTTTGATTTTAGAAAACTCTTTTTGACCTAGATTTTGAATTAAATGATTTAAATCGATCCGAAAACTATTCCAGAGGTCTCAGAATCTTCGAAAAATTGCACCAAAGGTCTTAAAATGGTCTGAGCCTTCTTGAGTGTACTTCAAACTTTGCAAAACATGGCTTGAGCCTGGGCTTAGGCCAATTCCGCCTCTTTTTGTTCATGCTGTTAATGAGCTTGCTAAAGTGACATATGGCCAACATTTTCGCTTCCCTTGATTCACAAACTTATTTGTTAACTTGGTTTTGTAAACTACTTTGATGAACTAGTTATTCATGCCTATTTGCTCACTTTGTTTTGCAAATTTATTTGCTTAACATTCAAATTAGTTTGCCCATTATTATTAGCAAATAAGTTTGCTAAGTGTGTTTAACAAAGCTTTTTACTAATCCACCATTTCAATTATGTTTGATTCCTAAATTATGAGAAGATGATTGATTGTTTTGTTTTAGAAATCTTTTTTATTGTTCTGTAATTCAAATCTTTTTACCCATTATGTTTAGTAAACACTTTTGAATAACTTCTAAACCAAATAGTTTTGTATAACATGTTTAGCAAACTTTTTTGCCTAGTTTGACATGTAAACTTTTTTGCCACATTTTTGGTTTCAAATATGAGGCTCCACTTCCTCATTTTTTCATCCACAAAACCAACCCCATTTCTTCCTCTCTTCTCACTTGATTTGGCTCCCTCTCATTCTCCTTTGAGGCTGTCCACTAGGAGTTGTTTTCAAAAGGTTTTGGGAAAAACTCAAAACTTCATTCTCTTTTACCTCTCCCAGTCGAGAAAAGTAGCTTATTTCTCCTCTAAAGGCCAGTCCCCTTTTGTGTTTAAAGAGTGTTTAGAAAGTCTCTTCAAGTTTCTTCCTTCTTAAAGTTTCAAAGTTTCGGTATAAGTCCTTTCTCCAAATTATTTTCCCACATTTTATTTAAGTGGTGGAATTATCATGTTAGTATTTTTGAAATAAAAATGTTCTTTTTGAAGTTAAAATTTTCATCTTGTCTATAAGTTATCAAACTCATATTTTCAAGACTAGGTTCTGCCCGATTTAGGTTTTGCCTAGAAAAACCTTACTTGATCTTAGAACTTGCTTTATAACATGGTACTTAGTTCAAACTCATGTTCACATGTGAAACCTTATTTAAATTCTGGTATTTGTCATGTTTTAGTTATGCTTTAAAATGGTAGAACATTAGAAAGCATGCAAGCACACACTCACAAGGATGTAAATATCCTTAGAACTTGATTGAGTATCAATCTATAATATGGAAATAACTTAGGATTGTTTTAAACATTTAATCCCTAAGTCTATTTCTTTCATAAAAATATTTGTGAAAGGCATCTTGTTAATATCGTGACAAAATTGTCATTACTTTTTTGCATATTATTGAACCTTTGAATTCATATACACAGACTTGACCAAACCTTAGGGTTCATGCCTTTAGGCCTTTGTTTCATTCTTGATAGATATTTATCTATCTTCACCCATACAGAGTCTATACTCCCAGTGACATTATTCTCCTTACCCATGTGGACTCTATGCTCCTGGTGACATTACTCTCTTTACCCATGTGGAGTCTATACTCCTAGTGACATTACCATCATTACCTATGTGGAGTCTGTACGCCTAGTGTTTGTTTCTGTCTACACACTCATACGTTAAGCATTTGCTTATTTCACCGAGCTACAGACCTGATCCTTTAGGAAGGTACATAGGAAGCTTAAGCAAATAGCTTGAGTGCAGTTTTCACGATCTCTATAGATCATTACTTGTACCATCATTTAGGCTTTTTGCATTTTCACAACATCTCTTGTAGTTTGGACCACTTTAAATTCTGAACTACCATAACTTAATTCCATCTCAGGGGGTACGTAGGCAACTTGAGTACGTCACCTAGTTCTAGGTACCACTTCTATCTTCTATCACTATCATTTCTACCATCATTTTTATCATTATCATTATCATCACCTTCATTTGGTCATCTAGACCTTCTAAGCATTTCATTGTATTACATTTAGTTTGATATTGTTTGCAAAAACTATTGCATGCAAAAGTTCAGCCTTTAAACTTGTATTTAAAGTTTATCCATCATATAGAAACCCCTAGGAAGCATCATTGCCAATAGGTAAAAGCATCACTACACTCACACACGAACTATGGTTGGCTTGATTCTCATTCGAGATACGTAGGCAGCTTGATCAAACATTTCCATCTCACATTTTACGCATCATATATCAAGAGTTTGTATTGTCAAGATATCAATAAACCAGACATTATTTGGTGAGATTATAAGTGTAAAAGAGGAAAGGGATACTAGAGATCCTTAGGTAATCCAGGCATAATCTATTTTTAAGCATAGCAGAACCTTTAGACTCATCATTTCTGATTGCACAGATTAGTTGAGAGTCATTTTAAATGGGCATTTTATTATGTTTTCAAGAAATCATTAGATAGAAACATTTTTAAATATAAAAAACTCTAGTTTCCTAACACACCCAGTTTAAAAGTGTTGAGTGGCTACTCCTATTTTTCTATAATCAAGGCCCTTTGCAAATAAAAATATAAGTGGCTCACCAATCGCAAGAAAGACAAGAGACTTGCACCCCTAGCTATGGTCCTACGTGCAGATCTTATCGTGACACTAGGGGATGTTGTGCTAAAATGGTTTCAAAAAATAAAGCAATGACAGTACTTTATCCTATACCATTTTATTTATAATATAGTTAATGATGGTTTGAAATAATTTTTGATGTGATTAATTTATATGATGCGTTATGTTTCAGCTGCTCAGTATTAACTAGTATTAATTCGGGGTATCTTGAAAATTTTGCCTTAAGGGTTTCGAAACCCCCTTTGAACAGTTTACTATGTAGGCCACAGCCAACTTAACTTCTCTAAAGGGTTTCTTGCAACTTGTTAGTCTATCGCTCACCTAGTCACTGACAGGGTTGTGGCAACCCTTAGGCCAATAAGGCAATCGCCTAAGGCCCCACCAAAATAGGAAGCCCAATTTTCTAAAAGTTTTACTAATAATAAAATATTAAATATTATTTAAACCAATCAAAATTTCATTAATGCATTAATTATTATTTTTTATTTCATTTAAAATTTTATCTTAACTTCTGAACTTTTTTTATACGTCTATCTATACATTTATAATTATCATTCATGATTATCTTATTAAATTTGATATACACTAAAGAAGACTTTTAAGCTTCCAATAACTCTATCTATACATTCATAATTATCTTATTAAATATATTATTGTTATTTTTAATTTTTTTCTATTTGTTGGACACCATCAAAACTTGAAAAGACAATATCTAATGAATCAACTCATTTAGTCATCCTACAAATCATCATGTGTCATCATCCTATAGATCATCATATGTCATCATTCAATCATTCTGATCATGCAAATCTAATCCTTATCTTTATAAAATCAAGCAATAATTATCTATGTGTGTGATATTTTAAGCTATCAAATCATTCAATCTCAAATCATCATTCTCAATGCTTATCTTTATCATACAGTCTAGTTGCTCTGCAGATTTGGGATGACATATTATTTGTTGTTAATTACATTAGTAAAAACTTAGAATCTAAATACATGCATATAAAAATTGATGTGCATTTGCTTTAGACTATTCTAGAAAATGACTATGGAAATGAACATAAAACCTAAATTCCATGAAAATGTATAATTTATAGAAAAAGACAATTTGATGAAATTATATTAATGGTGCGGTAATACATTCAACTGAAGATTCTTTTCGTATATATCTTTATATATAATAGATCAATATATTTCTTCTATTGAAAATATGTTTAAACAAGTTTTAGAACATGAAACTACTTTGGTTTTTGTATAATTCGCAAAAGTTCCAAACTTTAGATGACGAAAAATTAAAAAAATATATATTGTATTAATCTTGATTTTTTTTTTTATAATTTGATGAACATTCTGATGTTGATGGTTATGATTTATTTTTAGATGTGAAAGTGTTGAAAAAATAAATTATTTCTCGAATAAAAATATTAAACTATATCAAAAAATTAGATTATTTTTTGTTAGGTTTATATTTTTAGTTGACAAGTTAGTAACCCAAATAATGATTTCAAACTTATAATTTTAGGCATTTGGCTAAGATATCGAAAATCTAAGGTTGAAGATTTTTAAGCATCAAGATATACGAATCAAGTAGCTAGCATCCAGCGATGTTACATGTAAAATTTCAAGAGAAAGGGAGTTTGACAGTTACCTCAATGGGAAGTCGTTGGGAGCACGTTAAGAAGCTGGCCCCAACGAGATTGCCAATTAGTTTTTTTATTTTATTTTTTGGCATATTATATACATCAATGCATGTTTCACTAGGTAAAACAATGTTGATGTAAAGAATAGAGCTTTCTTTCTGGCAGACTCATTGGCCATTCTAGAATACATGTCAATGCGGTTTTCTTCTCGTTGGAATTGTTGCTAGCTCCGTTTGATATTTTGCTAGCTAAAATCGATTGGACTTCTAGATGATTGTAAGCTCACTTGGAGCTTGCTGGTACTTCTGTCCTAACGAGACTAGCATTATTTTAGAAACTAACCATTTTTAGTAGTTTTCTGAGGTTTTCAAAGCTGCAATATAAATATAGACATTTTTCAAGAGTTTCTACACTAAAGAAAATGTGAGACAAAAGGCTACTACATTACTTTAAGAGTTTTCTTCATCTCTTAACTAAACAACTTCACACTTTGGTGTTTGTGATCTTAAAGATTTAAAGATTGGTTTTTCGCTAGTAATGGTGCATCATAGACTCGAGCAAAGCTTCAACTCAATGGATCATAAATTTAATTGAAAACTTTGTAGTTGTAATCTTTGCAACCCGACTTATGCAATGAAAGAAGGTTGTGGCTTTTTTTGGTTTAGTTTTTCTACTTTAAATACTTATGTCACTTTATTTTTCGCACTTGTTTGTTTAGTTGATTGTTTGATACAGGCACTTCTCATATTTTTTTATTTTCAAATACATGCATTCTTATAGAATATTATTGACAATATTTATGACTGTTGCTACAAGTGAAAGAAGTTTACCAAATTAAAATTTCTTAAATTTTATTTGAGATCAATTATGTTACATGGTAGATTATTTATTGAGAATGAAATGTTAGAATATTTTGATTATAAAACTTTAATAAATGATTTGCAGCTAAAAAAATAGAAGAATGAGTTAAGGAGTTACATAAGTTAGGCCTCCCTAAAAGTTTTGCCTAAGGCCCCCCAAATTTCTAAACATGGCCCTGGTCACCTACCATCCTCCACTTCCACCCTAACCTCTCTACCTAGTTCTGTAACTTGTTCAATTGTTGTATTGTGGTGCGTTAGTTTGTACGTATATGTATATATGTGTATAGCTATAATAGGTTCTCCAAGTTTTTTTTTTTTTTTTTTCCATTTCATTCTAGTTCCTTTCATTTTCTTTCCTTTTTGGTTTATAATATGTTAACGAATTACAAATTAGAGAAAGGGAATTGTAGATCAAACAGTGGGTTGAGGGTGAGATTTGTTTCATCCAAATTCACCAACAATCCGTGTTAAGGAATTTTCTATGTTGATTTATGATAAAAATTGAGCATGAAAGAGTTGTTAATTGCTGGTTATTTAAACCTTATTTAATTGATCTGAAATATTTTTTGTTATGAAGGAAGATAATGAGAATGAAATTTAAAATCTGGTAAAGATAATGTGAAACATATATGAAATCAAATAAACTGATTTGAGTATACAATTATAATAGAAGATGTTTTAAAATGATATTAAAAGTGAAAAATTAGAACAAGATCTGGTTTTTGGGCTACTAGACGCTAGTTGTACACACGACCGTGCAAACAATTCAATGTTTGTACGGCTATCTAGATGTTGTTTTGATGACCACATACAGACGTCCTTCTAGAGAAACCATACAAATGCTCATGAAAATGGAAGAACTATTTTTCTAAAACTTCCTGTGTTCGTTTTCTTTTATGTAATGAATAATAAAGCTTTTCTGATTTTAGAAATACAACGAACACATATGATAGAATAGTAATTTAAATATTACTTTGAAAATAAAACCATATTGATGATCGATACAATAAAGATGTAATATAAGAAATAAAATGTCATGATGACTTGTTGAAATGAATGATATCATTATTAAAATTAACATAATTTGTTAGCAAACCCTATGTGGCTAGTACATCATTGTGGTCTATGTGACCAATGAAATAAACGGGTATTAATAATAGAATAGGATAATGGATGTGAATTGAGAAATGATATTGTAAATTTTAGGGATAGATATTGAAATTAAGAGGGTACATGGATACCTTGGATTGAGAGTCTTTAAACCTGCTCAGGATTTAGTTATTGTATTAATGGATCAGTAGCTTATATAATGATGCTGATTTGTTTAATAGTGACTTTTGAATGTTGCTGCTTAAACGATGATGATGATTGGTTAATCATGACTCTTGAGTCAAGGCTCATAAATGATGATCATTCAGTTGATCATTTTTGTTTAACATTAGCCCATAAAAGATGAGAAAGTTTATGAACAAAGCCCGAAAGCCAAGAACAATCTTATAAAGCATCCATCTCGTGTATGTGTGAGTATGATGTGGTCTTGGTTAATAACTATTGACTGATATTATGATGTGGATTATGATATTGTTATGCTTATATAGTTGATGACACAATGATTATTGAATATTGCTGTTTATTGTTGCACGACAGTAGCATGTTAGGATATGTGTTATGTATTATATCTGTTTATATGGCAGACACGATACCTGTTGATCTACTACAATGCAATAGAAATGCCCTTGCCTAATTAAATGATGTGAAAGTTTGGGATGGTACAACGTGAGCCCGTAACATGTTACACTTGTTCATGCATATATACACTTAATCGTGGGGGCCATGGAGGTATTGGTTGAAGTCTTTAGTGTCGAGCGCACATCGATGAGTTGGAGGATCATATTGCCTATGTGGGGATTGCTGAGCCATTTACGGGACACATGACTTCTAGTGATTAGCAATCATGACGGTACTTGCTCTTTATTTGGCATCCTATTGGGTCTCCTTGTGATGTGCCTCCAATCGAGTCTCAGCCTGTTACTGTTACAACGACTATATTGGTAAACTTATACTCTTAGCAAATAAATAACTTATATTCATGCTTTTAATACTAATTAATTTGTATACCTTTTTCTTTTCTTTGATAAGTAAGAAGTTTATAATAACATCAAATAACATTTACAAATATCGAGAGCATCCCCCCTCAATCTTCAAAGGACATGCCTAATGTTGTATTAATCTAGTTTTCATTTTTAATATTTTTAGGTGGACACTACAATATAACCACTCAACAGTAGATATCCTGAGTTATACAGATGTTCAGAATATTTATCGGATGGTTAAGAGATTAAGGACAATTAGGTGTCATACTGTTGTAGTCATCGATAAGGAGTAACAACCCTGTAAGGGCAGTAGACGAGGTAGACCGTCCATTTTTACTATGGTTAGCCCTTCCACTACAATTGAAGTGGGCTCGTCCACCTTTGGCATGCCGACTTCATCGCCCCACGAGCTTGTTAACCTTCATTGCAACGATGATTACACAATAACTATGAAGCCCATTCACTCACTGCTATTGCTAATGATGCAGTCATCTTTACTCGGTCACATGTTTCCGATGCCTACTGTAACACCGTTTAATCCAGTTCTACTTTCTTCTGTGTAGTGTGCACACCACATGAGGAGAGAAAAGGGACCGAACCACCCCCTCAACCCATGAGCTACCTCTGTATCTAGCTGAGATAGAGATATCAAGTCATATAGACTTGGAGGAGGCCATTGGCTAGTCATAGGGGACCGAACCACCCCCTCAGCCAATCGAGCGACCTCTCAGCTAACTGAGCCTTCCATTTAGCCACAGTTAGAGGAGAGGCAAAGGAACCCAGAATGAATTAGAAAGATACCACCTTCTCATTCAGCCATAGTTAGATAAAAGGCATAGGATTCGAAGCATACTAGAAAGATTCCGAGCTGTGGTAGAAATTAGTTTATTTTCTTCATTTTTAAGTAAAATACACATAGACCCCTAAACATTTGAGTAATTACGCATAGGCCCCTTAATATTTGAAAATTACATTAACCTTCTTTATTTGAAATGTTTGTAACATCTAACTCCCTTTCGTTAGTTTGGATTCAACTCTATTAAAATATTTACTAGAAGCATAATTTTCTCCTCAATTTAATTAAATCAATTACAAAAAAATATAAATATAAATTTATACATACATACATATACACACTGAAACTTCCATCTCCACCTCCACCTTTGGGGTCCTCTTCATTTGCACACATCGAATCGGACTGAGTTTTCTTTTCCACGGTCCTCTAACGTAGAGTCCCAGCAATCACCTACTCTATTCCTTGGATCTGCGAGATCCTTTGTTTTGTAAATCTATAAGATCCAAAGATGAACCCAATAGTTGAAAATTTCAGCAGTAAATAATCTAATTTCAAAGATAAAACCTCACATTCGAGTCCAAATCAATTGTAACCCCTAAGGCTTCTAATACATCAACAACCCCACAAGTTCAAAGAACTTGATCTATTACCTTGCTGCCGAAGAACTTGACCGATTACCTTGCTACAATATAAACCCTTTTGAGCTTATATACCCAGAAAGGTCTAATCAATAAAACAACAAATGCACAAATCAACACCTCATCAGCATTGTTCAATAGAAAACCAAAAGAAGCCTCCGCCTCAGACTCCACTCCATTGATTAAAGACTCGATCAATTACAAAATCCATAATAACCCAATCTCAAAAATCAAAATCAAAATGAAATATTAAAATAAAAAATAATAACAACCCTGAAATTTTGAGTAGTTCTAAACCTCATTGAATGATCCAATTGATGAATTATTACTAACACGGGACAAACCAGACACCAAGGTTTTTGTCCAATTCCTTTTGATGCTGTTGGTCTTGCTCCCAGTAGTTTAAGACGTAGATGGCAAAGAAGCCCATCAAGAAGAACATCGTGATGAGGATCACGATGATCGTCGTCGTCGACGTGCTGAAGTTCTTATATGGTAGGTACTAGTTTGGCAAGGCAAAAGTTTGTTATCTAGTCTGTAACAGAAGTAGTAATGCTGAGACGCTGAGAATCATATGTTTCGCGGTGTGGGCATAGTTGGGTGGACTGACAATTGAACACTGGGCAGGTTGACAATCGGATAGTGAGAGTCACTCTTTACACTGGAAGTGGAAGTGGAGATGGAAATAGTAAAATTGTCTTTCTAGTAAAAATTTTGGCAAAGTTGACTTCAAATTAATGGAAGGGGGTCAGTTGTTACAAATAATTTAAAATAAGGGAGGTTAATGTAATTTTTCAATGTTAAAGGATACATGTGTAATTACTCAAATATTTAGGGAGTCTATTTGTAATTTACCCTCTTTTTTCATTTTAATCTATAAAAATAGAACATTTATTTTGTTATATAAATTAAAGAATTGACTATTTTTTTTTTCGAGTTACAAAATTGCATATTTTTATATTATGAAATGAATATGTTTACTGTTGAACGACTCGTGTTGATGCAGTTACTATGTTTGAACTTAGCAAGCTTTATAATAGCAAGGTTGAAAAGCTTGTATTTTTTTGGGTTCAACACTTAAGGGCTGTTTGGAGCTCTAAGAAAAAAATAAATGAATAAATAAAATAAATCTCTAAGTATTTTGATGAAATTTAAAATTTCTATTCATTGCACGAATTACGAGACTGTAATTTTTACTAATTTATACTAACTTTTTTCACTGCAAATACCGTCTTCAAAGAACTGTAAAAGGCCTATAAGAGCCCAAAAACTACAATATGAAGTTACTATTTTAGCTCTAGCAAAAAATATAACATCATAAGGAGAATACACAACATCATTTTGTAGAATAAGCTAGTTGCATTTTTTCCCTTTATCAATCATTACTATTGTAAAGCAAATTTGGTGAAGCTCTTTCCACTAATTAAATTACGTAGATACCCTAGATTAACTCTTCAGGCTTACCAAAATACCCTTAAAGTTATGGTATTATACGTAATTTAAGCTAACTTATATTCTCTCCATGTTCACCAAAAATGGTTTTTGAATTCTTAGCCAAAAAACAACTTCTGATTCTTAGCCAAATTTTCTCATATTAACAGCTTTGGATTCTTTAACTAAAATTTCTCAGATTCTTTGACATTAAATTATTTGCCAAAATTTCTTATGCCAGATTGTAGATTCTTTGAGTCTTTAAGATTATTTAGGATTCATTAAGTTGTTAGGTTTCTTTGAGTTGTTTCAAGGATCATTGTTCGTTCAAAAAGAGGTAAGGTCTTCAATTTTATCTATCTCTTTACCATTTTTTTAATCTTTTTTGTTTTCTTGCTACAACAAAACAGCTTCCAAATAGATGGAGAGATGACAGAGCGACTTTTAAGAAAATTTCAAGAGAAAGAGAACGAAAAAAAAAAAAAGAAAAAGATTAACTTGTAATTTTTTAGGAGACAAAAAATAATTAACTCACCATTTAGATTGAGTCACATTTTTTAGGATTTTTTAAGGAGACAAAAAAAATGGATCATTTCAACATTTCAATTAACTCACTATTTTTTAAGATTTTTTTGGAGACAAAAAAAAGGATCAATTCACCATTTTGTTCCTTGTATCACTGTTCATTCAATCTCTTTCCCTTCAACATTTGGATTGACTAACCATACTTTTAGATTTTTTTAGTAGACAAAAAAAAAATAAAAAATTAAAAGATTAGTTCAATATTTGGATTAACTCACCAATTTTTTTGGAATTTTTGGGAGACAAAAAAAAGGATTAATTCACCATTTTGTTCTTCAGATCATTGTTCTTTCAATCTCATTCCTTCAAAAAGAGGTAAGCTTTTTAACTTCATTTGTCTTTTGACCATTTTTTCAATATTTTTCGCTATCTTGCTAAAACACAATATCTTCCGGACAGAGGGAAAGATGATTGAATGACTCTTGAGAAAGTTTCAGAAGATAGAGAGATTGAAAAAGGAAAGGATTAACTCACCATTGATTAGGATTTTTTTAGGAGACAAAAAGAAAAATTAATTCACCATTTAGATTGACTCACCAATTTTTTAAGAGAAAGAAAAATGGATTAGTTCAACATTTAAATTAAATTACCATTTTTTTTTTTTGGGATTTTAGGAGACAATAAAGAGTATTTACTATTTGTTTTGGCTTATTTTGCTGTAACACAATTATTTCCTATTACGCAAAAGTCAAGTACGAAAACAAAAGGAGAGATGATAGTGTGCCTCATGAGAAAAATTTGATAGAGAGAGTTTGGAAAAAGAAAAAGAATTAACTTATCCTTTTTTGAAGAGATAAAAAAAATGATTAACTCATCATTTTTTTAGTATAAAAAAAAGATTAATACACCATTTGTTTTTTGCTATCTTGCTACAAAACAATAGTTTCTAAATATGCAGAAGTCAAGTATGAATATAGAAGGAAAGATGACATAATGCCCCTTGAAATTTTTTTGATACAGATAGATTAAAAAAATACATAAAAGTCAAGTACGAAAAAAAAAGGGAGAGTGATTCTTACGAATTCTAATTTCTACAATTTCTAAACTCTAGAAAGAGAATCTATATATTTATCGGGGAATGAATCGAATCCTCAGAGAGAGAAAGAGATAGAGGTTCCAACCTTATTATCTAAATTTACATATACTACACTAAAAGTTGTCAAACGTTTTATCAAAGACTTAAAAGTTGTAAAAAGTTACTAAAAATTGTTAAGAATTGTTACTTCTTCACCAAAGGCACAAAAAATTGTAACTATTAATTTTTGACAAAAAAATACCAAAAGTTGTTAAAACTCGAACTTCCAAGTAGTACCTATATTTAATGTATCAACTTTTTCTATGGTTGGTGTTTAGCATGTTTATGAGTCAAAAAGTTATATCTATATCATTTTGTCACCGTCACCATTCATTTTTCATTTTCTAATAATTATGCCATTCTATTTATTGTAACACTAGAAATTACCCGTGCCTAAAGGCATATAAATATAATTTATACTACAAATAGCTCAAATGTAAATTTATTCTACAAATTTATATGAAAAACTATAAAACTAACTAATCAAAAGAGACTAATATATTTATATCGTGTCTAACAGAGGTGTAAAATTTTATTATTTATTACAAATATTATCATTTTATTTAAAATATTAATTTAAAAACTTTTATAAAAAATATTCAACAAATTATTGGAAGAGTAAGAGAGTGTATTTCTATGTGAAATAATTGAAAAAAAAAACTAAAATGGAAAGGAAAAGAACAATACTCCTGACCATTAAGCAAATCTAACAGTTGAAAATGTTCTAAATTAAAATTATTTAACTTATTTATTATATAGATGACAAAAAAGAATGTAAAGGTAAAAAAAACTTATCTTAGATATTCATATATTATTTAACAAAATGTAAAATTCTTTAGCTTATTTATTACTTAGATGACACAAATAGTGTAAATGTATATATATTTAAAATTTAAAATTTTAAATATATTTAAATTAAAATCTTAATTTAAATGTTTATTCTTTAACAAACTTTAAATAAAATTAAAATTAAAATATTATTTTTTAAATATAAAAAACTTATTTAACTTTATCTAATAGGTCTGCATATATTGTTTAACAAAATGTAAATTTCTTTAGCTTACTTATTAGACAGTTGACATAAAGAGGGTAAAAGTATATGTATTTAAAGTTTAAAATTTAAAATTTTAAGATTTTTAATTTAAATGCTTATTCTTTAAGAAATTTTTAAGAAAATTAAAGTAAAATATTATTTTTAAAATAAAAATACTTATTTGACTTTACCTAATAGGTATTCATATATTATTTAACAAAATGTATAAATTTTATTATATATTATAAGGTTCCATGGCAGCAGCGGGAAATCAACAGTTTGGATTTGAATACATTTTAATAAGGAAAGACTTTTCATATTCTTACATTACTTGTGATTCAATCAGATTTCTTTTAACCTTTATTTTTATTTTGAAATTAATTTTAACTACATCAAATCAGGACTCTTAGATCAATACAATCAAATCAAGACTGTTGAATTTTCCATTGCAACCCCCTAGAACCCTTACTATAAATAATCACATTTTAAAAAGTATTAATTTAAAAACTTTTAAAAAATTATTAAAAAAATATAAGAAGAGTTAATAAATCATCAGTTTTTTTATTATCTAGATAAGAATATAGAAAATATTATATAAAGTGAGAGAGTGTGTGTATAAGTAGGGAGCAATGAGCTTTGATTTTCATGAAACAGTAATTCTAAATGCTCAGCAATGAGCTTTGATTTTCATGAAACAGTAATTCTAAATGCTCCCTTCTTCTTTTTTAGTTTCATTAGTTTTTTTTATTAACAAAACAGCCTTTTCGTCTTCGTTCTTCACTATCAAAATCAATCATGGTTGTTTTAGCAAAAGATAGTCAATATTAATAATATTTTAAAAAAATATAACTATAATTTTTAAATAATAAAGAAATGTAAGTATTATCTTATTCTTTATTTTGTTTAGAACTCTAAACGAAACTAACGTATGTAAAATAAGAAATGCGATACTTTTTCACTTAAAAAAATCTCTTAACCACTATAATGGATACTCTTACACGCACAATAATGGTTAGTTACGTGCATCGGAAGGGGTGCCTGCCCCTCCTGTCACTTCAAATAAAAAACATCTTAACAATATGCCCTAAATACTAATGGCAATAGATTCAAGCCGTTTTCGTTACAAATTAATTCTCAACCATTAAATTTTCTTTGAATAAATTTCAATCATAAGTGTCAAGTCATACTTTGAAGGTACGTAGCAGTTTTATTATATTGATTTTAATCAATTAAATGTGTATCATTCAGCATAAATATTCTTGATATATATTGATTGATTTATATTTCAAAAATAGTATTATCTAATAAAAGTGGAGTAGGAAATCGTGCAAGTGGAGAAGGTACGTATGTAGCATCAGACAACATCATACAATTGGAGGTACACAACTTATACCCTTTCCTCAATTATTTTCTTATATTTGGTTAAAATTTAGTTTTTAAATTTATATAAAAATAACATGCTAAAACTTTACAAATAAATAACATAATGAAACAAAGCATTAAAGACCCATTAATTGGAAGAACAAAAAATTTAAAAAATTAAAAAGAAAAATATGAAAACAATGTAAGCCTTATTCAATTTTTTTTTAATTTACATTTTTTTTTAATTTACAAAATTACTTGGTTATCTACTATATTTTCTATATTTTATATGTTTTTAATATGTAACTAAAAATTTGTACTCTCACATGCAGCTAGTTTTAATTATCAACATTTTCATAATTTAAGATGTCGTTGTTTATAACTCAATTTTTAATTACCAACACTTTCATAATTTAAGATGTCGTTGTTTATAACTCAATTTTTTCTCTTGCAGCCCATTAATTTTTTTTTTTCATCTTAAGACAAAAATGTCCTTCCATAAAATGACCTCCTTATCCTTCATATTTATTACACATAGCCCATACTTTAAAAAAGCCCATATAAACAATATCGATAAATCGTTTGCTGAAAAAAAATCAAATAAATTTGATAATTAGTTATTGAAACAAATTTTCAATAGATAATTAAAACATTTCAGTAACTGATTACTGAATAAATTAAAATCTATTAACAGGTACTTATTGAAAAAATTAAATAATTTCAATAATTAGTTGCTAAAAAAATTTAGCAATTAAAAACATTTTTTTGACATATGAATAAAACATTTCATCAACTGATTACTAAATAAATTTAAAATTTTTAATAGCTACTAACCAAAAAAGTTAAATAATTTCAATAATCAGTTAAAAAAAAAATATTTAACAATTATTCACATAACTTTTCGATACTTCTATGCTAAATAAATGAAATATTTTAGAAATTAATTACTGAGAAAAACGTTTCAGCAGATTGTTGTTGTTTTTATCAATGGATATTTTTGACTTCTTAGATGCAATTTATAAATTATGTGGAAAAATTATTTGATTATTTAAAGAAACGGATGCATAAATTAATTGAATTGTATGGAGAAAAAACAATGCTTCTAATACCGGCACGCATAATTTGTTTATTTCAAGCAATTGGTATGGTAATTAGTAATAAAGCATGGTAAAATATATATATACATATTCAAATTCACTCGGGTACATACCAAAGAGCCACACTACTCTGTATATTGTAGAAAAATTCCATAGCGACTGGTTTGCCATTTTGGTTCTTTCTGGACTCTCTCCCTTGCACACACTCTGTTATCTGTTTATATATACGCACAAGAAGCATGGATGGTTGGCGTATGAGCGGTAATTCATTTGGACTGAGATCTTTATTGAGTTGTTTTTTTTAATCTCGATCGATCATCTGCGGATGTCAGTTAGTCCACTTAATGATTTCCAATGATATTCTTCCATATTTTTCTTTTCTTTTTCCTCATTTATTCTTAAATCTGGGGTTTGTTATGACTCCACTGTAGTTATTTATTGTATTATGGATATGGTAGATGAAGAAGCTATACGAAACTAAAATCTTATTGTCCGGCACCAAAAAAAAAAAAAAAAAAAAAGGGGCTCCTACTACCGTGACTCATGTAATGTGGGAGCACTTTGCTCTATATTTGCGTGTTTATGTTCTGAAATGCTTAATTTTACCAATCAAGTTCTGTAGATTTTCTGGAAGTTTTATCTAATACTCTGCCTTTTGAAGCTTTGTATTGTATTTGTTCCAAGCTCTGATTGGGTATTCAATTTGTGTATGTGTTCAAACCCTGAGACACATAAAAAACGGGCAAAATAGCATCATTACGTGTATTATAATAAAATTTCCCTGAAATTTTCAAGCAATTGAGAACTTTTGGTCAAACCCAAGAATGAGCTGCCATATACAATTCCAAGAAACAGTAATGACTCATGAGACTTGCCCCCAACATTTTCCTCCACAAGGCTTACAGTTGGGTCAGCCTTCATGGGTTGTGTCTGCAATTTTTGAAGTCAATCATTGCGCTTGCAACATGTGCGTAGTTCGAAATTTGAAGAAATAAGGAACAACCATGTTGATCATTGTCTGCATTTGTGGTTTACACACCCTTGCATGCAGTAGCCCTCACAAAAGAACCATCAGAATTAAAAAAGAATTAAAAGTGATTTTTTTGATCAATTTTTTATTCTCGTTATCACCTTTTATTGTACTGATTTACTTCCCAAATATTGGCTCATAGGGTGTATGATTTGGGCTGGAGTCAGCCCTTTTACTTGCAGAGGAAAGGTTACTTACATTTGACTGCTCCCAGGCCTCACAGTGAAGGAGCTTTGTGCTCTAGTTTGCCCTTTTTAGAGCATATGATCTGGAATGAATTACGTGAGGATTTAATCACGGCACTGCTCAAAGTTTTTTTTTTGGCATTTCAAGAATGTTTCATTTGATATGAAAATTTCTTATTTGTATAGATTGGCGGTGTTGACTTGTGCCAAGATTATGTTTTCATAGCTATGCACAAATTGGGAGAAATTTGTCATAATGGCGGCAAGAGCAATACTGCAAAGGAAGAAGTGTCTCTTCCATTCCCTTAGTCACCTGACTTGCTTGGTTCGAGGATTTTCAATTTTTGAGCGAGGGCAACCATTGAAGCTTTCTGATTTATGGGGTTCGAGCTGGACCCTGAGTCATCCAACTGTCAATAGAGATGATAGAAAAGAAGAATCAGACTCCTTAAGCAAAGAGGAATTATTGATTTTTTCGGCAAGAGGATTGGTCAAACACTACTCTTGCAATACTTCAAGTTTGGGACGTAGGATTGGAACAACAGTTTTTGTTCCTTCCCTGGGAGTAAGATGGACATTAGAATCCATACGTTATTCTTCCAAATCTGCAGCAGGACAACGTGAATTGGGTAGTGGAAATGATGGGGGGCCTCTTATACACATAAAGGAAGCTTCACCAGAGGAATGTGACCAAGCAGTTGAAGGGTTGAGCATGGTGAAAGAGAAAGCAAAAGCAAAGCAGTTGCAAGAGTCTCAAAAGAGTCCTAAATTAATCACAAAAAGGGTATGGGCTATGCTTTTAGGGATTGGTCCTGCTTTGAGAGCTGTTGCTTCTATGAGCAGGTTAAGTATTTTTTTACTCGTTTTTCTTAATGTTTTAGCTAAATATACTCGTGTCACTCACACATTGTGACCTTCCTTTTTGCAGGGAGGATTGGGCAAAGAAGTTTTGCCACTGGAAAGATGAGTTTAAATCTACAATGCAACACTATTGGTTGGGTACAAAACTCCTCTGGGCTGATGTTAGGATAAGCTTGAGGTTGCTGTTAAAACTTGCTAGTGGAAAAAGTCTTTCTAGAAGGGAGAGACAACAATTAACGCGCACGACAGCTGATATTTTCAGGATTGTCCCTTTTGCAGTTTTTATTATAGTTCCATTCATGGAGTTCTTGCTGCCAGTATACCTGAAATTATTTCCCAACATGTTGCCATCAACCTTCCAGGACAAGATGAAAGGGCAGGTAATGATTGTAATTGTTCTCAAATATCATTAAACGTCTCTGTTCAAATATTTCTAAGCAAGTTAAATAGTAGCCTCTTTAAGTTCTCCTTCCTCAATTTTTACTCTTAAGTAGGTTTTTTTATTGAATTGGATAGTTCTCCATATGGGTGAGATTCCAATGAGTATCAGGTGGCCTGGATCACATTTTCTGGGGGATTTTGTCAATTATTACAGCAGAAAATGTTTATGATAATTTTTTTTTTTACTAGGATTGCTTTTTTGAGCTTTTTTATTTTTATTTTTTATGTTTAATTTCTAATATAATATATTAGGAATTTAGGACTAAACTGTGAAGCATCAAAAGTTATTTTAGGCTTAACTGTTTGGTCTTGACACAGTTAACAACACTCTAGTTTTGTTTATTTACTTCTGTAGCATGTTTAAGCCATCTTTAGGATAGTGTAATTTTGCTTACTTTTTGTTCTTACCATTAGTAAATTGAGTTTTCATTAAAGTTAATTTACCTTTGAAATTTTCATTATCAAAGGAATCCACACTTTCATGTAGTTTTTTTTGTACCCAACCGGAAGCTAGCCTTTACCAATTACTCCTCAAAATCCCTTCTATTGATTAAAAATTTACAGCTTGGAATGACTTATAAAACTTTTTTCTAGAGCTTATTTTGTTGGATAAAAAACGGAAAAAAAAAAAAAAAAAACGATCCTAACCCACTGCAAGGTATCACTTTTTGCGTGTTAAATTGGTACCCGTGTGACCCCCCACTTAACGATCAGAAAACAAAATGGTACCCACCACTCATAATCAATCTGGATATTATTTTCAATGTGTTAAATAGCCAAAAAATTCATATTGATTTAACTATGTTAAAAAATGCATACAAAATTAAAAAATTTCACAATAGCTAAAAATGCTAAATTTTCAGCCAAACCTAACAAAAAAGAACTGCATCTTGCAAATATTTTTCTACTCGAAATTTTTATAAGTTCTTAGAGTGCAAATAGCAAAACTCATTTTCATATAGATTTTAACCCTCTCGAAATCTAGTTTTGGTCTTGGATCTTCTTGATTTCCACTTCAATTGACAAGACCTACGAACGAATCTTGCTTTTGAACATGGGAAGAAATTGAGGCCAAATAAGGCCTTGATATGCATTAAAAATCAAGATATGTAAAAGGATATGCATGTGTTATGATTTTTCAATCTAAGTTGCCATATTCTATATGAATCGGAAAGTTTTACAGCGAAACAGTAAGAACCGGCTGGTATGGACCGATTTGCTATATAGAACTTGTCGGTTTGGCTATGATATCTAATAGAACTGATAAATCAGCCTATAACGGTGCGCTAAGATGGAAAACCGGTGCGCATTGGCTGGTTCAAACATAATGGCCAATATTTAAAACCATGCTTGTGAGTGCATGTTTCATTTGTTCAACTGATATGGTATCCTTAGCAGTTTGTTTGGAACTGTTAAAAGTTGTCTCACATCGGCTCATCAGAAAGTTATTCCCTTATATACAAGATGGAGTTCCCTCATTTTTACATCTAGGTTTTAAGATTAAGATCCCCTCCTCTTATATGTTGTTAGTTTTCTGGACATTTTTTTTGAAAGTATATATATATATATATATTTTTTATTTTATAACTGAGAACTGAACCAAAAAAAAAAAAAAAAAATCAAATCTTGATAAAAAACAAATATAAGATAAAAAGAAATTTAGAGCTAATGATTATAAAACCACCTTAAATCTTCTTGCCGCCAGCCAACAAGAAACAATAATATCAACACAATACGCCAACGTCTTTTACTTTCTTCTGTTTCCTCCTCCTTCTAATTTCACTCCATGACTTGAAATGGTGGGTTCGTGGTCCGCCCTTGTAGTGCATAATGTTTCTAAATTCCTATCAACAAATGGGGGAATAACTTTGAGATGGGTCGATGTGGGATAACTTCTAACAGTCTCTCTCACGTTTCCCTGTATGGACATAGGTACAGCATGGATTATGGTGAGACCTAATTGAAAATCCGCTTTGATCCTCATATGTGTGGTTGGGCTTCTTTATATGGTATCAGAATGGGTTTTTAACTGGACCCCACCACAGTCCGTTCTATGTCTATGTCCATGCGGGCCAGCGTGAGGAAGACTGTTAGAAGTTATCCCACATTAGCCCATCAGAAAAGTTATTCCCCTATATAAGAGATGAACTTCCTTAATCTTAACATCTAGATTTTAAGGCTGAGGTCATTCATCTTTTGTATTGGTCTTCTTGACAGGAACATATCCTCCATTTTAGTATTTGAAGTTCATTTTTGTTGTAGGAATTTAATTCAAGTGCCTAGTCATGTATGCATACTTGACTGACATTTCTAATCTAGCCTAAGACCTAAATTCCAACTTCAATTTGGTATGTTGGGTTGTTCGTAACCACAAGAAAAAGGTAAAAAGAGAAAAAAAAGATAAATGCACTGCTTTAAAAAAGAAACTTAAAATGTTCATACCATTGGATGTTTAGGACATCTGGGAAAGAAGTTTTTGGAAAACTGAGGGGAACAACATAAAAAATATGGATAGGGTGAGCAAGCAATTCTAAAAGGTGCATGTTTTTGCCTAGCTGAGTATGTTACATCAATATGCTTGTAAAATACTGTGTTTGTGTAAATTTTGGCGAAATCAATGGAAATATAATTTAGAAAAATAAGTTTGTACTTATTTTTGTAATCTGATTCTTGAATCCTTTACTCGAGGCTTAAGCAAGCAATTGGTATGATTCCATCTTGTATCTATGATGGGATTGTAGTTCAAGAAGGTTGGAACGTCTTGATTAAAGTTTCAGCTTATTTCTAATCAATCTCTTCTTAGGTTTAGTTATTATCAAAGTCATGAATCTTCCCTTTGATTCATTGGGAAAAATAAGAGAGTAGCCTATAAAAGAATGTTCTCTCTCATGTGACCTGGTGTAGATGTTGGACACTGTGGATTGTTACAGGTCGATTGCTTTACACATAACTTGTAGCATCTAAAATTTTGGTACTTCGGGCTTTTTATTTTGATGAATTAGTCGCAATAAAAAGCATTGGGGTAGTAACAGGATTTTGTCCTATTTTTAATGAGGAATATGATGCAGCAACTGCAAATGCTTGGTATTCTATTCTGACGTCGTCACATGAGAAGAATCTAACCTAACTGGTGACTTACTCAAGTTTCAATTAGCTAAATGTGTTCACAAGTTGTGGCTTCTAAATGCTTTTTATGCAATGTAATAAACACATGATATGGATAAAGGCCCTTTAATGCAAGTCCCATTCTAAATTATTATTTTTATTTATTTTAAATCTAAGTTCAGCTGCTTAACTTGCATGAAGCTCTTTAGCGGAAACTAAATGCAAGGATAGAATATGCAAAGTTTCTCCAGGATACAGTAAAGAAAATGGCCAAGGAAGTTCAAACCTCGCGAAATGCAGAGATCAAGAAAACGGTAGAAGATCTTGATGAATTTATCAACAAGGTAGGTTATGATAATTTTTTGGTTGTTTTTTTTATTTAAATTTCTACTCTTTGCTGTATGCCCTCTTTGTAGGTTTCTTTTTCACCAGGAAAAATAGGTTCCCAAAGTTTATAGCTTTGGGGAAGCAATTTATTTCTTACAATGTTTCTAATAATTAAACAGGTTAGAAAGGGTACTCGTGTTTCCAATGAGGAGATTCTGGGATTTGCCAAGTTGTTTAATGACGAGCTAACTCTTGATAACATCAGTAGGTTGATATTGCTAAGCCTCTGATATATATATATATATATATATATCTTTTCCTATTTAATAACTATTTTCATACTAGTGTGAGATGATGCTTATGGATGTACCTGTTTTCCTTGTTACAGGCCTCGTTTAGTGATTATGTGCAAGTACATGGGTATCAACCCATTTGGTACAGATGCGTATTTGCGTTATATGCTTCGGAAGAGACTGCAACAGTAAGCTTATTATGTCCATTCTGCATAAAAAATGCTTTAAATCACCTAGTTTGAAAGCTGGTATATTATCCTGGTGAGCCTGATGGGTTTCATTTCCTACAACAGGCATTTGGATTAGTTCAATTTTTTGTTTACAATCATGCGCTTGTCACCTAGGTCAAACATATCTTAGGCTCCTCTACAATGTTATATTTTTTTTTTGGTTGATTACTTTTTTAAAATAAGTCACTTTTATGTATCAAAAATTGTTAATAATATATCAGACGATTCTATGGGAAGCCTACCCCCTCATACCACATTTCAGAATATATTCATACCTTGTTCTCGTTTTCGTTTTATGCACTGAAAGGAGCCACATTTTAGTAATACTGGATGTGCTTGATAGGCAATCTGAAGCAAAATTAAACCGATGCAAAATTTTATTTTATTTTATTTTATTTCATATCATTAGGATTTTATTTATAGGATTGGAATTTTTTTTATTTCCTATGTTAGGATTTTATTTTTGGTATCTCATATTTGTGATTGTGAGATTTTGTTTTGATTTAGGGTAATCTATACAAAAGCTTTGATTGTATTTTAGGGAGAGGCTGGTTGATTAATACTATTGAAATTGATGGCTTGTGTGCCTTGTTTTCCCTTCTCTCATAGCTGCTGCTTCTTGCTTGAATTCTTATTTCCCTTTATTTCAATTCTTCCATTGTTGCACGTTAATTTAATATGAGAGCTAAATCCATAATAAAACCAGACCTAGAAGCCTTAAACCCTAATTTGTCACTGTTTTCAACTTTCCTTGGTTGGATTTACTAACCATAGCCACCGATTAGCAATATGACCAAAGGTTTTATCGATGACTGGAAAGACCCATCGAGCCTTCAACACAACCACCCAAAACTTAGCTTCAATTGACAACTTCCTAAACCTTAACTTTAGTCACCGACGACCTTTGTCATCGACAACCTCTTCTAACCATTTGTCACCGATACTAATAATTCCCAAGACATCACCTAACCACAAATTGAGCCTTCCTCAATCGTCAAATGCACCAAAACCCTTGTTGCCCCCACCTCTATATGAGCTTTCACTCTAGTCGTTGAGACCTCACCCAGTAACATCAGGCGTAGACAACTCTTCATTGTTCTCATTTTCGAACCAACCCATAATCGCCATTGACCTCAACCACGAATCCTACCGCGGTTAGAGAGTCTAACCCAAGCCACCAGGAACCAAATTAGCCATCGACGAGCTAAGAGGACCAAACCACGAGTGTCTATGACTAGTCTCTAGTAACCATTTATGATCTGGCAAGGTTTTGTCAAACCTTTAGCAGACATGTAAACTCTAGTACTTCAATACCTGTGTCATATCCAGACATGTAAACTACTTGTTCGATTGCAATGTATCAATATCGGCTCAACCTCAAGTGCAAGGTGTCTATTGAAGTAAAATAGTTGGTGAGAATCGGATCGTGTCTACAGAGAACCATAGCAAAAATTGATAAACCACAATCTTTGAAAAAGTTTAAACAAGATTTAACCTCACAAAAAATGATAGAGATTGGATTTGAATTTTATCAATGGTTGTTGTGTGAATTTCTTTTTAGAAAAAAAAGTTTAAGAAAACCTTGGATCCAAATGGTAGATCAGAAAATATACTTTACGTACAAACACTTTGGAATAATCCAAATCTGATTTGAAATAGAAATTAAGAACAAAATTTGACTGAGAAATTAAATCAAACACATGATATGCATAATCTATAGATTTTTACATACAAATTCTAAAATTAGCAACCACCATACAAACTCAAAAGCATTGCATGATAATTCTAAGTAGAAATTCATAGGTAAAATCCACAAATCTTATAAAATTGAAATTCGATAGAAATCTCAACTCAAAAATACATAATCAATTCAAATCAAACCTAGCTTGCTTTATTAGCACAAGAAAATTCAACATTAAGCCCATTACCTTAAAATTTTCACAAATCAACTACGAGACTTACCTTGAATCCAAGAGAAAAGTCTACTCAAACATAATGGAAGGAGAAAACCGTAGAAATTGAAGTAAATCCATTCATAAAACTGAAAATCTATTACAAGAAATGAAAGAATTGAAAGTTGATCTACTTTCTCTCTCTAAACCTCTCTCTCTATATATATGGAAACTAAACTGAATATTAATGTCCATGATATCTTTACAAACAACCTCATTGGTATTTATATAACGTGTTCTAAAAAGTACAGTTATGCCCTTTTCTCAAAAGTTAAATTTCAGAATTCTTATATCGCAGAATGGTTCGAACAATCATGGTTTGAACAGGGATTTGAACAAAATTCCAACACTTAGTAAATTTTTCTCCAGTTGAATCCTGCACATTTTTCTCCAGTTGAATCCTGCACAACTTCTATTGATTCAAACCAAGGTTCGAACCAAATTCCAAGACTTAGAAAATTTACACTTCTAATGCTGGTGACCTTTCTGTTGATCGAACCAAGGTTCAAACCACATGCGGTTCGAACATCTTTGCCTTAGTCAATTTTCTCACTTTTTGGTTTACACCGGCTTCTGTTGTTCTAACCATGGTTCAAACGAGTTGTGGTTCGAATAAAGATTCAAACGAGTAGTGGTTCGAACAAGGGTTTGAACCACTTTCTTCACATTTAGCAAATTTTCGCTGCTTCTTCCTCCATTGTGCCACTGTGGTTAGAACATTGGTTCGAACAGCCCCTGGTTCAAACATGAGTTCGAACCACTTTCTCGATATCTTCCATTTTGATCCAATTCTATCATTTTACTCCCAGACACCTGCAATTCAGAAGAATTTCTCATAAATGCATTTTTAGACATTTATTCACCTTTTTAAACTATAAATCCGCCTAATCAATCCACAAATCAGGATTATAATTGTAATTTTCTTGGTATAATCATAAACATACTCCCACTAGGGTTGACCCAGACTTAGAAATCAAATGCTTACCAATTCAGAGCATTCACCTAAGCGAGCGAGGCTTCAAAGATTGGGAATGACTTAAGATTGGTTCAGTGGGAATTGACCTGGGGCCAAGGGGTTTGCTTCTCCTGTGGTCTCAGGTTCGAAACCCGCTTGCCACTGATACCGTGGCCACTAGAGGGTTTACCTAGTCGTTAACTTCAGGGCCCCAGGGATCAGTCGAGGTGCGCGCAAGCTAGCCCGGACACCCTGAGATATCAAAAAAAAAAAAAAAAGATTGCCATGCCGATGATTTCTAAGCCATGACTTCCCTTAGATATATCTAACATGCATCTTTGAACTAGCATCCATCACCATCAGGAGTTAAGCTCTACATTAGAGTAAAGCTACTTTCCCAAATGATAAACTCTTACTCATATGTGCAAGGCATACTCTTGGAGTTGAGCTCCTCATCAGAGTGAAACTCCTTCTCCAGTTATGCACAAGGCGCTAATTCTTTCTTATCACTTGGTGCAAAAATCCTTTCCACAGTTACGCACTAGGTGCTGACCACTTCTTTCTCCAGTTATGTGTAACGCACTAGCTATTCTTTCTCATCTGGAGCAAGGCTCCTTTCTCAATTAACCATTTTCTAGTTATGCATCTGGTGCCAACTATTTCTTTTCATCTGGAGCAAGGCTCTCTTTCCAAGTTCTGCACGAGGTACAAACCTATATGTGTGCTACAGTGACCTAATCCTTTTCACATGGTACGTAAGCAGCTCGGGCAGTTAGTTTGAGTGCGGTATCCACAGCCTTCACTAATAAATTCAACTGGACCATCTCCAAGTGCAACAGCTATTTAACAGCTATACCCTGGAATGCATCGAGATATCATCACACTAAAGTGCATTAGCATTGTTTGAGCTGGTTTCCAAAACACATTTTAAGGCATAGCTTTATTTCTTGGCTAGCTATTAAAGGAAAGCTCAACATGTTTGATAGAATATTGAGTTGGGGCAACACCAGTAATACTCAATGTGTCCTATGCAGCTCAGCTAATGAATCTTTGGACCAACTTTTCTTCGGATGCCCTTATACGGCTGAAATGGCTTACCTTATGCCAGATGTGTTATATTCTTGATAGGAGTCAAGAGTTGATGAATGAAGTTAATTGGGCAATTGAGAATTTTAGTGGGAAGTCTTTTGCAAACGCTATGACTGCTCTCAAAAATTGAAGGGGCTTGTACGCTCAAGTGCAAGAGGTGGTCATAGTTTAGTCTAGGTAAATCCTAGGTCATCACCATAGGAAGCAAGTGTGTGACCATATTTGAAAGAACTTGTTTTGAAAATACTTACAAAGAATGATAAACTAGAATAAAGAAAAGAAGAATCTTTTTAGGGTTTTTGAAATTGGGTTTAAAAGGGGGATTTGAAAGCAAGACTTAACTTAAACTTAAAACACTAATAATTAAAAATTGGTTTTATTTAAAGAAGATTGCTCTTAATTGAAAATACTTGGTTTCAGCCAAATCACGTAATGGATTCGAAGCGATAGATTCAAATATATTTCTAACTCAACTTCGCATCTACACATGTAGTGCTAAGTCGGAAGATTTAACTTTGAAAACCTTTCGTCAAGTAATTGTTGATCTAGGGTTTTGAAGTTTGTTATAAGTCACCTAGACATTGAACTGGATACTCAGTGTGAACGAGAATCAACTCATAACCAATGGCTAATTATAACATAGGTGATTCGATTTCTAGGGTTAAACCTAGATTTAACAAATATTACGATTTAATCGAAAAATATTTGCACTTTAAAATCATGATATTTGAATTTATTACCTTTTTTACCATTACGTTCCAAGGTTAAAATCAAGATGAACTTAGCCTAGAATTTAAATTACAAATCAAACTACATGAATATGAAAACGCATCCATTATAGATTTTAAATTGAAAATAAATATGTGAAAGAAGAATCAAACTAATACGAAATAGAAACTAAATAAGAAAATCAAACACGAAGTATTTTAAAGTGAAAGTAAAAAATGAAAGATGAAAACAAACTACTCATGATTGAAAATACTGAAGTATAAATCACTTACAAGCAATTTAAAGCGAAGTTAAAAATGATTCTTAATGAAAACGAAAGTAAAATCACTTTAGAAAAGACTTTTTTATCTACTCCTATGGCTCGTATGTAATGCAGTTGAATATCAAAACCCTAGATAAGGTCTGTATTTATAGAGAATTGTGAACAAAAATCGTAAAATCTAGAAACTCAGGGCTGATGTCAGGACGCCAGGGAGCAGTGGAGAGGTTCAATTTCTTCAATCCGAAAATGTAGCTATTGGCCCTTGTTGTTCTGACGCTGTCGGGATAACAGGCCTTCTTTATCCTCTTCTATTTCTTTGAACCTCCGTTTAGTTCCTCTTAGTTTAGTATCACTTTTGGTGTTTCCTTAGCTTTTTGGTTCATTCTCTGCATCAAAGAACGAAATTCCGTAATTTCTACGAAATGATATTAAAACACATGAAATAACACAAAATACTGGTTAATAACAATAGGTAATCAAGCTAAGAATTACATCTTTCAAGTGAAATCACACTATTTGTAAACTAGCTTGGTCAACTGCTATACACCACATATGGTTGGAGAGAAATGCCAAGGTCTTCAAGGGTGTGTCCCACAGTACTCATGGCGTCCTCAATACTATTAAGCATGAAGTCAAATTTAGAGCCTCACGATTCAAAAGAATCAAATGTATTGTACCTAATATTAATATATGTACAAATTGGGGAATCCCTACCTCTTGTATCGATAATATAGGTATTTAAAATTTGTATCTTAGGGGCACGCCCCTTAGATAATGTAATTTACGCCCATTAATCCAAAATACACTTGCTTACCAAAAAAACAAAAAAACACAAAAAAAAAAAAAAAAACAACACAAAAAAGTCTATAAAATTCAGATGTGTACTTAAATATAGATTTACCTCCTTGAGCAAAGTTCTGACATTGGAACAAGTATTGCTTATAGTCTGGTAGAAGAAATCTCCCTTTAAGGCCTTATTGCATCCTCTTCCATGTGTGAATAAGCGTCTTCCCTTGCCGTTGCCTATCCATTTGCAATTGATCCCATCATACAATTGCTCCACTTTTCAATTGGTAAGCCACTAGCTTTATCATTCAGTCTTATGGTATTTCCACCATAGTAAAAAATCTTTGCACCCTTGAAAGCCAATCTAAAAATTCCTCAAGGTGTATATTGCCACTAAAGGTTGGAATATCGGCTTTTAGGTGGTATTCATCTTGATTTCTTTGGTTTCTAGACTATGGGTGATTAATAGGTTGGTTTCAGTCAATTTCAGGGTTGGAATCGCTATCAGAAAATTGTTCCCAAGTCATACCAGGTGCTTGTATCAGTCTATGGTACTAGAGATTATGATTTTCTAGTATGCGGTAATTTATAGGATAATTTTCCAGGATTTTGAAAGTTCTCGGGGTTAAATTCTAGGTTTCGGAAGGGCTTCTGTCGGCCATAGTAATAGTGGATTGCTTCTTAGTGCAGTTCTGGAGGTTGTTGCAAGGGTTGCTACAGGCGCCAGCGGCCTACGATTCTCCTGTCGACTACTGGTGGCCTTTTTGGGTTGAAGTTTTGGATGTCGGGATTTTTAAAATTTTTTGTAATTAATTCTAAGGTTAAACTCTAGGTTTTGTTAGTTTTAGGCATGGATTTCAAGTTCATTCTCTTCATCAAAATCGTTATTAGGGCTTATGAGATTGTTCAACGAATTGTGGTATCCCTCCATGTCTGGCCGCCTATACTAAGGCTATCGGCAGCCCCATTAACTACTACCTAGTGAGCCACCCCTTCCCAAGCTTCTTGATCGACCCTAAAATGTGTTTGGGTTCTACCTCTCAAGTTCAAGAGGGTGGTGGTAGTCTTATTTGTGAGTACCAAGGTCATCTCCACAGGGAAGGCTGTGTTAAAAGACACTAGATTTGTTCTCTGTAGTTGGTAGGTGATTCTAATCTAATCTACACTATGTCTGGATTTTAGGGAAATTTTGATAATGGGTTGGGTTGAGAACGGTAAAGTTAGGGAATTGTGATTCTAAATTAACATAAGAAAATTACAAATAAAGTAACAATCTTGGCTACAAACCAAATCCAGTAGTAGAATAACAGTGGTTTACTCAAATGTGCTGATAATCCACCTAGCAAACACATATGTATTGTTAGGTCAGAAAATATTTTATGAAAACCTAATTTATAGAAGTCAAGATAAGTAGAGGCTTTTGAAATTGTTTTCAAACTCACTAGGACATTAAATCGAACCCCTAGTGTGCACGAGCATTAACTTGTAACTAGGCTTAGACTGTAACATGGGTGAATCGATTCCTAAGAAAACCTCAAGTTATGGTTTTTGGGAAATAAGTTCCAAATCACTGGGTATTAAATCAAACACTTGGTATGCATGAGTGACCACTTGTAACCAAGCTTTGATTATAACACGGGCGATTTGATTTCGAATGAAATCCTATTTTTAGAGTTTTAGAAAATAATTCACAAGTCATTGGGACATTGAACCAAACATCCGGTGTGCACGAGTAAAAACTCATAACCAGACTATGGTTGTAACACAGGTGACCTGGTTTTGAAAGAACCCAAGCTTACCAAAGAGTTTCAATTAATTAATAAAATAATTTTTACATTGAAAACAATTTACATTTGACTCACCACACTGCCACACGAACCATCAAAGGCTTAAAGCCAAGAATTGAACTACACTACGAACATAATGAAAATATAAACCGAAAGTGTAATACCATACATTAAAGAAAAAGCAAACAAAACCAAACAAGTTAAATAAGAAGATTCAATAATAAAATAGAAAGATCATTTCAAAGTAAACTTACAAATGTTGGAGAACAATAATTCGAAAGGGTACATGAAAGCTTTAATCCAAAAGCAAAACCTTAGTTTAACCCTAACCTAATCTAGGTTATGTAAAATTGAAAAGAAAAGAAAAAAAAGTATGTAAAAAACTCCCCTATCAGAACACAAAGGCCTATTTATAGGCAAAGTCATTTTAAGGGCAATAATGTAATTTTACATGTTGAAAAAAGGTCAAAAGACCTACTGGGAGAAAGTCAGTGCACAGGAGGGAAAGGGCCATACGTCTGAGCTTGGCTAGGGAAGGCGTTCGACAAAATCCCCACTGAAACACCCAAAAAAGGGCTCTCGGTGGGCACATGAAGTGGGTTGCAGTAGTTGCGCACGAGCGAGGGCGTGCATGCCCTAAAGTGCAAGGGTGTGCATCAAAAGTGGGTGCGCACACACCAAATGCAGGGGTGCGCATGCACAAGGTTCCTTTGGACATTCTTTGCTTCTTTCTTACACTGAATCACCAGCTTGCCTTTTCATTTTTTTCCTTTCATTTCCCCGACTTAATTATCATCAAGTTGCTCACTATCACCAACTTGCAATGCCCTCCAAAGCCACATTATTACACCCCAACTCGCAGCCGATCAAGCCCATGCGTGGCCAATAAGCCTAGCAGCTGTAACCCTAGTTCTATGTCTATTTAAACCCTAATCTGCTGAAAACGAAAGAGAATTCCAGCCGTGGGAAAAGTGCGAAAACCTAAACAAAATTCTGCTCTCTCTTTTTCTTTGCTTCTCCTAAATTTCTCTAGACATAGTTTGAGTTTTATGAAAGTATTTGGAAGACTTTTTATGTGTTTTTAACCGTGCAATTCAACATTGCAAGTGGTAGGTTTTTAATTAAATTTGTTCATCCCCTTCTCTTATCCCTTTCATCTCCATCTTCTTCTTTAGATTAGTTTTCAATATCGTACTTTTGATTTATTGTGGTAGATTAAGTTTTATTTCAATGGAAATTAATTTTTATTCATGTATTGTTCATTTGAATGGTAGTCATGATATGGTAGTAGGCTAGGCTCCTCCTTGGCTCCAAACCTATGAAAATGGTTTCTTGAGGTAAGAAGGTTGAGCATGTTACAATCTTAACCTATATATCATAAGATTGATCGTATGGAAAAGACTTGATAGAGATTCATCATTTGGAATCTCCTAGCAACGTTATAATCGGTTAGTGATTCATGAACTTGTTTCTTGAAATCCCTAAACACTGATTCCGTGTCTTGTTAGGACGAGCTTTTCATCTCTAATCCTAAGAAAGTCACACTTCCATCTCATTAAATTTTATTGCTAAATCTTCCGGCCTTTTACCGCTAGGGATAGGTAATTAGGCCGAGATAAATAGCATGCTCAAACTTCTTCACCAATATACTATCATTGGAATTGGTTTGGGGTCAAGTTCTTTCATATTCCAAGCACTTTCAATATCGCATTTAAATACTGTTATTTACATTCTAGCATTTTAATTTTTATCTTTATTTTATTGTCTTTAAATACTGCTTTTTTATTTTTATTTCTTTTATTATATTACTTTAGTTAATCTTAATCTAAACCAAATCATTCAAGCCAACCAAAATTTGGATTTTCCCTTTTTGTTTAACCACCTAATTAAAATTAATCTAATAACAAGTGTCACCCTCAATCATCACCTAAAATCAAGAAATTGAATCTAACTCTCTGTGGACTCGACCCGGACCCAAACCGGTTTATTTTGCTATACTTGACTCCTACACTTTGGATAAGCAAGCAATTTTGGCCCCCTTACTGGGGAGTTAGTAGGACTTGGGTTAACTTGTTAACAAGGTTAATTTTTTAACATTTATTTATTTATTTTATTATTATTTTTTTCTCTTTTTGAAAAAAAAAATCAATAGGCCTTACCACCACCCGATCTACCGCCAAGTAATCTAGCGGAGGAGGAGGATAGTGTCAATGGTGATGGACCCCATTACCAAGACCCACCTGTGCATCGCACTCTTAGAGACCATCTCCACCCTGAAAGGCAAAACATCCCATCTTGTGTTGTCTTGCCTCTCAACCAACAAGTTTTCCATTTTAAGCCCGGAATGATTCAATTACTTCCGACTTTCCATGGTATGGATTCTGAGAATCCGTACCTACACATTAAAGAATTTGAGGAAGTATGTGGGACTTTTATGGATCGAAATTACACCGAAAACTCTGTCCGACTTAAATTATTCCCATTTTCCCTAAAGGATAAAGCTAAAATATGGATTAATTCTTTGAGACCTAGGTCAATAGGGACTGGGTGTGAAATGCAAACCGGTTTCCTAAAAAAAATTTTCCCAGCCCATAGGACGGCGGGGTTGCAATGCCAAATGATGAATTTCACTTACATGTCCAATGAGAGTTTCTACCAAGCTTGGGAGAGGTTTAAGGACTTGACCAACCTATGTCCCCACCATGGTTTCGAGGTTTGGAGATTGGTGAGTTTCTTCTTTCACTCACTAACACCTAGCTTCAAGCAACTTGTCACCACAATGTGTAATGGTGAATTCTATGAGAAGGAGCCAGAAGAAGCATTTGAATTTTTTGACCAATTGGCGGAAAACACCAAGCAATGGGAAACACCCATCCCAACGCTTGAAGTACCTAGGGGAGCATCACCTAGTGGTAAATTCCATCTCAAAGAAACTGATGATGTCCAAGTTAAACTAGCTTCTTGGGCTAGAAAAGTAGAGTCTCTCGAGGTTGAAAAAGTGAATGTAATAAATAACCATAAGTTGGAATCCAATTGTGCAATTTGTGAGATTACTGGGCATTGCACGGATGAGTGTCCTACTCTTCCCGCATACAAAGAGGTCATGTATGGGCAAACTATAAATCCTAACAATTTTAAAAAGCCCTACCAAAACCAAAATCTAAGGGGAAACCCCTATTCAGAGATCTATAACCCTGGTTGGAGAAACCATCCTAACTTTGGATGGAGGAATGAAGTTCATTCTGTACCTCAACCTGCTTTGCCTCCACCAATTCATGATCCATCACCTCCTGCAAACCAAGCACCGCACAAGAGATCCCTTGAGGATACTCTTCAACAATTCATGCAGACTCAAAGTGGAATTAATGCCCATACCACTAGATACCAGGACCAAACCAACCGATCACTTGATGACATTCGAAGTCAACTCACTAAGTTGACCCAAGCTATGACCGCAACCGAGAAAAGAAAGCTTCCATCTCAAACTATGCCTAACCCTAAAGGCTAAGTCAATCATTGTGAGTCATCTTCTGGTCCTAACACCAGTCATGCACAAGTCCAAGCCATAACCACTTTGAGAAGTGGAAAAATCATTGATAAATCCATCCATTCACATAAGAATTCTTTGGAAAATGAACATGATATTGGGAAAGATAAGGAGATGGGGAGTGAGAAAGACTTGAATGGAGAGAAGGTTGAACCAATAGTGGTTAAACATGCACCATTCCCACCTAGATTGCATAAGGCCAAAAATGACCTTCAAAATTCTAAGATCTTTGACTTGTCTAAGCAAGTCCAAATTAACATCCCACTCTTGGATGCCATTAAGTAAGTGCCAATCTATGCTAAGTTCCTCAAGGAACTATGCAAAGTTAAAAGGAGACTTAATGTAAAGGAGAAAACATTCTTTACTGAACAAGTAAGTGCAATCTTCAAACCTAAGACCCCTTCCAAATACAAGGACACAGGTTGTCCTACCATCCCTTGCACCATAGGGAACCAAAGGGTTAACCAAGCTTTACTTGATTTAGGAGGCAGCGTGAATCTATTACCCTATGCTGTTTATGAACAGTTGGGTCTTGCTGAGCTCAAACCCACACGGGTCACTCTCCAATTAGCGATAGGTCCATTAAAATCTCACGGGGAATTGAAGAAGATGTCCTTGTCCAAGTGGACAAATTTTACTTCCCAGTAGATTTCATTGTCCTCGACACTCAACCTGTTCAAAGCCTTGATGCCTCTATCCCAATCATCCTTGGGAGACTATTTCTTGCAACCTCAAATGCAATAATCAATTGTAGGACTGGTCTCATGAAATTATCATTTGGGAACATGACAGTAGTAGGCAAAGCCTATTATTATTTCTTAGATGGATATTCAGGTTATAACCAAATTGAGGTAGCTCTTGAGGATCAAGAAAAGACTAATTTCACTTGCCCGTTTGGAACCTTCGCTTACAAAAAGATGCCATTTGGGCTTTATAATGCACTAGCGAATTTTCTACGCTGCATGATTAACATCTTTAGTGATATGGTTGAGAGATACCTTGAAGTCTTCATGGATGAATTTTCGGTTTACGGGGATTTTTTTGAAACTTGCCTCCAAAATCTTGAAAACATTCTTAAGTGTTATGAAAATGGCATCTTTTATTGGAAAAAGTGTCATTTTATGGTGACAAAAGGGATTGTATTGGGGCATATTGTCTCTTCTAAAGGGATTGAGGTCGACAAAGCTAAGGTTGAGTCAATTCAAAAATTACCAACCCCTAGAAATGTCAAGGACATCCGCTCTTTTCTTAGTCGTGCTGGGTTTTACCAGTGATTCATTAATTCATTTAGTGCATTGGCCAAACCTCTTTGTTATCTTTTAGGAAATAATGTACCTTTTGAGTGGACTGCACAATGTGAGGAGGCTTTCACTACATTAAAACATAATTGACCAATGCACGTATCATGCAAGAACCTGACTGGTCCCTACCATTTAAACTCATGTGTGATGCTAGTGATTATGCGGTAGGGGCAGTACTGGGGCAAAGGAAAGACAAAAAGCCGCATGTGATTTATTATGCCAGTAAAAGATTAAATGAGGCCCAATTAAATTATACAACCATTGAGAGAGAACTTTTGGCAGTGGTTTTTGCCATCGACAAGTTTCGTTCATATTTGGTTGGGTCTCATATCATCATTTTCACAGATCATGCTGCCTTGAAATATTTGCTCACCAAACAAGAGGCTAAGCCTCGATTGATCTAATGGATCCTCCTACACCAGGAATTTGACATTGAAATTCGTGATAAAAATGGAGTAGAAAATGTCGTAACTGATCATTTGTCTCGACTTCCTAAACAAGACCTTATCTGTACTGACCTTGCCAGAAATGAGACTTTCCCTAATGAGCATCTTTTTCATCTGTCCACTATTATCTCACCATAGTTTGCAGACATTGCAAATTACCTTGCTACTGGGCAAATACCTTCTGAATGGTCCAAATTGGACCGGTAAAAATTCTTGCGCAATGTGCGCTCTCTTTTCTGGGATGACCCTTACTTATTTAAATATTGTCCTGACCAAATTATAAGGCGTTGTGTTCCGGATGATGAAATCGATAGTGTGCTTACATTCTATCACAGTCTAACATGTGGAGGCCACTTT